>CM075855.1:54411846-54529346 GCA_037975125.1 Latrodectus hesperus
TACGCTACTTATATAAATCCAATTAAATACCGGGTGGCCATAATTAAACTGACAGTGCTTACTGTGTTCTGTAGCGCGATATATTTGCGAGAATGACGCCACATTTTGTAGGAAGATTAAACAAGACGGGGGACGAAAGATTCCGCAAAAAAAAATTAGTTCCAAAAGTCAGCGCTAGGGGAATATTTGGCGCTGTGTAATAGAAAATAGAGTGTTAACAAATGCAAATTAATACGGAATAAAATTACCTTTTATTAGGCACATTTTCTGATGTAGTTCAAATGCAATATGGCAACACTTTTAAAAAAGCGTAAAATCTACATAAACACCGATAAAGTCTCATGATCTGCAATATCACGTAGGCTGAGCAGAAATTCTTTATTCAAATTTCACGTCATATCCATTGGCACAGTGTCAGCTGCTTGGGTTTTAAAAGGCAATGTGTTAAGGTTCGAATCAATCGGATTGAAAGCTTATGTGCAATGTCTCCTTCTTTAGTCGAGCATGCGTTACTGGTCAAATTCTTTTACCTTAACCAGTGCAACGCGTCAGCCGCACTTCGTGCTTTTAGAACGTACAAAAAAAATGCGTAAAGGTTACGGTCCTGTGTCAGTTAATGGGCTAAAAGCAATGGTTGCGACGTTTGAGAAAACAGGTTCTCTGAAGGTTCAGTCAGGCAGAGGACGAAAACCTGTACCACAGGATACAATCGAAACAATTGCCCTGGCGATTGTCGAAAGAGGACCAGACAATATTGCTGCCACCTCTAGCGCTCGTGGACTAGCTCGGAATACGGATATGCTTTACAGTACGGTATGGAAAATCTTACGAAAGATTATCAACTGCTATGCGTTCAAGATCAGCCGTGTACAGGAGTTACTGTACCCCGACCATGATAAGCGATTGACTTTTGCTCTCACCTTTCTTGCCAAAATGGAGGTGAATGATGCTTGGCCGTGGAAAATGGGGAAACGAGGCCGACTTTTACCTGAATTGAACAGTGAATATCCAAAACTGCCGAATTTGGGATGACAAATCACCCCATGCAATCACAGCAGTTCCCTACGTTCAACAAAATTAACTGTTTTTATCGTAGATCCATTCTTCTATGAGAACATTACCCCGATAGGACCGGAAACCTGTTCTGTTACCGGAGAGAAATATCGCCACACGTTGAACAGCTTTGCCATTCCGGGACTTCAGCAAAGACAATGCCTGGGGAAAATCATTATCATGCAAGATGGAGTCCCTCCACACGGGTGCAACAGATGGTACGACAGAAATTCACAACAGAAAGAGTCATTAGCCGCTATTTTCCAACTGCGTGGCCACCTCGGTCGCCTGATCTTACCCCATGCGACTTCTGGCTATGGGGTTACCTTAAGTTCAAGGTCTATCAAGGAGTGGTCCACAAGCTGGCTACGTTGAAGGATAACATATCACGGGAGATTCCTGCAGACATGTTACTTTCTGCTGTTGTGCATACTGTGCAAAGAATGCAATATGTGGTCCATAACAATGGCAGCCACATGGAACCTCATTTGAATGCAAAATAAAAGGTAATTTCCGTATCGATTTGCATTTGTTAACACTCTATTTTCTATTACACAGCGCCAAATATTCGCCTAGTGGTGACTTTTGGAACTAATTTGTTTTTTTGGGGAATCTTTCGTCGCTTGTCTTGTTTAATCTTCCTCCAAAATGTGGCGTCATTCTCGCAAATAGATCGCGCTACAGAACACTGTAAGCACTGTCAGTTTAATTATGGCCACCCGGTATATTACATTATATTAATCAAATAAATTTATTTTCTAATATATAGATTAAGATTTATTTTAAAAATAAACATATATTTTTCAAAAATGAAAGAACTATTTTAAAATAAAAATATTACTTTATCTTTACAGGTAAACGGTTATTAAAATTTTTTTCATGAATATGCTGCCTCAATAAATATAAGAAAAATCGCTATGGAACTTTTAATAAGGATAGAAAACAGTTTTAAGTTTTGGTAGCAAATTAATGTAATTTTCCACATCAGTTTTCGTTTAAAAATTGAAAATAAATCTGAAAAGAGCGTAAATTTAATATACATTTGATGCAAACAGTTTTTTTACGAAATAGAATAAAATATAAAGCTTATATGCAATTTTGTAAATTCTAAATTCTTAAGATATCAGATTAGAGAATCTGGATTTTCAGCTAACTACCTTTAACATGATCATTAACTACATTCAGAATGCATAAAAGATTTTTAAAAGTATTTTGGAGGGGAAAACTTAATAGAAAACTTCCAACAATTTAAAAATTTATTTTTAAATTTTGTGATTTATTTTTGATAAAAATTATTTGTATAATTGAAACATTAAGTAACCTAAATTTCAATTACTAAGCAACACATGAAACATAAAT
Source organism: Latrodectus hesperus (assembly GCA_037975125.1). NCBI lineage: Eukaryota > Metazoa > Arthropoda > Arachnida > Araneae > Theridiidae > Latrodectus > Latrodectus hesperus. Next base: position 54,414,259 of record CM075855.1, read on the forward strand.
ATTTTTTCAATGATAAATTATAATATTTTATAAACAAATCACACAATATTAAATCAAGAAATACAAACATTCAAGTAAATAGTTGAACAATTGTGTAACCTCATATTGGACAGAACTATTCTAAATTGCTCGATCTGATACCGTTGTAAATGTATTTAATTGGGGACGGGTGTAAGAGGTAATTGATTTAATTGTTGGCGTTGCACTTAGTCATTCACTGACTGTGATTTCACTCTCTTAGTAATCTGCAGAAGCTTTAATTGCTCACATATAAGTGAGCTTCATATGTCTGATATAATCATGTAGAGTTGTGTTTGATAATTGATAATGACGAGTCTAATATTGTGAAAACTACAATGACAATTGTGTTTTTCTGTAATATTGTGGCTTTAAATCGCTCACCGTCACCAGGAAATCTGATGCTTTTAACACAATTCTTGTCAGCATCATCTGAACTCTATGAACTGAAGTGCTTACTGGGTTCCATCGTTTAGTCTTTTTCAACAGTCATGAGATATCTGATAGAAAATTTAGTTCTAACATAGAACTGATATAAACACATATCCTTTTGAACGATATTTTTACATTCACTGTAAAGTGGTTAAAAAGAAAATGCAATCAAAATTTCATCCATATAATTAAGAATTCCTCCTTTGTTAATTTGTTTATTACTATGTTTCAATGTAAAATTGCTTAAGAGAGAGAATAACTCGTAATAAAAAAATCCTCAAAACTAAAACTTCTGAGTTCCTGTTCCCTATTTGATAGATCGATTTATGTAAATCTGAATATGTATACAAATATGAATATCTGGTTGATGAACTAGTCGTTGTTGTTGCACCAGCATTCTTCCCTGAGTTGGGCTCTACCAGTTAAATAAATGCAACCGGTGGAGGCTTCGTGATTTTGAAGCAGGGACCAAGCAGAAGATCTAGATTATTCCCAGAGATATCATTTCACTTGGAGGACATTCCGACCATGCCCAGCTTTTAAATGCCTCAGATGCCTTTAGTGAACTCGACTGATCTTCGGTTAAGGTGGGATTTGAACTCACTACCTTCCGATGATAAGAATGATGACTTATTCAACCAGGCCACAGTGACCCTAATTGATGGACAAGTTTTCATAGTACTAAATATCTAAGATAGTTAAAACAATTTCTAATATATATATTGAACCTATAAATTAAGCATATATAACAAAATAGCATTAAAAATATTACTTTGGACTAGCAACGCACTATATCTTTAAATTAATACTCATTTTTCTAAATTTAAATTCCATTATTTTATACAAAACATCATAAGATTTTTATGATATCTGAAAACTCATTTTGCTTATTATATCAACTTTAATGTTTTTCTTAAAATCCGAGGTAAATTTTGATGGGATTTATATGTATGTCTTAGATTTTAGAGTGAGCAAATTTTCATTTTGTAAGTTCTCCTCATTCTAAAAATAACTTTGTTAATATTAAAAAATTAAATAATGAAATTTAAATTATTATACAGGATAACAAATTAATTATTAAAAAGATACAGAGTGTGCAACTGAAAAATAGACTTTGGATAGTTTTTCTCTAAAACTACCAAACTTGATTTCTTGAGCTTACCAATTATTTGATGTAAAAATGTCTGATGCTATGAAATTTTTCCTTATAAATTTATCATCCTGCTTTACAAAATAAATTAAAAAATACTTTTCTTTTAAATAAAAAAACTAAAATTCAATTTTTATTTATCGAATTTGGGAAGATAATTACTATTTGTCTGATATTTTGTGATAAATAAAATATAAACCACATTTTTGTACTACATTCACTTTGTGGATTTCTCTGAAAATTGCTGAATTAATTTCTGACTGTGATTAATTCTGATTTATCATAATATTCTCTACAATTATTTTAACAATACATTCTGTATTTTTTGGATTTAATACACTTTAATTCCATTTTTTTCTGAATGCTTATTAAACGAAATAGATATGTGTAACATATTTACATATATCTATAAAATTTAAATTTATCAAACATATATTAAGTGAACATACTTCATGTAAAACTTAAAGTGTGTTGAATTATTAAGAGCACATATTTAATTTATTAAAAATACTTAAAATTATAGATGTTAATTTTCCATGTCGTATATAGCATTCTTCATGACGAATATAGCATTTTAGATAAGAATTAATGTTTTTAGTGCACTCACGCACAACGCCCCCTCCGATATAACCACCAAAATCCCAAATATGAAAACAATAACGATATGCAACCAAATAACGGTTGACAAGTCCTTTAAAATTAAAATACAACTAGCACGTATCGGTTGGTTTGTCAAGGAGATAAAGCATGGTATATCTTAGTGTTTAAATACGTATTTTCATGTGGTATTGTTTTACTAGTAAGTTGTACACATCATTTATCTTGTAGAATATCAAATTTCAGACAGCGTAGAAGCTAGAAAGTACTTCAAAAGAATATAATCTCATCAACAATAAATAATAATTCTTAATAGAGATTTTCTCGAATTGCTACATACTTAATATGGAAGCATCAATCATAATCTTCAATGGATAGCCTGATATGAGTTTTCGGAACAGAACTTCATATGTGTGATATTGATGAATGCGCAGACAATACTTTATGCTCCGCTCGATCCACAGATAACTGACAACACATTGTTTGATCTGATGATTCTTCTTTTTAATTGTTGGAAAATGAATGGACATATGAAAGAAAGGAGAAAACCTCATTATTCTGTAAACCAAGCATTTCTAAATGAAATCATTCAAGTAGGATGAGAATTTGAGAATTGGGCTGCGAATCTGGCGTGATATGAAGTATCAGATACGTCAGGGAAGAATCTTACAGGTATCAGATGGAAAAGCATCTTATTGTATGACCTATGTCAATTTAAGCATTGTGCATTCTAATAGGTCTTCACTATTTTAGCAGGCAATCATTTAAACCTTTCTACAAAAAGTGTTTTCAAGTGACTCAAGGATCCTTCTTAAGCACTTTGATTTCCCACTGAAATACCCACAAATGAACAATTAACTATGATACTTGGAATGCCTTGATACGTACTATTCCATAAACTTTTGTGAACATTTTTACTCTATGAGCCCTTTTAGCTACTTAGCACTTTTCTGAATTTAAGATAAAAATTTTGGTATTAATTTCCGTCATTCTAAAATTAAATGTCAGATGAAATTTATTTCAAATCTTCTGGCTTTCGTGACAACCTTACACGATATGAAGTAAATATATCTACTTGAAGGCACTTGAGTAAATTTTTACGCCTTAATAATAGGCTAACGTTATCATCATGTTGATAAACACTTAGTAACATTAATAAGAAATATGTTACAATTCACCACTGAATCGCATTGTAAACTATAAATTATTAAAATATTAATAGCTATTTTAGCTTTGTTAAAATATTTATCACAATACAGTAGTCATTATGTATATTATATATCTACTATTAAAGATTAATATATATCTACACAATATAAATAGTAATGTATACTTAATATATATCTACTATTAAAATGTAATTTATATCAATTTTTTGAATTTGATAAATGCAGATGAAGTTTAATCATATGGAATTAAATTATCGGGAAAACATTTCAGTATATTTTTAATAGTTTTGTAAATTGTTTCAAAGGGAATCTTTGATATTACTAACTATCGAAATATTTGATGTATCTCATATCTGCTCCAGTAGGTTGTTGATCAACAAAATTGTTATAATAATAACTGTTTCCTAATAATAATAATAACTGTAATAATAATAACTCAACTCCTGTTGAAATAAATCAAAATATTTTAATCTACCTATTTTTAATGAGAAAGGCCTCATTAAAAAATATTTCATTTAGTTATAATGGAATATAATATCATAATGGATTTAATTAGAAATCCTAAAATATAGAACTATAAAACTCCATCTTTAATACTGTAATATCTATTTGATTATTTGAAAATTTGTGTATTTACGTAACAATATCAATTTTTACAAACATATCTTCTATATAAATGTAATCAGAAATTTATGACTGAAAAGTCATTTTTTGTATATAACTATATTCATTAGGCAATTATATCATGATTTTCCAAAAAATTCCATTAAGCCAGTTTTTTTGCTACGAATATGACAAATGAATTTTGATATTATTTAACTATTAATATTAAAATGCTCTTTAGTATTTAGAATATTCATCATTCTGTATAATATTTTATGTATTTTTAATAATATATATTCTATACTAAAGAATGACTGTTTCCTAATTTTCCTTATTTACGTATATTAAAAAGATTTTCATTAAAAAGAATTCATTTTATCTAAAATGACATGAACCAAATATTTCTGTAACATTATGAATATATAACTTTAAGCAAAATGTATTCACTTAAATAAGAGAAAATGGACTGACAAGTTCATCCTCCTATCTAAAAAGTAATGTAAATATTATTGTCATATTGAATATACGTATGAACATTTCTATAAAACTATTCTTAAGATATGCTTAGAGCATTTTTTTGTAATTTTTATAAATATAAAATAAAAAAAATTTTAAATGAGAAAAATGTGAAAAATTGCTTAAGAGTTATTCAAATACAAATTTAATATATTTATTGAATTTTTAAATGAAAATTTATAAAAAATTTTGAAATCTCTATATAATATAAATGAAAACGTATGTATATCTAAGTAAGCAGTATTGAAAATTTTTCTATGAATATATCTATTAATAAACTTGAATAAATTTCAAATAAATTTTCTTCTTAAATATATTATACACAAAATATTCCCTTTTCCATAAAAATTAATGAGGACAAACTATTATTGCAATAGAGCATAAAATTATTATGAAAATATTATATAAGCATGCAAGTATTTCCATTCAAATTTATTATTGAACACATTCATAGAAGAACATTCAGTACAGTTTACTTAAACATGCATATTTTTTGCATTCATTGTATAGACATTTAAGGAACGTAACAATATATTTGAAAAGGGGGAATTATTTTTGTATATTGAATAACACTGTATAGCTGAGAAGGAATTGAACAATCAATTTTAAATATTTTACTATAAATAATAATTAATGTGAAAATAATCTGTACATACATCCAGTCAGTAAAATTCCTTCATATTGGAAGTAAAATCGATGATCAGATTTATATATTTTAAAATAATAATAATATTTAGTTTTTAGATTTTAATTAATACTTAACAGTTAAATAAAATTAATTATGATCAAATCGTATCAACTTAATACATTATCATATTTAATTAATAATATACTGTATTATATTAATTATTATATCATTTTAAAATTAAACACTATAGCGCAGTTTGATGCTTCTTGAGCTATAAATTATTTGTTTTTAGAATTTTATCATCCATTCATATATCTTTAAATTTTCATCGTATCAATTTTGTGAATATGGAATATTTTTAATAAAGATATTTGTATTTAGTTAAGATTGTAGTTGAATTATTAACATTTCTCTTTTAAATAACATGGGTCATGTTTGGCTGCACTCATATTCCATCACATATTTTCCAAAGGAGATATTTGTTCAATCATCTCTTTAGGAAGAGAACAAAAAGCTTAAAAGAACTTTTCACCAATTCGCTTACTGGATTTGCATTAATTGTAATTGCCAAAAACTTTGCCCTCCTTCTTCACAAAATTCTTTTTTGTATCAGTATAAGAATTAGCTGTTTTTTACAAGAAATAAAAGGTTATATATTCTAGTAAAACATTAATTAGGAATACTTAAGTTTCGATTTTCTTAGGTTCATTTCCAAAAAATATTTAGAATTTGTATGCTTAAATTCAACTGACAACCATTTTGTAATCATTTTACGACACTGATGTAACATATAAATTTCTTTCAAAGTTTATAACATTTATACATATTTGGAAAATAAGATTGCTATGTTAAAATGAATAAACATTTATCAAATAATTACTCATAAACAAGTACATAAAGTACAAAATTATTCAAAAATACTTAATCATAGTATTATTTTGATTAATTTCTCTTATTAATCATGTTTATAAATTCAACTATACCAGTTCAATAGTTAGATTTTTAAATTAATTTTTTAATTTGTTAATACTTACATTGAGATATTTATTCTTAAATGAAACCAATATTTCAAATGCATCGAATTACGTAATATGTAATGAAATATGTAAATAATTTTTGCTTAGCCAGTTATTAGAATATTTCTATACGTTAAATTACATTTTACAAGAAAATGTAAAAATAAATGAGAAATTAAATTCTTTTCATATAATACTATTTAATCAGAATTTTAAATCTTTGCGATAAAAAAGAATTACTTTTAAATACCTAGAGAGTCTGTAAGTGCAAAAAAAAGTTGAACAATATAAATCAAATATTTGTTTTGTAAAAGCCAAACAGATTGAAGTCTTAAAATAAATACTTGAATAATTTAAGTGTTAGATAAAAAAGTTTTAAACAAAAATCCATGACAATGTTTCAACATTTTATAAATGTAAAATAAAAAATGATCCTCTTTTTTTCAATAAAAATGATAGTTTTTCAGTACAAGATGAAAAAAACGCTTTTATAATTACGTTCTTTTGTGCATCATCAAAATGATAAAATGTTTCTCAATTAAAGGATAATTGTTTCATGAATTCAATTCTAGGTTATAAGATAAATTTCTAGTTATTTGAATAGATACAGAATATTATTTTATTTAAAAGTTATATTTATTTTTATTTTTTCACGATTTATTAAATACATAGAAAAGATTTTACTTCGCAATTTAACGTGATTAAATTGTGAAAAATAATATCAGTACATTTACTTCAATTGGTACAAGTGTTTAATTTCACCTAAGATTGATCGCAAAATATGAATAGGTGAAAGCATATTAAGCAAAATTTATAATAATATTATTTAGAATAGCTATAAAATAAGTACCAAAACTTGAAAATGTTAGAATTTTTTTTTTATTTACGATGTATAATAGTTCAACATCAAAAATTGTCCTTAATAATATAAATTCGTTGATATTTCCATTAAAAACAGTGCAAAAAAGCTTTAAATCATTCTTTTTCCTTTTGCTTGATTTTGATCTTCATAAATATTCACATTTGTTAGAAATGTCTGTATACTACATACATTAAAAGAAAGTATTACATTGTTGCATAAATCATTTTGTAGTTTAATAGAATTAGATATTATACTTATTTTGATAATCTTACTTAATGTGATTTAATATTCGTTTTAAAATCTTTAAGTTTTAGTTAATTAAATATATTAGTTAATTAAATACATAAATGCATAAATAGATAATTCATTATATACATGCAATTTTATATCAAATTTTTGCTTTGAGCAAAAAAGTTTCATTTTTTTTATATCCCTGAGGCAATTTCCATCAATATTCTCAACAAATAACTTTTATTTTGCTGTCTACATTTCATTTGACAATTACTTAAATTAAATTGTGAAACAAAAACCACCAATGTGCATTAGTTTTATCAGTAACAGTAAATGCTTTTTAATGAGGACGCTCAAATTTTCTGCAATTAAATATATCACAATTGTCTAATTTAATATCTTTCATCTATATTTGCACTCTTGTTATTATAAATCATTTTACTAAAATATATCTATTATTCTATTATTACGGGTATTTTGTAATAATTATAGAAATTATAGAAGTTTTAAAACGTACGCTTTCTAATTAAATGTACTTGATACCGATCAAAATGAAACACATTATTGATTATTTCAAAAAAAAATTTAATAACTGTTTTCCAAATATCATGAAAAATGCATTTTATAGCATATTTTTAATGAGCATTTTATCACGTACATTTTATTAGAAAACTATAGAAAAATTTGGTGATGAAAAGGATATTTTTATTTACATTATGCTGTAAAAAAACCAAAACATATTAGTTTCTGTAGGTTGATATCTTCACCCAGCACAATGAGAAAATAAACTTATAAGAGTTTTCTATAAATACATGGAATTCTATTCTACAAGTTCGAAAACAATTTCACATAAATTGTACTTCTAGCATAAATATTTGAGTCTTTGTGTGAATTTAATAACATTTATAGTAAGATTAAAATATAAATGTATTTAATATTTAAAAAAAGTTGAACATTTGTATGATATAATATTTCTGAGAAATTTTTGAAACTGCATATTGATTTTTCTCTTTAATTTAGACACCTATTGTACTGTTTAAATTTTATATAAAAGTTAATTAAATATATAAATGCTAATTAAATGCGCAAATGTTATCACAAGTATCAATCTTACATTTCTGCCATTATCTCACAGAAACTGAAGTTTTAAGTATTTTATATAAATATTATGTATCAAATTACCCTATAATATAAAAGCACTATATGAATATAACATATATTTCCAAAATTTTCTTAAGAGAAATAAAATATCCAAAAGTTTAATCCTTTGTTTATTACAGTTTGACTCCAGGCCTGGCATATTTAAATGCAGTAATTTATGCAACACATCCTTCGAAGATCAATAAAAAATTTGTACTCTCAATCCTACATTCAAAAAACAATTCACTATAAAGTATGTAATGTATTCATGTAAGTAATATGTAATTGAATGTCATGAAGATTAATACAAACATTGACTAAAAATTTCTTCCATATTCTCAAAGCTGTCTTAAGACAAATTATTTTACATGAAATTTATTTATCAAACTTTCGTTTATATTGAAAAAGAATAATAGAAAATTTACAAGAGCATTAAATTTTTATCATATATTTACCGAAAATGATCTTAACACAAATCAAAATAAAAAGTCTTAAGTCCCTGCCTAAAGTCAAAAGTTAAAATTTGGCTCTAAGCTCCAGACAAATTTGAATGCAGTAATTTAAGCAACATTTTCCTAGAATGATAACAAGAAATTGTATTTTCATTTTTTCATTCAACAACCAATTCTTTTGGATATACAGCCCATGTATTGATGATAAAAATTTAAGATAGTTAAAAATAGATATTATAAAATATTCATTTTAGAACTCTAATTAGAAAATAATTTGGTAAAAGCAATTTTATATTAAAGTACTTTTGTGTGATTTTTACAATTATTATTATTATTTTTATTATATACAAAATTTATTATTATTATTATTATATACAAAAATTATCACAATTGTTATATACCACATAAGGTGCTAAAGTATATATCAAATTATGAAAAATTAAGTAAAAATATGCTAATTTATTAAAACAATAGAAATTCTTCAGCCTGGATTGAAAAATATCAAGATTAAACGATCCAATAAAAAAGAACTGAAAATAAAGTTAATACTGATTTGAATGCTTAATGAAATATCTTCAAAGCTTCAAAGTCTGTCGAATGGTAAATACTGAGACATCGGTATTTATAGTTGGTGTATACAAATGTACATCGTGTTTAGATATTTGTAGGGATTTAAAATTCATTCATGTTCGGTTTAATAAATTATCTTGCTCAAAATTGGTTACCATTGAGCAACAAACGAACTAAGGAATGAACTGTCGATAATTTTTTCAAATTATTAATAAATTAAATTACTTCAAAAGTTGATGTAATTTATATTAAATTGATTTGAAATGAGGCAATACGTGAAATTGGCTATTAAGGTTGAAACTAGACTTATACAAGATTTAACAAATGTAATATTTATATAAGAACCAATGTTTTCTTTTTCACGTATTCTTTGTTTGAAAACTATTTATACAATTTTTATAAATTCATTATTAAAATTAGTTTTACTAACTACAGCTGAATCCAGAATCACTAATGTTCAAAAAATACTAAAAAGGTGAAATTAATTTTTTTTTTTTTTGCAATATAGATTATTTCAACGTTATGTTATAGTAAAGAAGATACTTAATCTTTTAAAATAAAAATATGTTTTTATGATATTAATGATAATAATTTTGTCTTACAATAATAATATAGAGTATATTTCAGGCATTTTTATACTTTAATTAATTAAAGTTGAATTTATTAACAATTAAAAAATATTAAACATTTGAAAAATTATTTTTGTTTTATTATAAATATCTATTCTAGCAGAAAATTAAATATTTGTTCTTAAAACGTTTGGTTTCAAACTAAATTTTCAAAGATATTAATTTTTTCTATTATTATTTCACTTACATTCATTGTGCAGTATTGAAACTAACGCACAAGTACTCAATGCCCACTTTTATTTTTCAAAATATTCACTACAGAAATCCTATTTTATATTAAAAAAATTTAACCCGCAAGAAATTTCAAAAATGATTTCCTTTTCTGAATTTTAAACATCCATTATTTACTCATAATTAATTTTCTTTGTCGCTTGTTCGTAATTGACTTTAATAAGGAGCAGACATTGTAAATTACTTAGTATGAGATAACCTCAGTACAATTTTAAAGAGCTTGTAATTCATGAATAGAATATTAACTACGTTATTCAGGAAATGTTATCAGCTCTTTCTCATTAATGAAAAAAACTAAGTTCGCTGTTTTTGTGGGCAAATTTGAGATTGTCATCAATCTTAAATAGTTGTGATCCCAAAGGCGACTGTTTAGTGGAAGGCAGACAGCTTTCAAAAAAATTCAAAAAATTTAGAGTAATAAATAGTTAAGTGTTATATGACTTGTACAAAGAAGAATCTTCAGTTATAAAGTATTTGCTAGAAATCAAAATCAATAGCAGACTGAATCCTTTATTTGGTGTAATAAAAAATATTTTTTAAATGAAAAGAGCATTATTTCAAAAGTCTTATAAAAATTCCCACAAAAAGAAAGAGTATAAGGGATTATTTTCTATTATAAAATGTAAAACATATTCTATCTTCAATATTGAGTGTTAATTTTAAGCAAACTTAATTTGACTTTTTTTCTATTTGTATTTAAATATTATATAATTAGAAATATACTAAAAATACTGTATACTTAACTTGTTAAGCAGAAACTGCAATGATTACACAACGATAACTGTTTTCTTATCGATGTTTACAAAGTGAAGTATTTTAACTCATCGTTTAGAAAAGAATTTCAAAAAATGAGCAGAAACGCATTTGAAATCAAAAACATTTTTAGGATAAAAATTAATGTTTATTGAAAAGCGTTTTCCAAAAATTCATTTATGTAGATAATCGCTTTAAATCTTTTTAACATGCATTTAACTTTAGGAAATAAAAATTAGTTTTCAGAAAAACGTAATCAACCAAAACATTACTTTAGAAGTACTTTCTATATTAATCAATATGTGCTTTCTATATTAATCAAACTATTTATTAGATGCAATATAAGAAAACAATTTATGTAAGATCACCGTTACACAGTAATTTAACAATAAGTACATTGTCTTTTCTCGGGCAATGGATATTAATTCAAGATTGTTGTTGTTACTTATCATAGGTTGTCTAGCTAGGCTAGACAACCCCCATAAAACCAAAAATATCTAATATTTTTTCATGGTTACCTTGAATCATGAAAATTCAAGATTATCAAATATAAGTGATGTCTAGAAAAAATAAAAGTAAAATGAAAATTCAAAAGTGAAAGATGATAAGTCGTTTAGTTTTCATACAAATTTCACAAAAGTCATTTGTTCTAAATTCTACTATTCAATTATTCATTAGAAATTTTGTTTCTTTTCCTGTATATAAAATTGAATGTAAATTGAAATTGACAATAAATATATTATTATTTTCAAAGATGATGATTTTTATGTTAGCGATAAAGAACATAAAATTTGTACTGACATGATGTCTTTCAAGGACTGCTGGTTAAAAATGCATTTCATTTTGAAAAAAAAATTCCGCGCGCGCGCGAGAAATTAGAATATTACTAAAACAATACCTGATTACGTACGGGAAATGATTCTTAAACCAATAAAATAAATAACATATATTTAGTCAAAGGAACTTGAGTTAGATTGTATTCTACTAAATAGGCAAAGCAGAAAATTGTAGAAAGAGTTTTTTTTAGGATAAGGATATGTTATAACTGAAAACTCACAAATAAAAAACTTTTGTTTAATTCTGAATGACACTAACACCGACGATAATTTAATTACAAAACTCCTCATCAGTACATCTTATGAAATATCAAAATTGTACTCTAATGATTTGTCGAAACCAGATGCAGATTTAGCTTCTGAATGCTATAAACATCAATCATAAAGTCATTTACAAACGTTTAATTATTGGTAAAAGTCTTCATCCAAAAAGTGGTTCAATAATTATGTAAGGCATTATGTCACAAAAGTGATTAAGAACTAGTTAGCAATATTTATCAGGGAAGTTTTAACGTACTCTCTTTCTTCTCTTCTTAACGTAAATCTTCACTTTTAGAGATATTTATACTCTGCGTATTTTCCCAAAATAGTTCCACCAGACAGTTACTCCTTTTAGACTATACATACTGATTTATCTTCTGTACATTATAGTACTAATAGTTGACGAAGTTTGAAAATAAGTTATTTAATGTATAAAAAATGAACCGCTAAGGAATTCTCAGCTACCCACAACTGATAACAAAAGCTCCCAAGAAAAAAGGTTAAAAATTTTGAGGAATGCAAAATAAATATTTAACTCTCAATAACGTACACTTATCTCCAAAATATGCTTTAAAATTTATTACTATACCCAATAAATAACAAAAAAGAGTTTAAATGTTTAGAAAACTTTCTAATCGTATGGAACTATTTATAACACAAAAATTTTACTTTAGCTTTGTTTTAAATCTATGTTTTTAAAAATTCTATGGCAAATAAAATCACTGTAAGTCAATCATTGCTTAGCATAGGTGTAATAGTTCAACATTTCCACGTTTGAAAATTTAACAAAAGTAACTTTTGTAACCATTTAATATAAGAATTCCAGTTTTATAAACACATTTACACAAAGATATTCATGCGATACTACTCTAATTAATTTTATGATTTTGTGTATATATATATATATATATATATATATATATATATATATATATATATATATATATATATATATATATATATATATATATATATATATATATAAATTTTTAACTAAATAAATTATTTACTCCTTTAATGCCTTATATAGTTAACTACTGAAAGTTTGTGAGTTAGGTTATGAGTGATATATTGAGAGTTAAATAACTTGCACACTAAAAATAAGACATTTTTAAAATAGTGAAAAAGAGAAATATATTTATATTGATGAATTCAATATATTTCCCGTTTGTAATATTGCTCAAGAAGTCACTCTAGAATATTTAAAATATTATACAAATAAGCGAGATAAAGGTTTTGAATTTTCAATTTAGTTTCATAAGATTTCTTTTAATATAAGAATCCATGAATACATACTAATCTAATATCTGAATTTCATTATATATATATATATGTATATATACAAGAATATAGACTTCGCTACTACTTGTAATATGGAATCAATTTCGCCATATTACAAGTTCTATATTATTTCCAATATCATTGTAAATTTGTAAACAAATAGAAAGAACAAAAGTAATAAAATATTGCAAATATGAGCTAAATTATAAATTGTGTTATACCTGTCATTGTGTGGTATGCAGGATTTAGATTGTTAGAGTATTATATGCTAACGAAATTTTTAACTTTGATATTTTGATTGCGTTTTAGTAAAGTAATATTTCTAAGTATTTAAGACTAGGAATATCACACCATAATATTTTTTCTAATATTATTCATAAGTATTAATGTTTTGTAGGAGTGTATCTAAATGTTATTTAAAAGTTACAATAGTATCAAAAATTGGGGAAAACTTATTAAATTTAGATTTGTAAGATCATACATATAAAATTTAAATTTTTGGAGCAGTTCCAAATTATAATGATTATTTTACCGATAAAATAAATACGAAGAATATGCATTAAAGTTTCATTCATTATCTGCTCTATGTCAAAAATTAAAGACAAATAATAGAGAGATTAAATGAGTAGTTTCCTATGAAGTACCATTCATCCAACTAAATGTTGCGAGTGATCACCAAAACTTAGAGACCCAATCAGGTGTCATTTCGTTTTTACAAGGAATTATTCATGATAATATACCCTTCAATTTGTTTCATTCATTTACCATTTATTTTCTCTTATAAATCCCTTATTGAAGTTTAAAGAAGATATTTTTCAAATGTTTAATAATTTCTTATAAACTGAATGCTCTTATTTGTAACTTTTCGCTTAGTAATGCCTTAAAAACGCAATTAATTTACAAACAAGGTTATTTTTTACTCAGAAAGTAATATGATACAATTGAGAATTCATTAAAAGAGGGAAATTGTATATTTAATTAAAAATAGTCAATGTTAAATGTTGGAAAGTTATAAAGTATTGAATGACTACAAAACAAAATGAAGACAAAAAGATAACATCAACAGATGATTGGAGAATTTAAAGCCTAATCTTACATGATAAATGAAATTGCTCTTTTCATTTATAGAAGAAATGGCTAAATATGATATCAAAACTAATACAAGTATGTTCAATGTGTAGGCTGAATGAATTTAACGTGAGTGTGCTTGAATTCTAAACCTTTTTTATGGCACAAACTAGAGTTAAAAAGATAATATTGGGTTTCAATATGTTACTTGGAAAAAGGAGTTATATTGAGCACATTATTTGGAAATATGAGATTAAAATCTCTCTGTTTGGTGCCATGAAACATTCAGCTAGTGCTGTTGTAGTACAGCCTGACATAAAATATTGAACTGGAAATTATATAAGCGAAACACTTCAATCCAAAATGAAGATTACAAAGTGAGGATAATAAAGCCTTCATACTTCAACAGAATTCATCTTCATGCTATATAGCTACTATGTGCAAAAATTATTTTCAAATAATCCAATTCCTTTACTGTAGTGGCCTGAAAACAGCTGAAACTTTAAAACCCCAACGAAAATCTATTAAGGCTATTAATGAAACTTATGGGAGGGAAATAATACATCAATAAAAGAAGAAAAAAACTCATTTTAGTTTATCATTGTAACCGTAGAGGAAGTTTAAATTTTAATTCACTATATGATAAAGCATAGCAAAATCTTAAATTAAATAAAAGTTACTCAACTAAATATTAACTGACATTGCTGAATTTTTTGTGTCTTATTTTGTACATATCTTATGTCACAATAAAAGTGTCTTCGTAAAAGTTATTCCATTAACATAATAATTAATAATTAATGATTTCATAATTTTTAATCATCCTAACATATCATCTATTTAATCATATATTAAGATTTGTCATTTATTTTAATTTGTTTTCAGGACAGTTCTCTTAGCTCACTAAGTGGTTTTTAATTCCATTGTTGCTTTTCTTTCTGTTAAAACTATCTTGTATCTCCTAAAAAATAAAAGCGTAACATTGATTTTATTTCTGGAATTTATGCGAAATAAGAAATGAATTTCCTTCTTGAAAATTTTAAAAGCAATTACTTTAAAAAAGTTTCTTTTATATTGCTTTATACTAAGCGCTTTGAGGCTGAGTTGGATTATACATCTGCTCTTGATGAATTTAAGGTAAGAATAAAAATGTATCCTGGAATTTCTTTAAATTACGAATTCATTTTTATATAATGAGAATTATCACAGCTTGTTGAATTTAAACGGAAAACAGTTTGGCTTTATTGACTTTATATTCTCTGAACATCTTTTGAAATCAAATTTGTCATTCAAAATGAATATTATATATCACAAAATAGTTGCCCCGAAACAATGATATAAGATCCATTCATCATCAATTAAAGAAAACTTTTTAAAATTAATTTTTACTCTTAAAGTATAATATATTATTCATCATAAAATTGACTAATATCTCCACCAGGAATATAAGATACCATTTTATTTGCATGAGATAATATTCAGAGATTTAACTATCTCCCAGATTGTCATTTAAATAAATCCTATTTTAATTAAATATTATCATATATTTATATTTTGACACTTAACATATTGCATGTCATTTGTATGAAAATAAAATCTATTAATTTGTTGATATTCTCTTTATTATATTCAAATTTATGCACAGTATATTTATTTTATATGCATTTAGGGTTTTAGTATTTTAGAATTAATTGTTTCAAAACTATATTTTTTATATATGCAATATAAGCAAAACCACGAAAATTTATAAGACGCTGCATCATCATTGCTTTAATTGATATAGTAATGTAATTTTAGATATAATGTTGGAAAAGATTAACTCCTATTCAATATAGGTTTAAAAATGTACAAATATCAAATCCCAAAAGGAAGCAGACACTAATAAAAAATATATTTTAAGCTGTAATTGTTTTCTTTTTCAGCTTGAATTTTCTTTTAATTCTTAGATCATTTACTATAAAAATTGAGCAATTTTTAAAAATAAAGAAAACATCCAAACAAATTGGTTTGGAATTTTCATATTAATCTGCTTCATTTTTACCATAATAAGAATAATTTCTATAGTAAATTTTAAATTTCACCCTTTGAGATTGACTTAATTAACAGACCCTAATTTCTAAAACAATTAGTGCCATTCCACATGATTTCCAAAATAATTAGCAATTTCCTCACTTTTAGTTTTTGATAATTGACAAACTTCTTTTGTATTCACGTTTTTTCTTAAAAATTTTCTTTCTCATTAAACTTTTTTATCCTATATGAATAATTTTAATGGAAAATCAGGTGTCAAAATTTTTATATAACCAGGGGAGTATATGCTAAAACCAATAAAAATTCTGCCGATATGTTAAAGCTGTAAAGCTTTAATTGTTTAATTGTAGTGTATATATATATATATATATATATATATATATATATATATATATATATATATATATATATATATATATAACTTTTGTTTTATTAGATAGCCAGAAAATTTAGAGATAGAATTATTATAGAATACTTAATTTTGCAAATGTATAAAAATTATTTTAATGGCATTGAAAAATATTGCAATTACACAAAATCATAAAACGTCTTAAAATAAATAATAATATTTCATATTAATCCACATTTTTAAATTCAAGATGAAAATAATACAATACTTATTTGCAATATATAAAGATATATTTTAGTATAAAGATATAAGAACTTTTTTTGATAATTAAACTAAATTTCTTAAAAAAACATAAAATTTTTAAATAAAAATGTTTCATACTTTAATTAAAATGTTAATCTTATTTTAATTTATCTTTAATAATGTATGCTTTGCATTTCTTTGAGTAATACTGAAAGAAATAAACTTTATTAAAAAAAATGAAGATTAATTAAGAATAATTAGATCGTCATAAATTTTCTCAAAAGGAAAATAAATTTTTTTATATGCAGGAATATTTTTAATATATTTCAAATATATTTCAAAAAGGGGAATTTGGTTAACGGAAGTTCATATTCTTTAGTTAAAATTAATTTATGCATTTTTTATCATTTAATCAGCTAAAATTTCTTATATTAAATTACATATATAAGTAATCTTTGATTTTTATGTGATATTAATTTCTAAAAAATTCATACAACATAAATTATAACAGTTGACAATCAATTTTTAATGTTAAGTTTAAAGTTATTATAATTTCTTTCATATTTTACTATTATTAGAACAAAAAATTGAATTTAAAATTTAATTATTCATATATTTATTATATTTAAAAAATAATAAGATTTTTCGATAATTCATAATGGATAATTCTTGAAATTAACTTTAATAAAATTTATACTTTAATCAAAAAATTTCCAAGTATTTATTGAATCGAAATAAATAGTAAATGTGATTCCAAATAATAATATCACAAATATAAATTTTATTTTAATTTACATTCAGGAGTTTTCACATTAGTATAGTATCGTAATCTCAAAAATTCTTCTCATTGAATATTTTGAAATTTTTGTGTCAAGCAAAAACATTTATAGAAAATTTAATCAAATCTCTCCTCTGCAGTTTTCATTTGATTTTCCTCCGAAGTTCTAAACAAAAACATTAATTATTTTTATTTTCGGTACATATTATAATCTAATAGCAAAAACTCGATATTCAAGAATCATTTAAAAATATTTTAAAAATTAGAAAAGCACATTGTTGAAGAAAATTCAGTGCAATAACTAAGAACTATTATATCAAAACTTGTAGCTTCAGGGTTAAGAATATTACACATAAATAAGAGCAAAGTTGTACGTATACTTCTTAAATTATAATAATAATCTATACATCAAACAATCTAGTCAGTGTACAATAAATGAAATGAAAAAAATGCTCTTTAGCTTAAAAGTCACTTTAGTTTGAAAACTTAAAGAGAGTTTAGAGCAAAACAATTCAAAATGTTTCTTTCATCATTTTATTTCTTGCGCCCATTTCGATCAATTGTGTCTATGAAATAAGGAGTCGAATAGTTATGTGGATAGAAAACGAGGAATTACTCAGCTTCGGAATCTAGTGTGATGTGATTCAAAAAAAATTATGTATGTTTAAAAAAATCAATTTCAGATTCAAATACGACAATAATTTTTAATGAAAAAGAATTGGATAATTAACACCATGATTGGGCAAAATTATATGCTAGACGATGAGGTGTTTTGGTTGTAATATTTAAATCAGCTTAAGTCGATGTATATATCTTCATATTAATCTGAATTACAATTAGACTGCCAAATGGTAGATAAAGTATTGGGATCTATATATTTTTGAGCTTGAATAACAACAATAGATAATTATCTCATAACTTGTGTAATTAAAGTTTTGGATTATTATGCTTGACTCTGAAACAATAAAACATTTTGAGAGACAGGCACCCAGACATTTTAAATCCATTTTATTTCCTGTCTGTTTCACAAATCCCTTAAAAATAATGTTTTATCTTAGAAAAATAGCATCACAAAATCAATACATCAGGGCAAAGAAATAGAAATTTAACTAGAAAAAGAATATTTCAGAAAAAAACATCGTTTGTAGGACAAATGTATTTATTATAATGTTGCAAATCAAATTTTTGAAGATTGATTTCTGGTAACACTGTCTACTAAGATGTAGCGCACACAATTGTGTTGCGCTCTCCATTCTGTATTTATCATATAAAGTACATTAATATACCTTTTGGCTATTTGAGCAAGGTAATAGCTCACAACTATTTGTGTTGATTTTATGACGCATGAAGTAGCTCATATAGATATATACAAAGACATATTTTTTATATTTTGTATTTTGAAATATATTCTTCATAGTAAAACACTATGTAATTTTAATCGTGTTTAGTATTACACCATTGGTAAGTTTTAAATAACCAAAAATGCAAACTTTCTATAATCAATAGCTGCTCTATTGATTACAGAAGGTATATATATATTCAAGTTCCAATATAGTGTAATTGTTGATGGTTATCTTTTTGAAAAAGTATTTTTATATAATAAAATAATGTTTTTTCTGGTTATTACTCTGTAAAAAACAAATGCCTTTTATAATAATGAGCATATAATATATATATATATATATATATATATATATATATATATATATATATATATATATATATATATATATATATATATATATATATATATATATATATAAATTATTCTTTGGCATGAACACAAGCAAAAAAAAAATTATGTCGCAAAAATTACGATTTCATTGTAATTAGACTTTTTATGAAGACTTTTCATAAATTTTGACACAGAATGATTCCATGTTCAGACACTAAATGATTAATAAAAAACTGAATGTACTGAGTGTGATTCACGATATAACTGAGCTATCTACAACAGCTATTCGCATAATAATCCAGCCATCACTTGCATTGGTGCAAGTAGGTATGGATAATTGGTCCCATTGGTCCACTGTTCCATTCCTCCATTGATTACAGATCTACATTCCTCTTACTTGATTTCGTCCAATACGACCACTCACTTCTCGAAAGGATAATCTGTATAATTTCTATACGCTATTATTATTACTTTCTAAAATTCAGAGATTTGCAAGTAAAATTATCAATGTCTATGATAATGTGGAAAACTTACGAAAAACAGTTAAAAATGCGTCCAAAAAATAGTTAAAAAAGCTTACGAAATTTCCGTATTTTAAATTGGCAACCCCTTTTCATTCGTGCATAAATAGCATATTGGTTTAAAAAAGCCCGGAATATACTCTTAGTTTAATGGGTTTGAAATACTTGCATTTCAAGATGCGTCTGATAATTTTAAACTGTGACCAGGCGACGATTTCAAACCTGAATTGGCTCTCTTTTCTCTGCATCCACAATACACTTCCTGGTGGACTTGAACGTCATAAATTAATGTAAATGCATTCCCAACCCACCGGGTCCAGCATGCCAGTGAGATAAAATATGAATACCATTTTATTCACTTTTCTGATTATAAGGTAGGCAATGTAAAGCTACTGAGCAACTTGGACTCTTCTTCCTTTATACAACGTTTGTAGGTAGTATCACATTCACCCATAGTGTGTATATGCAGTTCCAATGCTAATGATTTGCATTTCTTATCACTATAAATAGAATATGTAAATTTCAAATGTTTAACATACCTTTGAAACCAGCAGTGTAAACTATATGCAATTTATTTAAGTTATCTTTATTTAAATTAATACAAGTTATTTGACTTAAATGTAATGTATAACAATATACCTAAAGTATGTGTTAATTTTTTTAAAACCGTGATAGTAACTTTGAATAAAAATCCTGCATATAATATCACATAATCTAATGTGACGCTTTAATGCAAATATAATGTAACTTCATAACATTAAATAATTTACAATTTAATATATATATAAGTTGATATTTTGAGCCTCTTAATGTTTCACGAATAGGATTAAATTCTTATGACTTATTAGCTATTTTTGCATATATCTATGTCATATGTGAATTCGAAAAAGAAATAGGTAAATAAATCGATAAAATTGATGTATAATTAATCAGCCAATGTGGCAAAAAAGAAAAATTAAAATTCATAATGCCTGGAATCATGTTCACTGATATTATTAGTTATCGTATTGTTTAGAATAAGTACTCGGTATTTGAAAAAGTTAAATTTTGCTTTTAAATTCATTATTGATAAACTTGTTGAGTTAAGTAATGATGCAATATTAACATTATTTGTATTTTCATAAAAATCAGAAATTCACATAAAAGAACAATTTGTCTGAACAACACAGTGACATTTAAGCTTTCAGCAGGATTAAGTTGGGAATTAAATAAAACAGCTAATTAAAATGACTAGTTGATTAGTAGAAAATAAAACTAAATTTCATCCCAAATTCTGTGTTTAAGTAAAAAAAAGTTATAGTAGTTAATAGTAGTTAAAATTGATTTTTTATTATTTTGTTCCCCATAATCATAAATTTTATTACATTATTGTAATTTAATAATTACTATTGTTGATGTAAAAAGTATATTGAATCAATGATTTTTAATGACATCTTAGTTACACATTAACTTATACATCCTACTTGATAGCAAACTTATTTTTAAAAGTAATAGAAATTTTATAGTCTCAAACCAAAAGCTCGAGTTTAATTTAATCAAAGAAAGTTTAAAATTGTAAAAAATATCGTATTTTATCTTGTTAAATAAATTTTTCTTAGACAATTTTCATAGATATAGAAATGATTTTCAAAGTTTCAAGCATTGTAAAACAATACTAGATTACAATACTAGAACAACCCAGATTTTTAGAAATAATTTTTTTATTAATTATTATTTTTTCAGTACTAACAGTTGGTCGTTGACGATAATGTTGTGTGTGATTTCAATTTCATTTCTAGCTTATTGCTTAGCACAGAATAACAATTTTATAGCAGTATTATTGAAATAGTGTAACTAATGAAAATCATGTGTGTATATATTTTTTTATTACAATTATCCATAAAATTATAAATGAAAGAGCAAAATGCGAAAAGTATAATCAAACATGTGTTTTTGCACACTTTATCTGATAACAAACTATCCTGTAAGTTCCTCCTTGCAACAGTTTTATTAATTATTTTCTTATTGAACAATAATGATTTATTAAATGATTTTTTAACTTATAGTTGTAAAATCATATTGTACATTTACGCTACTTAATCGCTTGTATTGTACCATAAAATGTGTATTTTCATTTAACAGGATAATAATATTCGTTCTATTATATTTCATACAAATACATATAAATTTTTTATAAAAATGCAAGATTATTTGCGCATTATTTTCAGTTATTCAAGTTGAGATACAAGTTAAGAGGCATAACTGACTACAAAATATATTGTAAGTGAATATTAGAGAATTCTTCAGCATTTCCTGTGATTCAATTTCTTGAAATTTTGATTCTGAGAATATTTTAATCAGCATAATTAAAATTTTGTAATACATTTAATTTTCAAACAAAAAGTTACATAATCATTTTGATCAAGCATTTAGTAGTACTCTCGGTAGTGCCTTTAACATCTAGAGATCGTGTCCCCGGGGGTGGATAGAGGAATTGGTTTCCTTTGATAGGTAGGGAGGAAATAATATACTCTACGCGGACTCACAAGTAGATGTCCAATCTCTTTGAGGCTCTGGCAACTTTTTTTTCTATGAATTGCGCAATTATTACTCTTAGTCACCATGCTACCGCGTCCAGGGCAGCCGACACGACCTGCGGGCAACGTCAACAAATCAACTACGAGGACACAATAAACTTCTTACAGCTGAATATAAATGGCATTCAGAGAAGCAGCCGATGAGTTCGCGAAAGAAGCCCGTAATTCTCCTCAGCCATCCAAATGCTTGACCCTCATTGACGCCAATGCAATTGCCAGCCAAAATTTAATTTGCCAGCACGTTAAAAAGTTTCCATTCCAGAAATAAACAGCGACAGAATCATTTCAACTATAATAGCCAGACATAGAACAAAACTCTTGAAAAGCATGAGGATTTCTACAGATGGACAAAGGAGTCACCCCAGGCTTTGTTCTCACTGCCCGGATAACACCCAACTCACTCCACAGCACATCTTCAGCTGTCCAGCAATGGTGGCCAAGCATTCTAACATCAGCATAGAGAATCCTGTGAAGTATCTTTTTACCGATGAAACTGTAGAGATCGCCAGGGTATTCTTAGACAGTTTAGGGGACATTTAGGGTTCTTGCACGTACTCTTTTGGTACATGGACACGACATCATCATCATCATTCAGTATAATATTGTTTGAATTGTTCAGTCGAAGTATTTAGTATGATTCCAATTCAGAATTGCAGACGTGAAACATTGTTACCAATCCCACACTTTGGAATTGAATTACTTAATTTGTCTTCTTACAAGTCATATTGTCACATAATCGAATGAGAAAGATGTAAAATTTATTCAAAACTGTGAAGCATGATTCCGTGATTACATGTGTGAGTAATGTAAAAAATTACTGATTCAAATAAATTTGACAGAGCACAAAAGGAAGATATGAATTCACTTGTAACATTTCTATTCATTATTTTGCATTTTAAAAGTTGATAATAGAAATGCTCAAAGCAGTATATTGAATTTTATTGTTCAAATTTTATATAAATTGACATACTTTTTAATTATGTCGTTACTTCCATACATTTTAAAACACATCAACAGTCACATTTAAAAAATTTCTGATTTTAATCTTTTAACTGGCAATTTTTAAAATGCAAAGTAAGAGAAATATTGCATCACATAATAAAAAGTGGAAATATTTGTTTATTTTAAATTAGTATCCTTTATATCGTCATATAAAGAAACGTACGTAAGAAACACATCATAGAAAATTTTTGTGTCCTACAATGATATGAGGAAGAATTTTACAATTAATCATTGATTTAATGCTAAATCTGTTTTACTTTAACTCATTGCCAACTATTTTATAGAATGTTCGAAGGAAAAATAACCTGTTCTGAAATTGATAATGTCTCAAAATGTTTCATTTCCGCATTAGGAATTTGACTATTAGATTGTAGTAAAACTAGAATCATTCATAGATCATACTCCAAAGTTGAAAAGACATTTATTTTAGTTATCTTATAAACTTATTGTTCATTTAATATATTGACATATGCAATATCTGTGCTATTTCTACTTGTAGATTTAAAAAAGTACTAGAATGAATGCAAATATATTATTTTCCAAAACAAATATGCATTAATTTAATTCAAATTATAGTTTTGCGTTTCAAAATGTTGTTATTCTTTATGAAATTATTAAGTCTCTCAATGTGTGTAATATTTTGAAACACTTTAAAATTGGTTATCGAATTGCAGTTAATGATTTATTTCATTCTATCATTAAATACCATTTCATCGATAGACTTCTAAGCATACAAATATTCTTTATATAGTAAAGATTTATGAAAATTTAAATAATCTGTATATCCTACAAATAAACACTGAATATTATAAATAACTATACCGACAGTATTTGCTTTAAGACGCTACCCACGTAAATGTTAAACAAAAGCTCCTTTGAGCTTCATTTTACACACCTTATTATTATCTGACAAAATGATCTCCACAGAAATCCTCTCTTTTGTTTCACGCATTCGCTATGTTTTATTCATTGGCAATACTTTAATGAATAAGTTTTGTAACTTTTGTGAATGCAACACCTGTTTGTGTCGTATAAGTTTTAAGAAGATGAAAGCTTTCCGACATTACATTAGATATTGAATATTTTGCTCCTAACTTATTTCCAACAAATTTCGTTTTAAAATAATCAAATTTAAAAAAAGAAAATGTTTGATGTTCAATAGATCCAGCAATTTTACGGAATCAGTAATTCATGAATTTTCTGTTACTGGAATATAATTGTGGAATATCATATAAAACTTTAATGCGAAAATGTAAGGCATTATTATGAGCCAGATAATTAAAAAGGTTATTCTTTTTTCTTCTTTGTTAAAATAATTAGACTTTACTGAGAAAAAGTGACTGTTTAACATAGTAAATTGCTGTAGAGTCATTATTATATTTTTTTACGTAAAAACTACTGAATCTAAATTCTTTCAAACCTAAGCCATATGAATACCTTTATGAATGACTTATTCTGTATGGATGGATAGATACATATATTGGTAAAAGTTTACAGAGCTGTACAGGCTAACATTAACATAGCATATTCTTTATTTGTAAACAAATAAAATTACTCATTAAACGCAAGGGTTGCAAACAAAACGAATTTCGTGCATGTCATACGATCTCCTTAAGTCAGAAAATGAAAATCTCGTCAAAAAAACGCATTCCGAACCGTTAACCCAGTTTGGCGCACTTTATCACACGCTTGGCGTATTTTACTCTTTGTACAGTTCTCTACTCTTTAGCGCATATATTAAATTTTTGCACTAAATTTTAGAAAAAATAATTTATATCACATATTATTAGTAATGAAATAGTAATTTATATGCTCCACTCTGCACTTATCTACTTTTATTTTTAAACTTAATTAATTTTTGTAGTTTTTCTTACATTAAATTAAAATTTCAATTTTTACAGAATTTACGCATAATGAAATTATTCACCCTTCAAAATTGTATCAGAATATCAATTTTACATATATTTTATATATATATATATATATATATATATATATATATATATATATATATATATATATATATATATATATATATATATATATAATTTACCTAGAATATCAATTTACCTAGAATATATATATATATATATATATATATATATATATATATATATATATATATATATATTCTAGGTAAATTGATCTATTTATCATTTGTGTAAGTCATATTACATTTCTTAAGAAATATTTATGTGCCTTAATACTGTGTAATGTTGTTACAAAATATTAAATTACATAATATCAGCACCAAACTATATGCGTGGAAATTTGCAACAAAATAGTCTATTCATTAATTAGGTAAGTAATTGCAAATGCTTCTCAAACATTTTGAAAAGTTTACAATTTAATTAAAATAGAATAAAAGGAAATTGTAATATAATTCATTGCAAAACATTACTTTGGGTAAATATTATAATTAATAGCTATTTATTGAATAAATTAATGTTTATAGCTTTCAATTCTAAAGTCACTTCAAATGAAAAGTGGAGAATCAGAAGTGTTAAGCTTATTAAATGACAAAATTTTAGGCTATCAATATTTTATGTTAATTGAATACATTACGCTTTCTTGTTCAAAACATTGCTAATAAAATACATTTTCTATACTTTGATGCATAGAGTTAAGTCAGAAAGTTTATAGTATATAAAAGTCATTCGTGATAACTTCGTGTTTAATCAGTTTATATTTTTTTCTGAAACGAAAATAAGTTATTTCGAACAAAATATTAATTTCTCTATTAGTTATATATATTATATTTACATAAAGGTTTTTATCAAACGTAAAAGGCAACTTAAACTTTATCAGATTTCATTGTGTGATAAGCCTTAAGTCAAAGATATAAATTTATCGGCGAATTGCATTCAGTAGTAAATGAATTACTATTCTAAAGAAAAACACATCAGTATTGAATTTGATTCAAAATCTTTATTCTAGTATAAAATATGATTTAAAATATTAATGTAGATCGAAACATTAATGTATCGAGTCAATTTCAGCGTTTAAAATGTAAAAATTAGATGTTAATGGTTAAATGCATACTAAATATAGTGCATACAAAAAATGGTTAAATGCATACTAATCGAAAAGAGCATAGATTATTTTATACTTCTTTAGAATTCGGAAATTTTCTAAAGTACAGCCTTTCTAAATGCATTCTTATATTTAGAATGCGTCAGCATCTAAAATAAATATCCGGTTCCTGTAAATTGCTTAATAATTCTGTGTATACTTTTACATTCAATCTTCAATTCAATTTTATTTAATGATTCAATGCTAAAATAAATTTTTTTTATCGCAAATGTTTATTTCTACAAAAACGTATTGTACTCGCCAATTTCAGCATATGAATATTATTACTTTGAGAGCAAAATCCATGCAAATCATTATTAATTTCCTATTCAAAAGTCACGAATTAATATAATGTATTTTAAAATCGATATTTTTTTAATGTAAGCAAAAACAGATGAGTGCCAAGATAAACCATTTTCTCTAAAGGGGAATATTTACCAAAACATTATATACTTAACAAATATCTTTCAAGTGTCAAAAGCATTTAATTAAAATAAAGTAAAAATGAAATAATTTTTCTGTCATAGAAATCCTTTTAGTTCAAAGTGGAAGTACGCATTGTCCTTTATCAAAATTTAATTTCTTATTCGGTTACTAATTATTTATATTAGAATGTGGAGTATATAAACTCCATTTCAATAAAAAAATCCTGATTTTTATTGGAATCTCATTTTCTGCAACAACAAAACAATATCTTCGCTAAATGAAACTTGCATTCTTAATTATATAAATAAGATATCAAAAATAAAAAAAAATTCCAAATTTACATTTTTTAATGAGTGCATTATATGAAAAAGATATTATTCTTATACCATAAAATGAAATCGAGCTTTACCTTCATTGTTATCACTAAGCTTAATACCATTCGTTGACTGTCATTTTAACACAATGTCCGTCCTTCTCTATTCCGAATACTTTCGCTCGCCCGCGCGCGCGTACTTGAACTATTAAGGAAATATAGTCCACAAAATCAGATATAAAACATGCCAAGCTTATTTTTGAAGCAATATTCTACTTTGAGTTAATGAGAATCTTACGAACATACTATTTTAAAAAAAGTAATTCGATAGTAAAATCACTTGTAACTTGTGATTGAATTGCAGATCATAAACGTTCAAAATATTAATTTTTTATGTAAAATATAATATGAGTTATATCAGTTCTTCAATAATATATGTCTTTAAGAAAAAACTCGAGACACGGTGAAACCAACTGAATTCCAGATTTTAACTACGCCATTCATAGAAAAAATTTAATCCTTCTGATTATGATATGTGTTTATAATTAATATTGGCTTGTGAATTATTGAGAAGTTTGAGATCGAATTAAAATCCAATTTCTCGGTGTCACATTTTTACCTTTTACCATAAAATTAACATGCTTAGAGGCACACTTAACATTAAAGCATACATTTAAATAACGATATTAAAATTAATTTTCAGAGAATTAAAATTATGCATTTTTAGTTCTAACGTTTTTCTGTCAACCACTTCCATGAAAAAATACCTATCTCTAAATGTTATAATCTATCCATATAATTTAAAAATAAAATACATATCTATTTATATATTTATTCTGTTTCTTTCTAGTAAAGATGCGATT
Source organism: Latrodectus hesperus (assembly GCA_037975125.1). Lineage (NCBI taxonomy): Eukaryota > Metazoa > Arthropoda > Arachnida > Araneae > Theridiidae > Latrodectus > Latrodectus hesperus. The sequence goes on from CM075855.1 coordinate 54,442,548, forward strand.
GTTAATATCACTATTTTGTTGAAATTGAACTATGTAATGATAAATAACTAATCAGTCACATCTTATTTTATTTCTTTATAATTTATTATCAAAAATACTGCTTAAACTTTTTTTCCTTTATTTTTTTATGAATTTGTTGTATAGTTTGCTAGATGTCTTATATGCATTTATATCTAGCAAACTATATGAATAATTGAGAAATTGAAAAAAAAAATTCCATGGAAAATCTTCGTAAGGAACATTTTTTTGTTGCCATGAACTGCATACATGAATATAATGCTGAAAAGCTGGTAAAAAGAACAGATAAGTTAAGTAAATGTAAGCCACCGTTTCATTTTAAAAACGTTGTTAATAATTTAAATTGGATTCTTTCATTTTGAAGTGTCTTTTGTTATTGATTTATTAGGTTAATATTAATAAGAACATCATAAAATAAAATGTTTATAAATAACAATACAAGGCTAATCAAATTTTAAGATATTCATAAACTTTCAGGAGAAAAATAAATGGAAAATTTTTTCACAATTCTAAAAAACTTAAAAAATAAATTTTATATAAAACATGTTTAAAAAAATAAGTTGAAAAGGTCGAGTTAAACTGAAATGAGAAATTTAAAAAAACTCACACACACACGCAGATTGATATTATATATATATATTTCAAATCTTTATATTCTTTATTATAATACACTTGAAAATCAATATCTAGAATCATGATTTCGATAATACTCCGAATTATCAATATTTCTCAAGATTTTAATTATTAATTTATCAGGACATTGCTTTAATAGCAATTAAATGAAAGTAATTGAGCAATTCTTTATCAATTGAATAATTCCATGTTATTATAAATCGGTCAAGAATTTTAAACTTTTCCTTTAAGCTTTTATAAAGATTTCTGGGAAGATTGCACCATATTTTAAATAGAATTTGAAAGTCTGCTTAATATAATTGGCTAACACTTATAATATGAATAAAATGAATGCAATAGAGACTAAGTACACCAATTATAATAGTTATATTAAATTGGCTAATGTAATTTAGTTTAATTTAGTTTAGTAGTAAAATAAATCTTTGTTTCACGTTATAAAGCATTTTAAATTCATCTTTTCTTGAAAATTATACTAAATCTCGAAATGATTGTCTCGAAGTTCAAAAATATGAACGCAAAGTTAATCATTTTTTCTCAAAAACCATGTTGCATAACAAAGTGAAATTTTTCAAGATTATAAAATTTGAGACTATTGCTAATTAAGAAGATAAACTGGAAAACTCAAATTAAATAAAGTATGATGATAATTTGGGAATCATTACGTGTATAATAAATAGATTTTCTAACATTACTGAAATTTATTAGTGACGTAAAATTCAAATACAACCAATTTAATGATTAATATTTTTTTAATAAATTTTGTGTTTTACAATTTATGACATAGTCTTTGAAATGTATAATGCATCTAATAAATGCAGTTCATGAATTTTATTTATTTATTAAAATGTATCAAACAATAGACAATTTTCAAAAATATTACTTTTATACTTATGTATTTTAATATACCAGGAAATTTCTATTAAAGATTTTACGGTCGATTTTTACTGTACTCTAAGAAATTTAGCAAGTACGTTTTAAACACTATCAATCTTAAAATAATAAATTCAGGTAAGGCATCCATTCAATTAAATATTTTAAATAAAAGCATAGTAACCTGTCAACTAAATCAATTAAAAATTTTATTACAAATTTCTTGTGAACCTAAATATTTTATTTTCGCTATGGTTTGTTTAAACTTACATTCCTTAGTTTGGTATATTCAATTTATTGAAACTATTCCTAGAAATACATGAAGATAAAAAGACTTTACTAGATTACAAGTAATTAGCTTGCATTCTGTTTGTGACCCTTATAATTGCAGAAATATAATTAAAAACATATAAGGAGTGAAGCTTATAAAAAGTTTTAATGTATTTGAAATGTGATGCCAGATTTGTTTAACAAATAAAGATACATTTGTCATTATTTTTATTTCAAATTTTATAATGCAGTCACCAAACAGTATTATTAAAATATACTTCATATTCTAGTACTGCTAAGATATTTATTCAATTTTAAATTGAAAATAATTATTAGAATATTGTTTTCTGAATATATATACATCTCACTTATTAATAGAAATTTCAGTTTTTCATCCTATTGAATCACAGAAAAAGAATGTAAATCCTAAATGCATGAAAAGGAATCACAAAAAGAAAGTCATTTTTTAAAATTACATTGATTGAAATTAATTTGAACTTTCAACATTTATGAAATTTAACATAATCGTGAATAAAATCATAAAATTCAATAAAATATTTTACAATACTTTTTGCATTTCAAAACTGCTGAAGAATAAATGCATGTAATATTTTTCCCTATCATATTTTTTCATATGATAGGGAAAAATATTCTTTTAATATATACTTTTAATACTAAAAAGAGCATATACTTTTAATACTAAAAAGATTAATAATATATTTAAGATTTCTAATTTGCATGATTATTTTACCAGCAATGTTTGAAATCAAGAAAATTTTTTATTGAATACTTAGGCATTATATATAGTGAATAAAACTAGCCAGCAATGTACGAAACGTTTTATATTACACACATTCTATAGAAGGCCAAATGATAACCCGGCAAAGTATAAAATACTTTGCCGGTATATTAAAGCCGGTAATCTTCAATTCGTTTCGAATATCACGTGGAAAGGTATATGTCTGATAACGCGCTCGCCTCGAGTTCAGAATTTGTCAGTAAAATTTTGCGGTCTGTTCGGAAATGTCAGAATTCGAAATTTACTAAAATTTGTTCCACAACAATTAATTTTATATAGTGATGCATGAAAATGGAGGAGAGAAGAGTAGTATTAAAGGAGTCATGGTCTATTAAGACATGTAACAATGATTCGACAATGAACTGTGCAAAATTAGAGTTTAGCTACGAAAAATTGCGTTTTTTCAACTGAAATTATTTACCAGAAGTTAATAAAGGATATACAAAAGGCCAAAACTACTACCAAAAAGAACGTCAAAACGAGCTGAAGAAGTAGTCTACAACCTAGTGGACTTATTCTCATTGCTAGGAGAGCGATCTATATTATAGTCTAACAATGGTAGGGAATTTGCCAAAAATGACCAGGTTGAAGGAGATTTGGCCAGCGTCTAGGATTCATGAAATGTATGTGTAAAATAAAGTGCCAAAATAGGAAATGTCCTTGCGTGAAAATGTAATTCAAAATGCCATTCAAACCTGTCAAGTTGCAACAAATATAAAAAAATGTCTTATTTTTTATATGAAAACTTTGTTTTTCTTAATAAGAAAGGTTTAACTTGTGTTTTGTATAATTTTCATTTCTCTTTACATATTTTGAAAATTTTTTTAATGGCCTTCTTATTACTTTTTCAGAATAACAAGTAAAGTTTTGAGAAATTCACATCATTTATGTAATAAACTCATCAAGTCGTTTTCTTTTTCCATACTTTGCCTAAATAGCATTTGTCATTCTATAGAATATACCTACGTATTATATTCAATGTTTAGGAAAAGGATGTAACTTTTCTCTCATGTTTCATACCTTGCCTAAAAATGTTCGGCATTATATACAGTGTCGAAGCTTTACTATAGAATGCCAGTGTTTCATTCTTTGCGGGTAACACTTATAATAAAAAGGATTTCCTGTTAAACCGACATCAAAGTAGAGATTTATAATATAAATCTAACATGCTTCATATACTAACTATAATTTTATTTTGATCCCTGAAATTTAAACTGAAATAAAATATGCAAACTTTGTAATTTCAAAAAATATATTAGTAAAACTTTGATTTCACGTAGTCATGTTTGAATTTACTTAAGATATTTTCAAGAGAAGACAAAACTAAGCTTTGAATTAAAGAAAAAAGAAACTGGAGTGAAATGCTGTGGTTTGATTCAGAATCTTAACGAAGAAGGATAAATCGCGGATGTCTTATTGTTTAAATAATGATAAAAAGAGAGGTTATTATTAGGACACATTGTCAAAAGTTTATAAGTTTTGTACTTAAACAGATATGAATTGTTTTTCTTCTTATAAACCAATATCAGAATTTTGAGCATCTCACTGAAAACTTATTAAATAATGTATGCATTTCTGCATGTTTATAGGAAGTTAGGACTTTCTGAACGAAAATCTGATAAATATGACAGAACTTTTCAAATAGTTATTAATTCTCCGCATCTAAACATCTGTAAAAGTAAGCAAAATTACTTTTTTCTATTTTTCGAACATTGATTTGAATATATAATTAATTTATATTCTAAAGTGTCATGTATTTCCTGTAACAAAATATGTAAATAAATGATCACTTATTAAAATATAATTAAATGATTATTACATTTTGCAATTATTAATTCTCATAATTTATAAAAAAAATTGATGCATATTTAATTTTTAATTAGAAACTCAAAATAAAATATTTATCATTCTATCAACTTTGTTATGAAAGTTTAAGACCGAATAAAAAATATGGTGAATGTACTTTTGAATTTATTATTATTTTATTACATAATTAGTGTCAGAGATTTAAAATGTATTTGACTAAATATATATTTACACTAGAATCCGTTCTTTTAACAAAAATAATAAAATGAACAATTTTTAAACCTATATAAATTTTTTCTCGTTCAAATATTTATTCTTAGTAATTTTTAATATTCATAGAAATTACCTCGAGCTGGCAACTGAATGTTTATTACTTTTGCCATTAATTTTTTGTTCATTTTAATACTATAGGTGTCGCTCTTGTTGCTCTTATTAACTCTAGTGTGCAATAAACGAGTCTTGAGGGAAATATACAATTTTATAAAATAATTTAATTTTGCAATCATTGAAGAAAATGTAACAATTAATCTTTGCAATGAATATGTTACTGAAACAATTAGAAAGATATTTTTTGAATGTTCAGTACAAGTAACCAAAGTAAATAGATATTTTTAACAATGAATAATGATCAGAACGCATGTGTTAGAAATACAAATATTGATGAAAAAATTGCATTTAACTAACATTCCGAAAATTTCAAGTGAAATTTTTAAGCTACATATTTATTATTTTAAAAATTTATCATTCAATCTATGTTTGATGAAAAAAAGTTGATTAAATAATGTAACTATTGATGTCTGAGTACTTTGTATACTGGCACAGAGTTTTTACTGCAACAGGTGCTGCTACGTAAATGTACCAAAAGTTTTCTCCACAGTCAATTGCGTGAAAGAATTCCTTAATACAGCATACCTTTAACAAGAAGACAGCATTTATGGTTTCATTCGGATTATCTTTGGGGAGATAGGCATGTATATTACGAAGTGTTTTATCGACATAGACCTTTTTAATATACGATGCACTCGTGTTGATATTTATAGTGGTATATCCTAATTTCTGGTGTTCGAATCTATATCCTAATTTCTAGTTTTTATTGGATAAGTATACTGAACTATGGTCTGGGATACTATTTCGTAGATTAGATGACCTTAACGGGTATGAGTTTTGGAAACAAATTCTCAATATTATGGTGCGTGGATCGTGTTGCAAGGAATTTTTATGATATTATATAAGCAGAATACCTTCACCTGCTTATTCAGTGGATTCGTCAACTATTTAATATATGTAAGATTTTTTTGCAGACCAGCAGCTTACTTTTGTTGGAAAGTTTTAATCTGAAATTATTTCTTTCATACATATAAGAATATACCAATACTTTTCTTGACTCTGATTCTTCGATATCTTAAATTTCCGAAATAATTATGTTTAACTATTTGTGAAAAATAAATTTATGCAACGACATAAAAATATTGCTGTCATTGTTGTTATTTCTAATCTCGTGACTATCTAGTTTTGAGCTAGATAATATCAATGAATCCGAAAACATCTAAAATGTCTAAAAAAAGATGAAGGACACACAAAAAAATTAAGAATTGCGCAATGGAAAAATAAAAAACACTGCAAAACCAATTACTATAAAAATGTTTTAGTAAGAATTAGAAACAATTTACAACTAGCTTTACAACTTTTTTGAAGAAAAAGCGTGTTGATAGAATTATAAATTCAGCACTTTTCAAATCTTTTCTGTAATTTTTACTTTGGTAAATTGATACGCTTAATTCAATATATTTCAATATTTTTGTATTTCAAAGTTTCACTAGAGTCTCTCAGTGGATCATTGTAAGCATTTAAAATGTGATCTCAGCAAAAATTAAGACAATTTCTTGAATAAATAATAGAATGAAATGTTGAATAAGACGTTTAACAAGTATTATCTTTTAATGTAATTTGAAAAAATTGTTTTTAGAATTAATTAAACTATATGTAAAATCATGTTGAAAAATATTTAATTTATTTATAATTGTAATTTTAACTTATAGAATGATAGCAATAAAAATAATGATGAATTAAAAATAAACTTAAGAGAACATACAAATACTTTAAATAAAATCCATTTTTAAGGACACATTTCAATCAGAACAACCCCAAATATCTTTGAAATCATTATAAAATAGATTTTAAAATTTCCTTCAATGATGTTATATTTATTTTCTCAAGAAAAAAATAAATACAATTAAAAATACAATATTTTTAATGTTCACTTTAAGATTGGAATATTTTCAAGTATTAGTTTTATAGAGAACAATATTCTTTTAATGCATCTCATTAATTATAATATCAATAAATTTCATAACATTAAGTGTTAATAACTGTGTCTTTTAACAACAAATTCTTACTCATAGCATATAGCTCACCACCTAAGAGTTTCATCATAAATAATTATAAGTAAGTTTCTAAATTCATTTGAATCTTTTTTCACTTAGCAAAAAAACTTTTTCTAATTCTAATATACTATAAGAAGTGACAAAAAAGACAAATAAAAATTGTTAATTGCGTCAATATTTGAAAATATTATAAACTTAAATTTAATGTCTGCCAAAATTACACAACTACAATTTTCTTATTTTCAGTTTCAGATTTAAAATTTTCTTCGTGGTAACAACAGATAGCCTAATTGTTTGACCCTCCCATTGCCACATCTTTATTGTCATCAAAAAAATGAAACATCAGATTAAAATAAATAATATTTAAATGTATATAATAATATGTAAATAATAGTATCTTAACATTTATATATATCAGCCTATTGCGTGTGAGACAAAACAACATTTTTAATTGAAGCCTGTCTTAAGTATATTCACAAGAATTATTTCTGACACGAAATATTTCTGAACTCTTCTTTATCAGATAATGTTGTAGTTGCAGTATATCAAAATATTAGTATATAAATATACATACATACATACATACATACATACCTACATATATATATATATATATATATATATATATATATATATATATATATATATATATATATATATATATATATATATATATATATATATATATATATATATAGCTAGCAGTTGAAGAAAAAATGATTATTATTTCCAGGAAATTATATCGTTAAAGTGTGTATATCATAAAATATACATTAATCAAAATTTACAAATGTTTTTTGGAATGTTACAAATATTCATGAAAATAACATTTTATTAAATATTATTCATTTCAAAACTAATACAGATGCATCGAAAGTGTGAAACTAATTTAATTTCATATAAATTAACAACATTTGTATATTATAATTTGTATGTAAACTACTTTGGTTTCTCATGATTGTCATCTCATAAGCATTTTGTTTTATGATAGATTATAGTTGATTTGCATCAAACACCCAACACCATATGTTTATTTCTGCAACAATAACTTGAAGGGTCATCTCACTAACGTTACTTATTGCTCATTCTCTATGGTATTCTTATTCGAAATGGGAAAGCGCAATTGGTGAAGATTTTCCCGTTTGATCTTCCATTATTTAATTGGAAGCCGCTATCCTCGTAGGATTTTAGTATATTTAATAATCTTACGCAACCTAATGCATGGAATTAAATAGAGTATAACTTTCTACACGTCACTTGAAAGGATTGGGAAATTTCGAAATCTTTGATGTTCGGCTAGTTTTACACAAATTAGGTAAAAGAATTCCAGTTAAATTAACTATCAATTAAAAGAATTTCTGTTGTTAAATACTGGAATTACAACTTATATTTATGTATGTCACCTGGTAAGTGTAGAACTTCTATATATATATATATATATATATATATATATATATATATATATATATATATATATATATATATATATATATATATATATATATATATATATATATATATATATATATATATATATATATATATATTATATATATATATATATATATATATATATATATATATATATATATATATATATATATATATGTATATATTATATATATATATATATATATATATATATATATATATATATACATATATACGTACAATAAAAATAGATGAAAAATAGTTAAACGGTTTCCTCACTTTCTAAATATTTTGAATATAGGGAAATAATGAATTCAAATATATAGGAGCTCTAACCGTAGCTTTTCAAAGAAGAACAGGATCGGTATTTGGAAATTCATCCTATTGCTATTGTTACAAAACTCTAAAAAATTAATAAAATTAAATAGAAAGCTAAGAAATTTCTCACCAAATGTTGTCATTAGATCAATTGTTTCGTATGGCTCTGTGACTTGATAGGGGAAGGTACTATAGTGAAGTAATCAGAATACCAGGGAGAAGGAACTTCAAAAAAGTGCTCCCAGCAGTATGTGGAAACAGTGAATGCGGTATCGGAACCTAGAATATTTTGATTTTCACAAAGAATCAGATATCTTCGTAGACATATGGAGAACAAATATCTAATAACTTTGTCCTGTTGAACCAAAGAAAATAAGTAAAATAAATAGAAGACACTTTAAGGGAAATGCTAGTGTCTAGAACCAGAGTAAGACGAAGATTTTGATGAAGAAATCAAGTTGACGAGAACTTGAATAGATATGTAATTTCGAACTGACAAGTGAACTTAATTTGTCGGGTGGAAATGTGAAAAGTATTAAATATCTTGCATATGGAAAGGCTATATATATATATATATATATATATATATATATATATATATATATATATATATATATATATATATATATATATATATATATTGCTTTAGTAAATGTGTAGAACCAATTAAAATATAACTATTATAACTATATATATAAATAATTTATTTTATTCAACAACATATATTCAACTCGTATTTACATATTTAAATACTGAATTGTTTTGAATACGAGCTGCAATGAAGGAGAAATCACATACTTTATTAATATATTCTGAAAGTTTCGAAATGCATTCGAAAGAGGTAGCTGTGTGTGTCAAAGATTAGATAAAAAAATCTATCTGTGATACTGATAAGCACATTGAAAAATAGTAAAAATAAAGTAGGATTCCTTTGTCTTATGTTTAGCGAGATAGCTAGAGAAAAATATATATGCTTTCTTATCAGCTCATAGAATTCTCTATTTGTCTCTTAGGTGTCTCTCAAACTTAGCATTGTTTTATTATATAAATAGCGTAAACAAAATTAGAATATTTACTATTCGAATTTATGAATTGCTTGATTTAACTTAAGTTTTTGAGATATATCTAATTTTTAAAGAATAGATATTAAATATCAGAAATAATTAATGCACTATTTTTGAATTATTCAAAGAGATTCTACGAAGAATTTCTCTATAAAAATTCATAAATGGCCAATAAATTGTATTGTAATTTATAATGTATTCCTCAAATTTAACCAAATTTAAATAATTAAATACCTTTTTACTGTGTAAATTAATGTATTACTTGGAAATATGAATTAAAATCTCCTTTAAAGTAAAGAATTTTAAAAATTTCGGTAAAATAAAGAAAATGCTTAAAAAATTTGGGCTCACAGAAAAGAAAATATTTTATTTAGAAATTAAAAATACATTAACTGTATTTCCTTAAATATATACAAGTTTTTCACAAAAAAGTCTCTAATCTTTGAAAAAGATCATATTTGAATTTTTATATGATAGTTATTTAAAAGCTATTAATGGTTCAATAAGTTAAAAGGAAATGTGTTTCAAATTTACTAAATATTATAAAAATTTCAAATTTCATTGATCGAATTTTTTATTATACATTTGAAAATCTGCTACTCGTAATGAAAATCTGTGCTATTTGTTAAGTACAGTTTAATAAATTAAATTGATAATTTTATAATTAACATTATAATACGAATCATATAAAAGTTATTCCCTTTTTTCATAGATTCAAAGAAACAACAATTCAAATGACGAAATTAATATTAATTTTTTGTCAAAATTTATAAGTAAAACGAAAATATGCAGCATCTATGGCTTATTTGAAAATTTTTGTCAGTGAAAATTTGTACTACATGATTTTAAAACTCATTTACTTTGTTTATGAATAAAATACTTTCTATAAATTCAACACAATTAGAGAGATTTATTGAGATTAGATTATAATTAATATTTCTCATCAAAATTAAAATTATTTTTTCCCATAACATTTCAAACTGGATTAAATCGAAGGAAGTTTTATTGAAAAAGGTCACTGTGATTATTTCGTTGAGATTTCTGAAAAAAATGTTTTAAATTAATTCAATTAAATGCAATAAACATTTAATATGCTTATTAAGAATACATGCCTAAAATGTTACTTAAACATTGTTTGGTGTTTGTCATCAAAAATTTAAGGAAACGGATATTGTAATATTTCAAATAAAATTAATTCAATCGATTGAAAACAAATAGTTTATTTTTATTAAATAGAAAACAATAACACATAAAATAAGGTTTACAAATGTTTGATAGAAATACATTTTTGAGTTTTATATTAAATCAAAAATTTATTTCTCATAAATCTTTGCTAAAAAAATTAAACTGAAAATAAAATAATTTTAAAATGACAAATATTTTTACTTTCTTTTATTTAAGTATTACTATGATTATTATTATAATTAACTAGATCAGTGAAATAGTTAATGAAGCAATGCTAATTTAACTATTGTAAGGAAATTTAAAAATGTTGCTACATTTTTGTATATTACATTTTGTACATTCAACATTTTTCATATTTCAAGAAATAGAAAAATTAATTTTCAAAGATACATGTAAAATTCCTAATATAACATGTTATTTTTTCTTTGAAAAAGGAATTCGTTACAATGTCTGATCGAGTTTTTCTGGATATGTTTCTGATTTTGTTGGAGAAATTCATACGTTAAAAATCAATTAAGCTGCGAAAACAATTATAATTTCAAGTATTGTCTCATGTGTTTCAAATAACTTATATACACTCGTGAAAACAAATTGTGCAGCTTTTCTATAAAACCCTTAGTGAAAATTGTTTTTAAAATTATTGTCATTGAATAAAAATTATTTATTAGTGATATTTGCTAAAATGACAAATGAATTTATTTAATCTTTTAAAAAGCCAATAAAGTACAGGTTTAAATTTGGTTTATATAATTCCGTAATCACACTTTTTTCATTAATGCTAGATTATTTAAAGTGCTTCTAAAAGTGGGAACCAAATCTGCACTATATATTAGACTATATATTTATCGATCGATAGTTCTGATGATTAGGCATTAAGCACTTATGCATTTATTCACTGAACAGCATAATCATTGGAACATCTTAGATTAGAATTAAAAACACATTAAAATGCTGATGTGAACATTGAAGAACTATCTACTGTTTTTAAACTTAATACCATTTTTATTAACTAGAATAATGTATTACTTCAGTTTCAAATAATTTAAGTTATTAATAGAATTTTTTTAATTTAATTTTAGAAAAAAGTTGGAATCTTAATTGCAGATAATGATTCTCAGTTTCAAAATTTAAAACACATTTATATTCAAAATAAGGAATGTATATAAGGATATAAATATATTGTAATATATTTTATTATAAATATCAGAATAAAATTTAGAATGAATATATATGTTTAATATTGTAAGTGACTTCAAACAACAATTATTCATTTCCTTCTTGTGACAATTAACGTTAATTATTAAAAGATTGTTTTTTCGAAATTAAGTGAAGTTCAAAACCACAACGATATCATTACCCATTTTTCCACATCCATGTAAAGAGTCTGCAAAAAAAAAAAAAGAATACAACAAAAATTTGTAAAAAATAAAAAAAATGTTTAAAATGTTTTGAGGCATTAAGCACTTATGCATTTATTCACTGAACAGCATTTTCAAGATTTTTTGAGCTATACATTTTCTGTTATTTGCTTTGTACACATAAAAATATTCATTTATCTACAACGATACTTACTAAATTTGATAATTATGTAATATCTAGATAAATCCATATCTCAAATTAAATTAACATTTATAAATATATAATCTTGATTTAACAAATTACATACTATTTCAAACATTACTGTTTTAATATTTCATCCATAAGATACTTAATTATTTAAATTAAAATTTCATGGCATATTTTGAGAGTTTTTTAAAAAAATTGTTCTTTATAATAGCTTATGGAACAGATTTTTCTTTTCGTCAGAAAAACAATTCTTTCCCATTGAATATATAAGAGAAACAGCGAGAATAAAATGTGATTACTTTTTATATACTTTTTCCTAAAAAATTAATTATTATTGATCCCTTTAAAATTATTATTTTCTTTGCATGATGAGAAATTACGATTTTTTTGGAATTTAAAGTAAGTGCCTAAATATTTTCACATTCACGCTCATTTACTGTCCAAATTTCAACATTTGAATTTCCTTTTAAATTTTGAATGAATTTTCTGACATTTTATATTTAAATTTAAAAAAAATTGCATTTAAATTGAATGAATTTGCAATTATATTTGGTCTTTAAAACTAAACTTGTCAAGACCCATCTAAATTTAAATTTAATGAATTAGATACGTTTTCATTGAGATAGAGTGAAATAAACCACCGGTACTTATAAATTACTATTGAGATAGAGAGCATTCTGCAGAACACATGAAATTTACAATGTAAAAAGCAAATTGTTGTCATTTCAATGTATTTACCTAAAGTAAAGGAAAGCTGAGACACCTATCATGTGTCTCAATGAACAGATATCTCATAAATACACTATATTTTAATGATGTCTTCAGATGAAAATTTATGATGATGCTTTACGCAAAAGAGAGAAATATTTTTATAGCAATTTTTTGACTTAAATAAAGGTCGAATTTAAGTTTTTCAAAAGCTTTTTTTATGGTATCGCACTGTGTATTTATCTGAAGTTAATGGTGGAAGTGATGACTATGACGAATTTTTAATGAAGAAGCTGTATAACAAATCGCTCATGCACAAACTATATATTAATGATGTTTTCTGATGAATATTTGTGTTTTGCATTAAAAAAGGAGAAATACTTATTATAGCATCTTTTTGACTTAAATGAAGGTCGAATTGCAGTTTCTCGAAACTTTTATTTTATTGTATCCCTCTATCTTTATTAATACCAATCGATATTTCAATGCCTGTCTAAAGAATATGGAATATTATATAAAAATAAGCAATATTATTTGTGATTGTAAATCAGTTTTCTTTGTAAATTTTGCTATAATCTTGTGAAATTTTATCTAATTAAAATAAAGACTTAGCAGATAATATCATACACCTCAAGTTGTTTTTAAAATCTTGCATTCATTTGCTTATTTAAAAAATATAAATTGAGAATAGGAAATTTAAAAATATATTCTTTATTAAAAAAATTTCAATTTAAGTTTGAAAAAGAATTTTTTGATATAATGGCTAATTATTTCTGGAACATTTTTAAATGAATTTGTGAAAAAAAATTTAATTTACTTCAGCAAAATTACTCTCAAATATAATTCAAAAGGCAAGTTATGATAGAAAAATAATGTATAATATTAGAAATTATTTTAATTACCACTGAATGTAAACAATTCTGAAATTGAAATACTTCATCTTTGGAACTGTTGCTTTGGACATTTGAAGAAGATTTCCTCTGTAAATTTCATGAATATGATTTTAAATAAAATTTTTAAATCAATTATAATTTGCATTTCCTTAGATAAACGTTTACTCTGTTCATTATGAAAATACTTTTTCTAATTCTAAAACATTCTCTATTCTTTATTAATATTTTGACAAATTATTTCAACAATACAATTTATTTAATTTGATACATTAAACGTATGATTATTACTTTTAAACATTTTTATCTTTCATTTGAAATTTCATCATAAATTCTGCAGAAACGAATAATATAAAAGTTACAAGATACAGATCCAGGTGATCCTTTATTTAATGTGTTGCATTAAAAATTTCAAAAAATATAATATATTTTGAAACCACAAATTATTTTTCTCGTGACTAAATGAATGGCAGCCAAATGTTGAAGCAACAACATGAAGTTTTATATTTAAAATATGAAAGTAAAATCATAAAAAATCGTATCATTGGTATACTTTTTTGATCAAATTATGATATTAAAATAAGTTTAATATATGGTGAAAGTTTTTAGTAAAAAATCAGTAAAATCGGAAAACTCAGTCTCCCTGTTTACAACATTTTCCACACATGTATTACATTTGTTGCATTATATATTATTAACATTCATATCGTGTTATGTATTATTTATATTATGTTTATGAAATATATTATATATATAGGAAATGAAAGACAACTCAATAAATCCAGCTAAAACCATTTTTATACAATCAAAGGCTGCAAAACAGCTCTTGGAAATTTTAGTGTATTAATTATATTAAGGATTAAACCACCGTAAAAATATACTTTAATTAACACAAATTTTGTGCACACTTCATAATGTCTTTAAAAAATACGAAACCACATAAATTTATGATTTTAATTCAAATTATTTTTATTTATAGTTATTTATTTTTAAGCTCATATAATTAATGAGGAATCCAATAATCTCACAATCGATATAGCATTCCATTATTTTGATTTTTTATATGAACTCATTATTGATATTTGTATTATTATTATGAAATTTAAAGGAAATAGCTTGTAGAAAAGTTTTATGTACTGTTTATATTATGCGAGAACGAATAATAGTATATAAAACACTGTAACCTTTTATTACAACTTTTAAATAAATTCGGTTTTAAATTATTTAAAAAGTAAATAACTCTGTTTTTTATTGTTTCACTGCCTTTTTGCTAATAAATATTTAACAAATAAAATAGTAGAAGTGAAACTTCTAATAATTAGAAAATCCCAAGCCATGAACCTAAGAATTAATGAAATACCAACCAAAACATTTTTTAATATTCTAGGAAACAGATTATACTGATGGTCAACTGTGCACCTACCTATGCAGGTATGACTACACCAATGGAGTTATTTTTGCATTTAAATTCTAAACGAAGATATTAACATATTATTTTAATGAAGCTAACATGTTTTTCCAAAATAAAATAATATCAAATTATCTAAATAGCTGAAGATTCGTTGAACTTGTCTAAAAATGAATTATTTATGCTTACATTTAACTAATTGTAAGTTGCACATTTTATATTCAATTAATAAAATTCCATGTTAGAAAATATAATTTTTAGCTCAATAAAAATAATGGTTTGGTGAGTAAGCTTTTAATTACTTGTTTAGAAAAGTAACTAAAATGTGTGCACTTTTTTAATATATAAGCATGTATTTAATATATAAGCCTGATAAAATACATCACAATTTTTAATGAAATGACTTCACTGTCTTACGGAGTCAGACAAGATCCACGAGCCCTGGGTTATTTTATAAATCAAATAACCTTTTTTATCAGAAAATTGGTGCAATATTAAGAAATAAACAATGAATTTGCTGAATAATTTAGAGTGAAGAAATTTGAAATTCACATAAATCAGTCTGATAAAGAGTAGAAGTATAGTAAGTATTTTCTGTATTTATATTTATTTCTACAGTATCATATCATTTTACTCACAAAATCTGGACATGTTTCAAAGTTTACAGTCATGGGAAAAAGACACATTTAGTCATATATATATTTGTCATTTCGTCTTTATTTATTTACTTACTTCATGCATGTTTTGAGCAATTATTTCTTGCAAATTTGCATGTATATTATAATGTACAATTATTAAGTGATACTTAAAAACAAATCATAGAATCATTGCGTTTTTAACATGCATTATTTTGTATTTATTCTTTCACCTGAAGTAATTTCTGATTTGATAAATATAAAATAAATTACATAAATACCACAAATAAATATTTGTGGAAATATCAAGAAATCCAGATTAGAACAAATTTATTAATTAACTATTAACTGTCAAGTCAAATCCTTAATAGAAGCTCTAAACACATCTTATAAAATTAGAAGTTTTATAAAATTCCAGCAGCTCTCACGTTGTTTTACAAATTAAGAAAAGCTATATCAATTTAAAAAACAAATTTTATGACGTGCATTAAGAATTTTTAAATTGTTTGAAGCTAAATGAGTGTTTGATCAGTAAATGTGTTGGAAATGTGTGAAATTAAAGAACGTAGAGTCAACTTCTGTTCATAAATTGAAGGCAAATTCAGAAGAATTCAGAAAAATTTGGAAACTTATGACTTAACGCAATTAAAATTAGACCAGTTTAAATTACATTAAAGGTAAATTTTTAAAGTTAAAATGGTATACAGAAATATCGAGGAGTAAACGAAGCTTCTTGTGTACAGAGTTAATTCTTTTTCAATAAAAATTTCCCATTTTCAGTATGACAAAATGCCTTTCACCGTCTGAGTGCTTTTCATATTTGTTAAAAATTTCTTTGAGAATATAAATTTTTCAATTTCACATTCTAACATATTTAAATATTATGTTTGTTTAATATTTAATAAATATAGGCATATTTTTAATTTCATAAATGATTGTCTGTTCCCTTCTACTTAACTTTTAATTGATATTTTTATGACAAGCTTTTGTTAACGATTGATTACAATTATTTTTATTCAGAGTAAATATTTGATATTTTGATGCATTTTGGAATAGTACATAAAGAGGAATTTTACTTGCTTCTTCCTAATTCAACTATGACTCAAAATTATAAATGTGTTAGGTATTTAGTATTTCGAATCAGTCATATAAAACAATGCAGAAATTCGATTTATAGTGTATTTAGTGCAAAATATTTAAAGAACTTAGTGAGGTGAGGTGATATTGTTAATTAGTGAATGCTATTAAATTTATATATACTAATAAATTTAGTAAATATATAAAATTATAGGAAATTATACATTGTAATAAGAAATTGAAAAACCATATCTGATCGATATTTATCAACATTAACATAAAAATTGAATTTGATATTTTAAGAGAAATTTGCATTTGATCATTATACCATTGAACCAGATAATATGTGTAATTTCATGTAACTCAATGAGCAGTTTCAGAACAGAAAGCTGGGGAAACATTTTAACATCCAATCATGGCGTTATTTTGTAATGTATAACATTAACCCTGCTAAAGTATATCAGAGAATCTATTCATTCGGAAATTCACTTTTCAGAAAGTGGGAATTTAGAAAATAGAAGCGTAAATTACATATCCATGGCTGCTTTAAGCCATGACGCAGACTGAACCCAGAAACTTTTCCTTATGAGAATACAATAATCATTTTTTGAAATAGACTAATCGTCCATTAAGGCTAACCTTTGTATGTTTTAAGCAAATGCTGTATCATTAAGTCATCTGAAAGTACTTAAATGTATGAGATTGCAATGTATTAATTGATTAATCCTCATCTTCTTTCATTGGTTTATTTATAACAAATGAAACCAAAAGTAACTGAAACTTATCAAATCACAATTTCATGCTCAATTTCAGAAATTGCATAATTTAATACAATTACACGAGTTTTTTTGTTTGTTGACACGATTTTATCTAAAAGCACTTTTTGAAGACAAATGAAATTTTTAGATGTTTCTTAAACTTTTAAGCATTTTACCTCAATTAAATTTTGATTTTCGTACATTTTTCTAAAATTAATGAAATAGATATAAATATCTGAGTTAGTAGTTTTTACACTTTAGAAGATATAGTTACAAAATTAGGTTTGCTTAATATAAATTAAAATAAAATATTTTATCAGATAATAATGAAAGAAGCATTAAATTCTCTTAACCAAAAATTTATAGCCAGAAAGTATAAACAACTAGTATATGTTTCATACTAGATTATGTAGAATTTCTAGAATACATATTCTATTTAGCGACAAAATTTAAATTATGTATTTTGTTGTACTAGATTTTTAAGTAATGTATTTAACAAAACATTTTGGATGTCTTGCAATCTAGTATTTCTACAGTTTAACAGTACATAATATGTAAAACACAAATTTTGGTATTTTATCAATTTTGAGTTCTTATTCATTTCAAATAACACTAACAGTTGTATTTTATTAATTAATGATATTCATTAATATTTATAACAATATATAACAGAAAATTAAGTATTTAAAAATGTCAAATTTAATGCATTAACCTTTTGAAAAATTGAATTTCTTTTATTTTTTTATTCAAGACATTTGTTAATAACTAAATATAAAATGATGCTAAGTAAATTAATAAATAATTTTAAATGTAACAGCGAAAATTTAATGAGAATAGTTACGTAAAAAGTAAGATCTTTATAGAGATAATTCTAAATTACTGTTTAATTTATAAACATGAATAATTTCGTAAAACACTATGCAACGTGATAGTTAAAAATCAATGGATTGTATAAGGAATTAAAAAAAGATTGTAACTGAATTAAAATTTCGAATAAGATTTGAAGCAATTTTATAAATTTTCAATAGAGATATTATATTAAAAATGTATAACAGTCAATTTAAAAATTATATAAGATAGAGTAAAGAGTGTAAGTGTGCAATTTTTATAAAACTTCAGATACTTCATAATAAGTAAGTGGTAAATTTAAGTTTTAGTTAATATTGTATGCGAATAAATACAAGAAATAATCTCTCTTTATATATATATATACATCTCTACACCTACTTACCTACCTACCTATCTATCTATCTATCTATCTATCTATCTATCTATCTATCTACATATATATATATATATATATATATATATATATATATATATATATATATATATATATATATATATATATATATATATATATATTCCTAATAAAAAGAAAACTATTGATTTCTTTAATTATTTTATTTTTAAATGTATTTTCCACTTAAAAAACTAATAATTGTACGGTTAATGAACTCCGAATAAATCAAATTTATAAATATAGCCTTACTACAATCATAGAAATACTATCATTTCACTGTTTGTTACAATTATCCTTGTACTAAGGATATAACGAGCTTACTTATATCTTTTTATTTAAATGAAATAATTGTTCATTTTCTATACACTACTGGCCATTGAAATTGCTACACCAAGAAGGAATGCAAATAACAGAACGATATTTATTGGATACATACATTATAGTGGAAAGAACAAGTGATTATATATACAGGAAATTACGATGTATAGATCTTGAGAAAGCAGTACCCAGAGCATCCGCCTCTGGGTGCAATAACAGCATTTATCTGCCTAGGCATGGAGTCAAACAGAGATTGTATTGCATGTACGGGGATCTCAGCCCATGTAGCTTCAACACTATGCCACAGTTCATCGACAGTAATGGATGGTGAGTGATGGCGTGCCAATCGCTCGGCAACCATTGACCACACGTTCGCAATTGGTGACAGATCAGGAAAACGTGCTGGCCAGGGTAACAGTCGAACCTGTTCTGTATCAAGAAAGTTCAGAATAGTACGAGCAACATGCGATCGTGCATTATCCTTTTGAAACAAAGCATTAGGGAGGCCTTGAAGATAGGCAGAGCCACGGGCCTTAACACATCGGAAATGTAACGATTGCTGTTCAAAGTGCCGGTAATGCGAACAACAGGTGATATAGACGTGTATCCAATGGCACCCCATACCATCACTCCAGCAGATATGCCAGTATGGCGATGTCCAATGCAAGCTGGAAATGCGCGTTCTCCACGATGCCTCCAAACACGGATGCGGCCACCATGGTCCTGTATACAGAACCGAGATTCATCTGTAAAGATGACGTGATGCCATTCCCGCGTCCAGGTTCGTCGCTGATCACACCATTGAAGGCGCTCCTATCTGTGACGCAGCGTCAATGGTAGCCAAAGTCATGGTCCATGCAGACAATCCATGCTGGCAAACGTCGTCGAACTGTTCGAACAGAAACTTGTTGCCTTGCAAATGACTCCATTTCTCGACTCAGAGTTCGTGACGTGGCTGTACGATCTCTTGTGACCATGCGGATAAGATGTCGGTCTTCTCTGCTGTTAGTGATGGGGGGTCGCTGAGATCCTGCATGACGTTCCGTATGATTGTCCTGAACCCATCGATTCCATATTCTGCTAACAGTCATGGGGTCTCGACGCGAGCAGCAATATTGCGGTACGATAAACCGCAATCCCTGTAGGCTATAATCCTTCCTCGATCAAAGTCAGACACGTGCTGATAGGCATTTCTTCTTCTTACACGAGGCATTACAACAACTTTCTTTGCCGAAAACAACGTTAAAACGGAAATTGAGTATGAGAAAACTGCTGTCGAATCTATGATTTTATACACATTGTAGATGTCGCTACTGTCGCCTGCTTTGTATGAATGCGCTGAAAATCTAATCATTTGCATATCACAGCAAGTTCTACCTGTCATGCAAACTTCACGTGTGTGGTGTGCCGCTTTCCTGGTGTAGCAATTTTAATGGCCAGTAGTGTATTTTTTATCATCTTTGTCTTTATTGAAATTACTTTCAGAAATACATTACTTGGATTTCTTCATTAAACAGCATTTCGCGAATTATACGGATATACAAATCAGTATATCTTTGTAAAAGCCCAGCTGAAATTGATTTCTATATTTCATAAATTTCTCAAATAAACGTTTTTATAATAAATATTAATTAATCATTGCATGCTTAGAAGTAATAAATTTATCGAGATATATAACTTAATTTATCAGTTTTTAGTACATTAATCTTTATTTTTAAAACTACAAACTCCAATTCTTACTTGATTCTTCTATTCAACATGTTAATCTACTATATATTGTACAAGAATCAAAATAAACTTCTAAGTTTATTATATGCGTTGATATTACATTTGAATACAGTGTAAAATTATAGTTTCCTTAAAAACTAAATTATCTGAAGGATTTAAGACTTCAGATAATTTAGTTTGCAAGGAAACTAAGTTTAGCTAGGTCCATTCAGTTTCAAAATTATAGTTCTGAGATATGCTCAAGTGAGATCCAAAATAGTACTCTCCTCTTTATATGCCACTTATAACGGTATCATGAAAATTTACAAACACTTAATGTGGACCAAATGTTTTTGTATAACTAATCTTTAATTACATAATAATTTAATGCATCAATTTTGATGTTATGGAAACTTATCAGGCGGTAATAATATAAATCCTTAACTGGTCAGTTTGAAATAACAGGGTCACTTTCACGTATGTTCCTTAGAATAAGTAATATTTTTTTTAATCATATTAACATGAAATTCCATTTAGTATTAAATTTTAACACAATTATACTCTGGAAATCACTCTCACTTTCAACAACAGTTTTCTCAAGCAATACAATTTTCCTCCAAAGATTTTTCCTTTTTACCAAACCCAAAGAGAAAGCTGCAAATACAAATGATAAATAACAATAAATAAAATATCATTTTTTAAATTTCATACGTTGATACGATTGATTATGTATGCATGTATATATATATATATATATATATATATATATATATATATATATATATATATATGACTGCTGCGTATTCAGCACTTATTAATTACCACCATATGAAAATTAAATTGACTCATAAATAATAAGTTTTCATTCATTATTTTTCTCAAAACATTATAATATAATTATTTGAACTTGAAATTTAAACAATAAGCACTTTAATATAAAATGGTGATTAAAATCAACAGGAATTGTTGATTTTATATTAAAGTTTATATTAAAGTTTAAAATACACTAAAACAAATTTTTAAACTTCTCCATAGTAAGATGCGTACGTATTCCCATATTATTTCAGTACTTTTAGTCTGTAATATCTCAATGCAATTATTATACCTTAAGACCAAATTATTTATTTTTATAAATTTAAATATATTTTCTCAATAAATAACAATTTTCAAGATATATAATACAAATCATATATGCATTTAAAAACATTAGACTGTAAATTAATAAAAATCACTGTTCGCTTAATCATTTTTGTAAAATTTTATATATATATATATATATATATATATATATATATATATATATATATATATATATATATATATATATATATATATATATATATATATATATATATATATATATATATATATATATATATATATATATATATATATATATATATATATATATATATATATATATATATATATATATATATAGATAGATAGATAGATAGGTTGATAGATAGAAAGATTAGATAGTTAAAGGTGTATATATAAATATAAATTACATTAAACTTCTCATGTAAGTATATGTGATCCACAGATTTATTCATATTTTTTAAGTATAATATTGTATTATATTTATGAGCATGAGTCACAATTTTATACTTATAACAATAAAAAAATTATATTCTCCTCTATAGAATTATCAGTCATTACTTTATTAATATATTGTTAATAATTTATACGTCGCATTTATCCACAAAATCAATGTTGAATCCTTTCTTAATGTTTAATTAATTTTTTCCAGAAAAGTGTTTGGCAGAACTTGATTCCTATTTTAAAACTACATCTTAATTAAAATTAATTATTTCCATTCCTTTGTGGATTAGCTGTTGTCTATTAGGGGATTTACTTGAAGTATCAAGAATTTAATAAGTTTCTTACAGAAATTTAAAATATTTGCTTAAATAACATCTAAACTTATAAATACTTATTCACTTATATATAACATTAAATAAAATAAATGTTAATTGTATTTTAAAATACTTTACACATTATCTATTATTAATATTATAAGATAGCTTTAGTAAATATGCAAATATATTTGCATATAAATATCAATACATTTTTGGTAGCCTTCACATTAATTATGTATCTCGTATAAACATAATGGAAATGATTAAATTGGTCCCTTATAGTTTTATTCAATTTAAGACTTGCACTCTCTAAAATGGCATAAAAATATAATATTTAGTTTATTTAAAAACTATCAAAAGATTTCTGTTTATTCAGAGTATATTTGATGCTGGCTTTTCTATATTTATTTTGCATGTTAAAATATGAGATTAATAGCGATATACAATTTTTGTTAACTGTGAAAACAATTTTTTCTTATATCTAACTGAAAGATTAATTTTTAAAGATATATATGCTGTTAATAAGCATATATATATATATATATATATATATATATATATATATATATACACATTAAGATACATATAATATTATGTATCTTAATATTGTTAGTAGTTTATTTATTTGAACAAGTCAAACAGTGCATGTCTGTATAAGATGATTAAATTTTCTAACTAATAGGCATTTTCTTTATTTATATGATGTAAACGTTCTCTAAAATAATTTTAATTACAATATGATTTTACATTAACAAAAATAGCTGTTCAGTAAGTATTATTTTATTAATTTTCACAAATGCACAAGTGTTCAAATATTTATTTAATATCAGTGAATCTAGGAAATTTTAACGGTAAATATTTTTAATTTTAAATATTGTATCATAAAAATTTTCCTGTTTTTGATAACATATATAATATGCTTTTATAAAAAAATACATTTAATTTAGAAAACCCTACTTGTTAGATTTGTCATATTTTACAAATAAAATTTAATAAAAACTAAAAGATATTGACAAACAAAAGAAAACATAAATTAAATTACATATAATACAAACATTTACTCAAAGTAAATTGAATAAACTTACCTTTTATGTAAAGAATATCTTCAAAATGCTGATTACTTAATTATATACTCTCTAATATTCTTTACTGTAATTGATAAACTAGTATTTTAAATTTAAATATATATATGTATATCTTTTTATTTGATTTTTATAATAAATTCTTATCTATATGCATCTCAGTTTCTCACAAATTTAGGTAAAATCTTCATATAAATAAATTGTTAAATATTCCTGAAAGTAATTCTTCAATATTTGATAAAGTTTTAAAATTATAAGAAATCTGTTATTAGTAGATATTTATTACTCTATTTTCTTTTAGATTTGTTTTTGCTTTAGATTTATTATTTCAAACACAAACTTTTCATTTTATAATTTAGTAATAGATTACAGCCTGGGGCCTGAGCAGCTACCAGGCGCGTCAGCAGGTGGTTGATCGCCGGACGTCCTGTAGGAATGACAGGATAGCCTTGAATATAGAATCAGAGACCGCGAACCAGCTCCCGTAAACACTGGTGTTATGTGACCCATGCCTAGGTCTATTTGGCACCAAGGTAATGGTGTCTTAACGGAGCCTCTAGCGGCCTAGCGAACTTCTAGAACTTTTTGCCTTGCCCAATAACTCAGGCAAAGCTGGGTGGACTGTTGTATTACCTGAGCCTATTAATTAATTATTTGGTGGGTGAAAAAACAAAAGAAATAACAAACTTTTCTGCATTTGCAGGTGAAGCCTCTGAAGTAGACCTTGCTGAAAAAGACAAGGGAACCCAGAGGCAATCTAGTGAAGGAGCAGCAATGAATCCTTCACAGGATTTAGAAAGATCCTCCAAACCATCTTCTTCTGGTGAGAGTCAGGAAGCTATCGCTAGCATGACTGACCAGAATCGCTCTCTGACCAGAATCAAGCTTAAAAAGAGACTTGGTGCATGGAATAATGGAATTTCTGGTGCCCAGAAAAAAAATCTGGTGAAGGAACGCAAAATCGCCTAGGGGACTTGGGTTGAAAAACCCAAGGCAACCAAAGGCGAGAAATGTCCCGCCAACCGGACGGGCCAGTTCAAGGCCGAAAAGGCTGTCAGGAGAGAAGGACCTGGAGGATTAACCTACAGGGCAGCTCTCACGGCGGTCAATATGGCTGTGCTCATAGAGGGCCATACGGAAAAACGACTAATATAGGAACAGGCCTCCGATCTAGAATTCTTGTTAACCGAGAAAATAGGAAGGAATGAGGAAGGTTTTCCCCAACATTCCTATCCTCTAAACTTGAGAATGGGGCACTCATTGTCAACTGTGCAGATCAGGGGAGCTCAAAGTGGCTGGAACAGACTGTCAGTGACATAAGCCCCTGGCAGGAGCAAAACCTCTTGGTGGGTGAGGCAAGGAAACTTGTCAGATCCACTAAGATAATTGCAAAACTGCCGAAAATCTGTAGTAAACAGGAGCCTAAAGAGGTCCTGAGAATAATCGAGGCACAGAACAGTGCGGTCACTCCAACGGAGTGGAACGTTCTTAACATTAAGAACAACCCAGCAGGGCAGACCATAGTCCTTAGTGTACCCGAACTAGATGCTGCCATACTTGGTGTAAGGGGATATAAGTTTCATATCGGACTTCAACAAATGCAGGCAAAAGTGCTTAACAAACAAGCTACTGCTGATGGGGGTGAAGGTAGTTCAAGCCAACCTTCACCACAGTAGAAGTGGTACCACTAACCTCAGAAAGAAGTTTCTTGCTGGGGATATACACCTGGCCCTGATTCAAGAACCCTTTCTGGCTAGGGGGAGAATCAGTGGCCTCAAAGGAACTAAAGGTAAGCTTATCTATTGTACCAATAGTAATGGTAGAACTTGCATAATTTTACATAAAAACATTGAGGTTTTACCCCTCTCTGAATTTATCCTTAGGGACCTGACAACTGTGAAAGTCAGACTCAACATAGAGGGAGGAGACAGAGAAATCGTTTTTGGATCTGTGTAATGCTCCCCATGTCGTCTGGGAAAAGCACGGACACAAATAAAAGAGTTGAGTGCCTTTTAGAATTCATTCTAAACTACGGGTTAAATATTATAAATGAGGGCAACGAACCAACTTTCATTACTTCTAATGGATCTGAAGTAAGTGACGTTACTATAGCGACAACGCTAATTAGTAAAAATATCAAAAATTGGAAAGTAGATGGCAGACTTTCTGGCTCAGAACATCAAAACATCCATTTGGAAATTCACTCTAATGTGTGTCTGGATCGCATGTTTAAAGACCCAGTTAGGACGGACTGGAAGAAATTCCAAGAGGATTTGTCTGGGTTGGTTGAGCTCGAGAACAGACCTATTAGAGACAACTACGATCTAAGAGTTACAGCAACCTTCTGAAAAGTAGTATTCTAGATTCTTAACATAACAATTGCCCTTATTCGCACTAGGAGAGCTAATTTCCAATGTCCTTGGTGGAATGACTCTCTAGCAACCGAAAGGGCAAATGTTAAGAAACTTTTTAATAAAGCTAAGAAAAATAGTGAATGGGAGAACTATAAAATGGCCCTCACTAATTTTAACAAACTTGTTAGGAAAGCAAAATTAACTCATGGAGGAAGTTCTGTGAAGAGATAGATTCCATCTCTGAAGGAGCTAGACTCCAAATACTCCTCAAAAGGCATGAACCTATTTTGGTTGGCACCTTAAATGACGAGGACGGTAATTTTGCAGTTTCTGGGAAAGAGGAAATGGAAATTATGACCAAACCCCACTTTCCAAAAGCTAGAGATACTTATAGCAACGAAGGGGAGCATTGCATTGGCTCTTTGCAAAGAGTCAATAGCGATTAATGGACCATCGCTAAAAATATCATTAACTACAACAATGTTAAATGGGCAATCTCTGCCTTTAAACCCCTAAAAAGCCAAGGGCCTGATGGAATTATGCCCATCATGATTCAGAAGACAGAGGAAGTTTTCATACCAGTGCTAACTAGAATTTACAGAGCTAGCTTAGCACTGGGTTACATGCCAAAGATATGACAAAAGACTAGGATTGTTTTCATTCCTAAACCTGGCAAAGACACCTATGACCAGGACAAGTCTTACAGACCTATCAGTCTTTCTTCATTCTTTCTTAAAATTATGGAGAAAATCATTGATCGGCATATTAGAGATTACTTGGGTAGTAACAGTCCCTTGCATGCTCTACAATTTGCCTATCAACCCGGCAACTACTGAAACTGCTTTACATCAGCTAGTTTCTAAGATTGAAACCACTCTGGATCAAAAAGAAATTGCCTTGGCAACTTTCTTTGACATCCAAGGTGCCTTTGATAATACTTCCCATCCATCCTCAATGCACTTAGAGGGGTAGGGATTAATCAGACTCTGTGTACTTGGATTGAGGCTTTGATTTCGGATAGATGTATACAAATGAACATCTTCGGTGAATCATTTGAAAAAAGAAACCTATGATGGTTACGTATTTACAAATTATTTTAAAAATTTATGCTGAATTGTCATTTCTATTAGAAGCCGAAAAAGGATTCATCTTAAAAGAAAAGCTTTTTCCATAATTGTTCTCCAGGACCACTTATACCATTTATGCCAAGACGCTTATTATAACTTATGGAATTATTCTACCGTTCAATTTTTTTCTCAAAACAATATTTGACTAAAGTAAAAAAGTTTCTGACAGTAAAACTTGATGGTCTTAAATATTTAATTAATAGCACATTCTTTGGTTTCAGATTGAAAAGAATTAATTCTTTATAGCAGAATCTGGTATATTAAACTGTTTCATGTGCAGATTTTTGGGGAAGAATCTATTACTTCTGTACTCATTGCTTGTCTAAAGTGTTATTAATACTATTAGTGGCTGTGTGTTATTGCTGTTGTTGCACAGCATGCTTCCCTGTACCTAGCCTTAAGTTGTGCCCAACCAGTTAGATGGTAGCAGCTTAGTGGGAGTCTTCATAACTTAGAAGCAAGAACCAAGCAGAAGACCACTAAATACTTGGCCTGCCACCCCCATGTGTATTGGTTGGATAAAGGATATTGCAATCAAGATCTATTTAACTTACCGCAGCCACCTTTTACAAACACAATGAATCTTTGGTTAATCCGGCTCACTCAAACTCACAACTTTTGACCCTAACCAACTGGACCAATGAGGCCCTTATAGTGTTCTAGGTCATAAATGCGATAAAGTGTTAAAATTAATTTTTATTTCAAGGAAAAGTTCTTCTTTGGATTAATTATGTTATGAGTAAATTCTAGAGAACCAACATTTTATCTAAACATTTTCAAAAATATATTACCATATTGACCAGAAATGTGCTTTCATTCCCTTACTTTTAAACTTAAATCAAAACATACTAAATTTTTCTTGATTCATCCTTTTATATGTCACAATTTTTATTTTGATAGTTACAAATTAACGATAAGATTCTGGGAAAACAATAGAATATTTGACCATATGAAAACAAAATTATAAATATTTTTCTAATAAATCAAATTCTTGCTGTTTTTTATGAAAATTTTTTTGAAAAAATACAGTTTTTCTCTATTTGTGAGGAAAATAAAATTGAAAGATCAGAAAGTCAAAAACTTTAAGAAAAATCAATCATAATTACTTATAAACCTTAATTTATTAATCTATTGAAATAAGCCTTTTATATTTTTAGAAGTCTGCATTTGTATTAAAGGGAGATTTATTAAAATAAAATGTAAAAATGTATCTATATAAAATGCAAAAAATTATATTTTTTGATGTCTAAAGTAATTTAACATTGATTTAAATTGTTTGTTACAGCAGGCATTTTCATTTATTTTAATGATACTTGAATATAAAAAATCAGCTTAATCACTTCCAGAGATTGTCGTAAATTTATAGCTCAGACAAGCAAACAGATAAGATCTAGTATGAACAGAATTTCTCTTTAAAATATATTTGTTATATATTTTAAGTCGACATTTGATTTAAACTTCAGTATAAAATATTAATAAATTAAAATAAAGTAATGATTCAATTGTATGTTTCCTCTTTTTTTATGTACAACAATAAAATACTTTGAAAATCTTTGAAAATTTATTTCTGGAAATCATCTTTTATTATACTTTAGTTTTAAAAAAAGTTAATACCTACTTTTACCTGTTGTCAGATTTTTGTGTTTTGTAATTTTACTAACATATTTTTTTATAAACATCTAATCACAAATCTTTTTTATTTACACAGAATAGTTAACAAATCAGAAATCACAGGTATTTTTATAAATATAATTTCACACAAAGCTTAATAAATACTTGCATATAATTAAAAAATAATTTTAATACATGTATACATTTAAAAATTATAACATAGTTTTTTCCGCGTTTTCAAGCCATGTTAAAGAGTTCTTTGTTATTTGTAATTTGTGCAATGTCAGAATAATCAATTATTTTCAGTAAATTTACAAAATGAGAATTAGTTGAAAAAAAAGTGCTAGAAACGTTTAAACTGCAGTAAGTAATACCAAAGACAAAACAGGTGTTAATATCTTAAAAGAGTTTCAAGATTTAAAACGTATACAATTTTATCATAAATCTCCTTCTTTTATTTTTATAATTAGAAAATATTTTTTTTACAAAAATTGTATTATTTTAATAAAATTTTGCTTCGTTTTAAATTTAACAATTTTAGGATAACATAAATTTCTTTTTTATTATCTTAAATTGTTAATATCTTAAAAGAGTTTCAAGATTTAAAAGGTATACAATTTTATCATAAATCTCCTTTTTTATTTTTATAATTAGAAAAAAATTTTTTTACAAAAATTGTATTATTTTAATAAAATTTTGCTTCGTTTTAAATTTAACAATTTTAGGATAACATAAATTTCTTTTTTATTTTACCATTAAGTAAAATTATTATTTGAAAATAGTATTATCAGAAATTATTAAAAATTTATATGATATTGAATGGGATATGATTATAACAAATTGAAATGACAGATAATTCTATAGTGTTGTATCAAACTGTATAACTTCATAAGCCTTTAAAGCTTAAATTTTATTGCACATTAACTTCTAAGTAGTTGAAAAATACTTTCGCTTTTTACTTTATTTTTTCTGTTTTACTTCTATTTGGCTTAATAATATATTATAGAAATTGTTCTCTGTGTCTTCTAGGGTTTTAGTTTAAACGTATTTCTTATGATATATAAAAGTAATTATAAATATATTAGAAATCTTAGCAATAAAAATAAAATATAGTTTTCCCTTAAAATTTTAGGACTTAAATATAAAAAAGTTCATTTTTATAAATAAAGCTTAAATGGTATTTAATAATATATTTGAGAATAGTAAAATTAAAACTCTTTATATCCATTACAAGCAGATTTTTTATCGACATAGATTTGCAAACAAATATTACATAGACCAATGAATGAACCGATATATCATTAGTTATTCCTTATTACGATATATTTAATAATATTTTACAAAACATATTTAATCTTAAAACAATAAAAAATTATTAAGAACATAACATTAGTACAAGAAAAATTATTACATTACTCTCATATTTCTGCATATTTCAAGATAAAAAATATTTTACATTAATAAAAACAAATATTCTTCTAGGTAAAATCTTTCATTTACTGTGTGCCTTCATTAATTACTTAATATCAAGTGAACAAATTCTTATAAGCCATTCATGAAATTTAAGAACAAAAAATAGAGATTTAAAAATGACAGTTGATTATCCCTTTCAAATCTTCATTCCTATAATCTCATTATAATTTAAATTTCCATCCACATAATTATGATGTAAAGAATTGGAACCAATTATGATGGTGATAGATAAGAAATTTTAAGTATTTTAAAAAATTTCATGAAGTTCATTCTTTTGATGTCATAATGTGGAAGAACTTACGCTAACATATTTATATATAAAAGAATTTCAAAAGCTCTTTCAAAACAGTTTAATTTAAATAAGCATTTTCATTTTATTAAATTTCCTCCAGATAACAATAAAACATGTTTTATAATGCTACAGTAATATTTCTTATCATGCATCAGCTTTGTATATATTATTAATGAAACCACAAAAAACCAGTTTGTATCATTGAAACTTAAAATAACAATAAAACTATTTATTTTAAATTGAAAATAGAGTGTTTTGAAGAATTAAAATTATAAAGCATAAATTTTAACGATTTAAATGTTATTCCACAGTTTATGTCTTAACTTTACTTCTTTAATTCTATATAACTCATTAAAACTATTGCATTTGGTGCATAAATATAAAATAAGTTCTAAGTATGCTCAACTCTTATTTAAGTAATATTATATTCTGATATTTCAGTGGTATTCATTATGCAAATAATTTATGAAGCTATAACTATTTTCATTATCCTAAAAGAAAGTATTTATATTTTCCATTAAGGAAACATAATTCTATATCACTAAAATACGCCGAAATTTTTTATATGCACGCTTCTTTACAGGAAATGAATTAAACAATATAAAAAGAAAATTTTGCTGTTTTCTCCTTATGCATAAAATATTCAACTTAAAACTACTTCATGTTAAATTAATAAAATAAAAGATATATGCATTATTATAATGTCGTATAAAAATGTACTAATTTAAACAAGTGAATGTTTGTTTTCCAATTTCCAAATTCTTTCATTTTGTTTAAAATTTACTTTTACATTTATTGTTCAAATTTTATTTCATCAGTGTATATAATTTTAAATTATCTCAGAAATAAAACATTTAAATGTAGTGCTGTTATTTTCTTCGAAATACTTTCTTCCCTATAAAATATGGATTTAACTAACATTTGTGAGAATTTTCTCTGTAAAAATTTCAAATTTTAATGCCTTTGACAATTGTTTCCAACAAATCCTTATAAAAATTATCAGTCCTCAAATACTTGCTATGTTCTTGGTTAGTTATTTACAATGATATTTACTGATGTACACGCTTTTCATCGTTACGTTAACATTTTTTTAAAACTGTATATTTCTGGTTAATAGAAAACTATGTTTGAAAATAAATGCATCAGCTAATTTTTATTATATGAAGTTTTCATGTTCATAATATTAAAATGTATCTTTTGTTAAGCAGTAATTTGTTTAATGTTCCTTACATTTGATTATGTTATTTAAGATTGTAATTCTCAAATAAATGCTAAGAATAAAACAATTTCTTTTTATATTTTCAGTATAGTTCGATAAAAGCAATATCAGTGCAAATTGTTGGCAAGCAATGTATGCAATTCGATTAAACCAATTTAATATATTTACAATATCTTTTAATATCAAAAATTTCATTAACTGAAGCACAATCTATAATAATGAATTTGTACGAAATAAGAAAACTTCTCAATTAAAATTTGAAATTTCGAAGTAAGTAATATTATTATTGTTAGTAACAAATTGTTGATTTTAAATGGCAAAGTTCGTTAGTAGGAATGTAGAACTATTGGAAAATATTGGTATTACTTTTCATCTATAAGGAATTAAGGGGGTTTTCTTTTATTGAGATCTTCCGAATTTAGACATGTTTTACATTATATGAAAAGAGTTTTCCAACTAGAATCGACTATTTTAAAAATCAGTTCTAGTTGGAAAATTCTAGGATTCGGTATGTGTAAAAACTATCAAGTTTTACTGTACATAAATATTAATAATCTAATAACAATCAAATTTTAATATATGATTAAGAATCGATTAGATATGTGTAATAAAAATCAAATTTTAAAAAAGCTATTCTACAGTATATTTATTTTACTTTCAACATCGTGTATAGATTATCCAGATTATGTAGATTATTTTATTTAATTTTTAATGAAGAAATATTTCGGTCCTAAGCATATTTTGCAGTGTATGAGAAAATAATTTGTTTTCTTGAAATGTTTATAAGTTCATATGTGTATCTATAATATATGTTTGAATTAATACATTGCAGTGCAGCTGTATTACTTGGTTAATGGTATGCGTTACCCAGACCTCAACTAGAATTTAAGGAATTAATGATTGAATAATCACATAATTAGTTTAGTGAAACAAGAATTTTACAGTAAGTAGAGATATAACTAAAATGTTTAGACGTAACAATTAGTAGTCTTCAAACCAATGGAAAAATGAGGAAACCTATATTTAATATGGCACTTCTGGAATATTAACTAACAATTGATTGTCTTACTAAAGTAACACAATGCAAAGTTTATTACTCTGCAACTATACGTTTAAAGAATGATACTTTTTTTTTCTCATCAAAGAGAAAGTGATAAATTCTGTATGTAAATAAAGCTTCATTTTGTAACTTAGATTTACATTATTTTGCAATAGGAAACTACCATCGAATTCAAAAATTCAAAAATCAATAGTAAGGTACGAATTAGAATTTCAAAAATCAATGAATTCTAAACTTCAAAGAAATTAAAAGAGTGACAATACAAATGAATATTTAAACTATTTAAATTTAACAAAAGTGTACTTCATTTTCATAATTTATTTGAAGTTAATAAAGAAAATTAAATTAACAGAATTCCACGGAAAAAAGTAACACTATTAGCAGTAAAGATGTAAAATTTATTTTGGGAAAAAGGAGAGTTGAATACGTTAAATATTTGTTATGAGTTGAATACGTAACATATATGTTATGAGTTGAATACATAGATATTCTTATTAAAAATAAGGAAAATTCTCAAAGTTATCAGGCTAATAAATAATATATATATTATTGAGCTCCTATGGATGAAAACGTCTTTCATCACTTCACTTTGAGATCCATTATTAATATACAGATGAATAGCTTTTAAGAAAAAATTATGTTATAAGCGACATAAATAATATTTTTTAATTAAGAAAAATGCATGCAGATATATAAAAATATTTCATGCCAATTTTAATTAAAGTATTTAAACCATATTTTTTTCGAAAATATAAAGTTTCTATGTTATATTGAAATTAAAACTGTGAATTTGAAGATAAAAAAACTAAACTCTATCTCTCTGTTCATTTTATGAAATTTACTTCCTCGAGAAATTTATCTTCATAAGTCAAAAAGAGCTTACAATTGAAAAGGAGAATTTTTATAGAAGAGAATTACAACTTAACCACATTTGATTCATGCAATAATTGATATGACACATAATTGATATGACACAATGAAAATTAACAAATATTCTAGTAACCGAAAATAGTTTAAGCTACTAGAATATTTTTATTTTTAGTTAATTATATTTGTACAATAATATTGCAAATTGGCATTTCATTGAATAAAGTAGTAAATCGAAAAATTAAGTTGTATGGAAATGCAAGCTGAAAATGAGACCAATTTAACATTAATTAGAAACATTAATGGAGCCTTGTTATACTCGATGTTTGATTTTAAGTCAGTTGCACACCTTTCAAAAGCATGATTGAAATTCAGCTATAAATCAACAAATATAAGAAGAAACTGATAATATGTGTGCTTCACCAATACTCTAATCTTTTCAATACATCCTTGTAAATCCACATCTAAGTACAATCTACCTGGAACCAGGGGGTATGCGTACCCCTCTGGGGCTTGAGCTAGCCACCAGGCGCGTAGGCAGGTGGTGGATAGCCGAAAGTCCTGTAGAAATAACAGGATAGCCTCGAATATTGAATAAGAGGCCGCGAACCAGCTCCCGTAAACCCTGGTGTTATGCGTTCCGTGCCTAGGGCTAATTGGCACCGCGGTATTGGTGTCTTAACGGAGCCTCTAGTTGCCTGGCGAACTTCTAGAGTATTTGCCTTGCCCAGTAACTCAGGCAATGCTGGGTGGACTTATATTACCTGAGCTTTTTAATTGTTATCTTGTGGCTGAAAAGACACAAGTAATAACAAACCTTTCTGCATTTGCAGGTGAAGCCTCTGAAGTAGACCTTCCTGAAAAAGATAAGGGAACTCAGAGGCAATCTTGTAAAGGGGCAGTTATAAATCTTTCGCTTGAGGTAGAAATGACCTCTAAACCATCTTCTTCTGGTGAAAGTCGGGAAGCTATCTCTAGCATGTCTGACTTTCTGACCAGATGGGACTGTTTCAGCAAGACCTTATCTGCTGGAAATGTCATGCGCAAAGGGAAACGGCAGAGCATATCATTTATGAATGTGAGGCTCTTGCCCTCCCTAGATTAACTTCTTTAGGCGTCATCCATACTAGAGAGTTACACCTAGACTCCATTAAAGGGTTATCGGACTTTATTAATAAAGTGGTGACCCGAGCAAATGGAACTAGGAAGCATTGGGTTTGGAGTTAATGGTACAAAATGCTGATAAAAGCAGAGGTGCCCAATGACATACAAACCCAATTCTAAGAAGAAGAAGAAGAAGTACAATCTAGATACCGACTTTAATATTAGGCATTCTGTACCATGCATCATATGTAACAACACATATTTTTTCATTTCCTTAGGAAATTGTAATTTTATAGTAATACTGGGTTTGTTGTTACTGTGAAGTAAATAAGCTTTTTAGCATCTATATTACCCAACATTAAGATTCCCAGTATTTTGGTCAAAATATGCATGTGTATGTACTGTATCTTACATAAGGAATTTATATTGTTTGAAGTTTTATTTTGTAATTTTAAATAACGTATCAGTAATAGATACATGCGTTTTTCGACATTTTACATAATTCGAAAAAACAGTCTTCTTTAATGATTAGGATGTGTTTATCTGAAATTTAAATATGGCTTAATTACAAACAGTAGCAAATCTCGATTTGCCTGTTTTACTCGTATAAACTCATATTTGTGGACTTTAAACAATTACGAATATCTGTGAAACCAGAAGTTCCACAATAGTAAAAAAACTGTTTTTCAACTAACTATGCATCCTTTTTGTTTAATGTACAATTAGCATTGTTTGCATCAATACTTCTAAGGTTAGTACACTTAACATAAGTATTAATATGATAAGTATTAAAATATTTCTGAGATAAGAGTTTTTCAGACATTTAATTGTGTATTTCTATAAATTAAACACACCTTGATCAGTATCTCTAGCAAATTATAGCTTTTGATACATTGCTTATATAATAAGCTTTAATAATAAGATAATTTATGATAAGGTAATTTACCTGTTTGCTTTAATAATAAGATAATTACCTGATATAGTAAATTAATGTTCTCATTTTCTTCATTTTTATTTAAAAAGTTTCTAGTTTACTTTTTATAGAAACTTGGAAGTTCAATCAATTTTTTCTAAATTGAGTTTATCTGTAAGTTATATTTGATAAAATTGAAATGCTTTGTGCTTTATTCTACTTAAGAAGCTAAAGTACAATTTCAAAATTCAAAAAATCAATGTATGTGAGATATAATATATTTAAATTTTATAGCATTCGTAATTGTGACTTTTTAAAATTCGAAAGGTCTTTAAACTTGTAAATTGCATTTACTATAACGACATAAATGTCCCCATAAATGTAACCAATTGCAACATGTAAGAATAACGTTTTCTAAAATGCTGAAAATATCTACAATAATTAAAGCAAAAGGAAAGATAAAATTATCGGCAATAATATTTGTAGGGAAAATTAACTCAACTAATAAGTATTCCCCGGAAAACAACATACAATAATGGACTAACACACATTACTTCGCGAAATAGAAAGTTGAATAATTTAAAGAATTCGCATAGAAAATCATTGAAAATTTGCAAATTTAAAAAACCTAATTTGGGTGCTACATGCTTTAAAGAGAGGGTAAGTTTAAAAGCGTTCTTGTGTGTTTGCTCTATCCTAAAAACACATTATTGATATATTGACGATGCATTTTTGGAAATATTTACAGTTAGATATTTTTTAATGAATCATTTTAAAATTTTAACGCAATGTGTGTTAATTCTAATATTTTTTTCTAAACCTTTACTAATGCTCAATCATTATTATGTAGCATCAGTATTATTTAGCATCATAACTTTCTTTTTTACCTGATATTAATTATTATAAGGTACAAAAGAAAGTTCTGGCTGTTTTCGCATTGTCAACGAATGAAGTGAGAATAAGTATTTAAATTAATGTATTATTCAAATTAGTAGTTGAGTCACCGGTCAGTCGTGAGTAGGAATATCATTCGTTATAAAACCCAGTCCATCGAACTCTTTCATCAATCACAAATCGAACAGTAGGGAAGAGAAATAGACATGTAGAAAGAGCTCATTCGATATCGTTTGCTTTGTGACTTCAAAGTAGGCTTATCAGCTGCTGCATAAAGTCTCCTAAAATGTCAAGAGTTTCAAGATAGTACTCTTAATAAGCGTACGCAACAAATTGGTTTCTCGAATTCAGATCGGGAGATTTGTCCAGCTATGTGATAAAGCTCGTTTCTGGTGGACAAGTTTTTAAATGCTTATTTATATGCCACTACCAACGGTTACTGCGAAACTGTACTTGTAGCAATTGAAGGTATTCAAATGACATTGCAACAGAAGGAGCGAGCATTGGTTCATTTCAAGTGCGTACTGTTCTTGGTCGATAACGTGAGCCCTCATGTGCGTGGATGGCAATGAATACCATGCTACGACTTGGTGGGGAGACGTTATACCATCCTCCTTACTCTCTTGACTTTGCATCATTAGTTTACCATCTATTTCCTTCTTTGAACAATCATCTTCACGGAAAATCCTTCACCAATGACGCAATCTCGCAATCTTGCACCAAGCACTCATTAATTTGTTGGCCTCCAAAAAACTCCCGAGTTTTACAGCAAGAGCACTGCACAACTTTAGAAACGTTGGCAATAGTTACTTGATGCCGATGGTGATAACTTCGAGGGCTAACAATAGGATATACTTTCTGTAGGTTATATACTTTTGGATGATTAAAAACAGCAGGAACTTTCTTGTCAACTTTATTTCGAAGTATTCTATAAACATAGTTTAGTAATCAAAAATGAAAATAAACTTACCTATTTTCTTTTATTGTAAAACATATGAAACATGCAACTGAAGAATGTTTTATCACAACAATGAAACTAATCAGTTTTTTATACCTTAAAAAAAGAATGCATGAAATTACAGCTAAGCAGTTTGATTTTATAGTTATTTACTATTTTTAAATTCTATATGAAACTCTAAGAATTAACTCAATTCAGTTTCTGAAATAAATTGCTTTTAATTTTTTTCAAATAATTGTCGAATTAATTTATGTGAATGTTAGGAAAATAAATGTTTAACGTATATTTATTTTTTAGTTGACTAATCAGTGTTATATTATAGAAATAATATAAGTATAATTATCAGTAAGCAAAAATGTATGTAAAAAAATACTTTACCCAGAGCTAAGTTTGTGCTGATTATACAATGGGCATGTGTTAAAAAACTGTAACTGGGAAACGTAATTTTTATGTGAATCATGCTTTAACCATTGGTCTAAATATTAATCATTGTAACTCAATAATTTAAATCTGTATTAATTCATTTAATAATTAATTTGACAAAAATTTTATCAGCTGACGCTGTGAAAATCCCTTAGTTCGAATAACTAAGAAAATACGTAGGTGAAAATTTTGCAATTTATCATTGATAACATCTTTGTTTTTCTCAATAATTAATCTTGTTTCAAAAATTGATATAGATATCTGTTATATAATTCAAGTATTCAAATCTCCATTAGTTCATTGAGTAATTACTTATTAGATAAAAAATTAAGAAACGAAAATTCTATTTGATTTGAATAACGAAGGATAATGCGTGGGCGAAAACTTTATATTTATCTTTGAAAACACATTGTTTTTCTTAAGACTAGTATGTTTTCGTTTCGAATAATATTAATTCTAGCGTGGGTGTATGAAAGGATTTGAAATGTTACACAGTATTTTTTATTGACTGCATATTGCTATAGTTACTTTACTACAGAGTTAGTTATAAAACTTTCTTTTCTGAACTTGTTATTTTCTGTTTTCATTACGAGTACATACACAATTTTATCTGTTAAAATCAAGCCTAGCTCACATGTGGCCTTTCAAATGCTGGTTATTCTTTTAAAGGTGGTAAATTCTAGTGAAATCATTTTTTTTAATAATGAGAATGCCAATTAATTTTTATCTGATAAATACCTCCATCATTAATATTATTTTGATAGCTTTTTTATTTCATAAATTAAGTTTTTAAAAAGAAAATTTTGTTAAATAATATTTCTTCAAAAATGTCTATTGAAAAATTTGTAGAATCTATGCTAAATTTTAATTTTGATATCATGCATTGAATATTTAATCGATCTTAAAATTATTATTTAAAAATATGTTTGATTAAGCAAATTAGAGTAGCATGGTCAATAATTGGGAATTTAATTTCAAGAATGCAGCAGAGAAATTATTTACAAAATATATTTTAACTGAGTATACTCTTCCTATACTAGAATTTGTTTTACATAATCCCTTAATTTGCATGAATTGTAAGCTAATAAGTGGCGATTTTCCAGGGAGTGCTGCGTTTTAAAATAATTTTACCTTATAAAAGTAGGCATATTTTAAGTAATTATTTAGGTAGTTTCCATTATTTACAATTCTTAATGATATACAATAAGCAATGATTTAACAATTGTGTCCTTTTTATTATTTAATTGATCTAAGCGGGTTTGGTTTTTCTATAAATTTGAAATTATTATTGCATGATTTTTATTCACCTGGTTGAATTTCACAAATGTAGAAGATTATTTTACGGCGAAAAAGTTACTATTTATAC
Organism: Latrodectus hesperus; assembly: GCA_037975125.1. Taxonomy (NCBI): domain Eukaryota; kingdom Metazoa; phylum Arthropoda; class Arachnida; order Araneae; family Theridiidae; genus Latrodectus; species Latrodectus hesperus. The sequence continues at coordinate 54,482,241 of CM075855.1, forward strand.
GTATTATTTATTTTAATTATTTTAAATTTAATAAAATTTATCTAAAATGTTCAAAATAATTTACATGAAATGAAACAGCAAATATAACGCATTGAATATTTATTTAATATTTATTAATAATAAAGTCTTCTCAAGGCTCTTAGATACAGCAAAAATAAAATATTTTTTCTCTCCATTCATATAAACTAATGCTTAAAGATGGTGGCATCTATATTTTACCATTCATTTTAATATACTAAAATTTCAAAAATTTGCTATGAATTATGTTTAATATTTAAAAATATGGCTATTGTATCAATGTACCTAAACCTTTGATTCAATAAATTTTCTTCACTATCATCCATTTGAACTTACCCTTCATTAGACATATTCAGTTATTTCTTCATTCAAAAGAAATGACTTAATGTCAGTTTTGACTTTCGTCTTAAATTTTGTTTTGTAAATAACATGTGTCGTAAAATTTTATCATTGTAACTGCAAATACTATTTCTTATTGATTCTAAAGTAAATCATAAGGGCATGATTTCCTAAATTTCACTAAATAAAAATACAAAGTAAGTACATTGTTTAATATCATACAATTGACGAATTTACGAAGTCTTTAGAAACATGTGTTATATAAACAAATTTATTAAGGAACATTTAATATTACACACACTAAAGTATTCGCATTTTAAATAATATTTAAGAAGAATCTGAAACTGATAACTTTGTAAATCATTATGGCAAATTAAGAAACTAAAACACATTTCGTCTTGATAGTAATCTAAAATTATCATGACGAGAAATGCATTTCAAAATATTATTTTAAAAATCTAGGGTATGATGGCTTGACTTTCACTTCTGATTTCAAGAATTTCACATAATTTTTTTAACAAAAGTTGATTCAAAATCATAGTTTTTTCGAATACTTATAACTTGTAATGTTAAAATATAAAACTATATAAAGCTATACTATATAAAAGTTAAAATATAAAACTATCCAAAGCAAATAAATATTTTGAATATAATATAAAAAGGATAACAAAATGTAATATTATTAATGTTTGAAAGGGTGATTCTATTCAGAAAATTTTATAAATAACTGATTGTTTCCAATTTATTTTTAACAATTTCTGCCGCTAATTTTCTTTTATCAGTTTCTCTAAAAATGCTATAATAATTTCTGCAAAAAAAAAAAATAATAATAATAATAATTTCTGAAATAAAAAGTCTAACAGTAAGCAAATTTTAAATTTTGAAAATAGCTTTTTCTAATTTTAATAAATAATCAAAAATATCATTTGAGCATAAATTATTCTCAAAAAAGCTTTTGATCTAAAATTACATATTAAGAAACAGGCTTATGAGAAGCGTTATCATTAAACAAAGTTAATTAACAAGATTAACTATATATGCTTGCTTAAAAAAGAAGTAGGATTTTTGTAATTTAAATTTCTGCACACACTAGATTATTAAATGTTCATTTAACAAGATTACTGTTTTTACTATTGTTTACAATTGAATTGAACACTATTGAAAAATTATGCAATTTATCTCAATCTCAATTAATTAATCTCAACTTCAATAATAATTTCATAAAAATTTCTTTATCTACATTTGAATAAAAATGAACTTACATAAAATAAAAAGATGAAAATAATGTGATAAATATTACAAAAATGTTAATTACCTATTGGAAATTATAAAGGTAAATTAAAATATTTTAACTGATGCAAAATAAAATAGCTTGCAGAAGCAGTTATTTATAATGAAGTAAGCATAAATAAATCCTTAAATAATAGATAATTTAACTAACGTTTATGGTAAAAATTTAATGGTAATTAATAAAATGACAAATTACAGAATTTGTATCACAAATGCTAAGAATGAAATTTATTGCAATACACAAAGAATTAAATATACAAATGCAAATATTCAATTAAAGTACGCTTTCAGCAATCTTAATAAAAAAGGAAATCGGTATATATATATATATATATATATATATATATATATATATATATATATATATATATATATATATATATATATATATATATATATATATATATATATATATATATATATACACTCACACTCCCAAAAGTTAAGCACGAAGATTTAAAATGCAAAAAAAATCAACAAATACTGCTTTGATTGACACAAAATTCGGCAGGAAAGCTTATATATTTATGCATAAAATAAAATCCACAATTATACACAGAAATTAAAACAATATTAAATTTTTGTAAGTTATCAGATAATGACATACTAGATATTTAAACAGAATTATGTATAAAGTAAAAATAAACAGAATAAAATGAAAAAAGCACATTAATAGGGTATGTGATCCCCCTCATCTGTATACAAAGTTTACACCTTGTGACCATGCTTTCAATTAGGTGGTCAACTACCGCAGAATTAAGCAGTAACAATACTTCTTGTAGAGCAGTTTTCATACAATAACACAATGGGCTCTGGGACTTCATCTCGATACCGGACAGCCGTCACAGTACCCCGTTTAAAGATGTGCAGGTTGGTACGGTATCCTAATGAAATCCCTGCCCACACCATAATTCTTCCGAATCGGAATGCGTGATGCTCTGTGATGTTTTGGGACTGATTGTCTTTTCCTTGTTCACGCCATATCCTTATACACTTGTCATCTGGCTCCAGAGAAATTCTTGACTCATCAGTAAACATGACATTTCCCCAGTCAGACACAGTCCAATTGATATGTTCTCGGCACCACTTTAATCGCACCCCTCTTGATTGGACGGATAGACAAGACTCCAAGTACCCGGGTGTACAGTCCACTCATATGTAATCTTCAGCGTACAGTAGCTGCAGATATCACCTTCCTAATGGACACTGTAATGGACCAATGGACATGTTACACGTGTGGATGCCGCTCTGCGATTACGCTTGGCTAAAATCGCAATATATCCATGTTCTACATGGTTTGTAACCCTTGGGCGTCCGGCTACGGGCCTTCGAACAACTGTCTGTGTGGTTTAGAATTGTTTCTATAAACATGAAATTACAAAATGATGAACGCTGAAGAAAAGAGCAACATCTGAGATTGACTGTCCTGCTTCAATGCGCCCCACAGCCCGCCAGCGCTCAGAATCTTCCATTCGTTTTCTGGAAGTCATAGAAACACATATGTCTGGAAAAATTGTACGAAAGTTTTAAACACCTTCTATCAGCACTTACATTCAACTTCTGTAACCTTTCATAAAGATGGTATTTTATAAGACTGCCTTTTTTGCATATTTTTTGTCATGAAAGCGCGATTGGCTGTTACCTAACATATTTTCATACTTCCAGCGACTTCTGCAGTGTTTTGCATCCTCTTTAATTCTGATTGGCTTCCGAAAATTAGCATTTTCCTCTCTGTGCTTAACTTTAGAAGTGAGAGTAGGTGTGTGTGTGTATATATATATATATATCATATAAGATATTGTGTGATTTATGTTATGATTTCCAGTTACGATTCTTAAGATTAAAAATGGATTTATAAATCTAAGCATTAAATTTGAAATTATATACTAGTCTATATCCTAAATTGTTTTCTTACTCAGAGGTAAATACTCAAATACTTTTACTGACATTAAGAAGCTATGAATTTGTTTTCTTCTTTAAAATAGTAATTGTAATTCTCTTATTGGTAATAAATTATATACTTTTTTTTAAATGTCTTTGCAATATTGCTTTACATAGTATATTTCCTTAAAAACATTGTTATGTTAGTAACGAAACATTTTTATGTCAGTTACATTGTATTATCGTCTTATTTTTCAATGAAACAAATTATTTTTTCTTTACAATATCTTTCAAACGGGTGTAGAAATACACTATATAAATTGTTTTAGATATGTAATTTATTAAAATAAAATAAGTATATTATAAAACTCCTCATTCGTAATATATATATATATATATATATATATATATATAGAAGGATAGATTGATAGATGTATATATATAATATTATAATATTAACAAAAGAAGCGTGTATGCTTTAATTAATTAACGTAGCAATTACGATAGGAAATAATTTTAAATTGGTAAAATAACAAACTTGATGTTTCCATCTTGTTAATCATTGCAAAATATTAACTCTTTAAAATAAGTTTTTCTAAGAGCAACACAGGGTAAAATATGTCATAAATGAAAGTATCAAGTTTTTCTAATCATAGCCCTGAGCGATTATTTGCAAAAAAAACTCCAATAAAAGGTACTTACGTATTATCGCAACCATATTGGTGGCACTATATATGACCGGGCCAATTCTAAAAACGGGACACGCTGACGGTATATGGAGCGCATAGTTAAAAAGTACAATGTGATAGAAACAATATGAAAGAAAATAATAAATAATACGTGAAGAAAAATAATAAGTAATTTTTATCTGCATAATTCATATATCTTTATTTGACGATATATCAATTACGTTTTGATGGAAAATCAAGCAAAGTGTTTTTTAGAATAGAATCAAAACGATTTTTTTTATCCTTTTCTTGGTCTTGTCGCCATATGAATTCTGCCAAGTAAGACTGAAAATGGTGTCTTGCTGTACCCCATTGTCTCTTGTTCCTCCATTTCGTGGAGCCCCACATTATTTCGATTGTTTGGGTATGCACACCCATTTCAAGGTCGACAAAATTATACTTGTGATTTACTCTTAAATGATTAAATCCAGGGATTGCCAATTAATCAGTTTGATACGCTCTTCAACTGTTAGAATAAAGTGTACTCCATTCCTCAATGTTTTCGACAATTTTTCTGGAAAAGTGAGGCTGTACTTCTATCTGGAACGGTTGCTAAAAATGCTTGTTTGGTCTCTCGATAGACCCCACCAGAAATCCATTGCTCTGGAAATATTCGACCCGAATTATTTTTCCTTTTCGTGAACAAGCTTTCATCTATTTCCACAATGCGGCCAGTTCCATTTATTTTCGTTCTTTCTTTGCTTTCCATACGGAGAACACAAGTCTCTCTCATCTCAGGTGAATTATTCCAGTCTATGACTATTTTGTCTGCTAAATTAAGTGTTGACTTTGTTAATTCTTTTAATTAATTTGACTGTTGTTAATTCTTTACACCAGCAATACATGAATCTTACAGCTGTTAATAACGGGATACGGTTTCCCTCAAACTAATTACCACTTCTTGTTCCCGCGTGTTGATTACAAGTTGCAACGTTGCACTTCCAAAAAATCTGTTTTCGAAAATAAAGTTTCATCAGGTGAGAGTTGGTACATTTCCTAACGTCTGGTAAAATGTTTTATTTCTGTAAGAGTAACGGCATCTTTTTCAGAATTCCGTATATCCCAGATTCGCATTTTAGTATTCGAGCTTGCCATTTTCAACGAACGGTTAGGCTGAGAAAGGTGGCAAGCAGGGAAATTTGAAAAGAATCACATGGTTGCCAATTCGGCGCCTAAGATGCGTGTGACATTGGGGTTGCCGATTTGGCAAGTTATCCCGGAGGTTGGCATAGTTGCGATAATACGAAAGACCCAATAAAACCATTTAAATAGATGTGGATAAAATTAATATATGGGTTAATAGAAATCCCTTTGGAATTCTATTTTGGCATCAAGAGGGCTTCAATATGCGTCTGAAATTTATCAATGTGTAAAGTAAATTAGACTTGTCAAATTAATTTTTGTGGGTTATTGATTTTATTTGAATTGTTGAATCACTGCATCCTTTTGATACAAGAGTTTATTTCATTAAGTGCATTTAATTTTATGGACTCCTTATCCATTAACACTCACGACTCTAATGCTACTACAGTTATAAAATTGTTTTAAAAAATTTAAAATTTAAATCTATTTGCAATGGAATTGTCTATTATATTCAAAATATATACATTCGTTGGCAGAATTCACAGACTAGGTAATCAGTGAAGGTATCTTATCTGGTTAAAAAAAGTTCTGGTTTAATTTTGTATGCTGTGTTAAAATACTGTGGCAATATATGAGCGTATAAATAAATTACTTTAAGTTAACTTAAGTAGATTACTGAAAATGAAGTCATAAAAAAATGCAATTTTTACATTTGAATTGAAGTTAACTAGTTTTAATGCACAAACTTATATAATAACGGATGTAAAATCAAATATAATATTTTCATAAAGGTATCATTTTTACATTTTGGAAGCATTATACTGGTGGAATATTACAGTTTTTGAATGTAAAAAAGCTGACAACTAAATGATTTAATTCTTATTACGTAGATGATTATTTTTTGTAGTAAACTTTTTTATGGTACTCATGAAACATGATTGAATGCATGTTTATGCTTAAAGGTATATATATATATATATATATATATATATATATATATATATATATATATATATATATATATATATATATATATATATATATATATATATATATACAGAGAGAGAGAGGGGAAGATCTGTATTATTTAATTCTTTGCTATCATTGAAACAGCTATGCAAGAATCATTTATTTCCGTTTTAATCAGGCATAAACTCTTAAAAAGAATTCATAGCTGCATTTCTCTCTATTTAAACTCGATCACTGCAATGCAATCGCAATCATTCAATGTGTTGATTGTGTAGGTAGACATTTGCTAGATGCGCAATTTAAATCCCTGTCATTAGAATAATCTGCTTTTGTCCAATATGAAAAAATTGCAACTTTTTCTAAAAACTAATTATTTTTTATTTCATTCCCAAATCAGCAATATATATGCATACATACATACATACATACATATATATGTGTGTGTGTGTGTGTGTGTGTGTGTGTGTGTGTGTGTGTGTGTGTGCGTGCGTGCGTGCGTGCGTGCGTGCGTGCGTGCGTGCGTGTGTGTGTGTGTGTGTGTGTGTGTGTGTGTGTGTGTGTGTGTGTGTGTGTGTGTGTGTGTGTGTGTGTGTGTGTGTGTGTGTGTGTGTGTGTGTGTGTGTGTGTGTGTGTGTGTGTGTGTGTGTGTGTGTGTGTGTGTGTGTGTGTGTGTGTGTGTGTGTGTGTGTGTGTGTGTGTAATTTTGTCTACTTAAAAATTAAGTTAATTTGGATTACGTTGAGAATTTCACTACTTATAATCATTATTTCTTCTGTAATAATTAAATTTTCAATCACTTTTATATTACTCCCTGTTTAAATAATTGAGTGCCCGTATACACGATTAAAATAGAATAGTTTTAATTTTAAGTGATGTAAAATATCATCAAATATTTTTGACAATAACATGCCTTTTCATATTGGATAATACTGCTTAATTCGATGTAAAACAAAGTCTATCCATTGTTCTAAAATTACTGTCGTGACAAGGGATGACAGTTTGTTTGACTTTATTAACATAATATCTCTCTAAGAATAACTTTGACTAAAATAATATTTAAGAACATTATGACTAAAATATCTATGAATATTTTTGCACAAGAAACTTAAATTAATTAAGATCTAAATTTAAGAAGTATTTCATTTGACTTAAATACAGATTTTGATTTCCTTACAACTGAAGGAGTATAATATTAATGATCTTTACGATTATGTTATCCAATATCCTATCATAGTTGTCATACTTTATATAAAGATTGGAAAACTAAAATGTATCTGATTTATACATTTAGAATTGTATTTTTTTTAAATGTTTTCTTATAAATGAGAAAATTCAAATGCATAAATTTTTATAATGAGAATGTTACTGTCTGTAATTTTAACTGTCCGTGACTTTTAAGTGTTTTATAGAATATTCTTACGATGAACATAGCGGTATTTGATATTTATTTATAGCGGTATTTGATATTGAGTAATTTTAACTGTCCGTGACTTTTAATTGCTTTATATAATATTCTTACTATGAACATAGCGGTATTTGATATTTAAAAATTACATAAGGTATTTATTATTTTTAAATAAGCAGTTGAAAATGGAATAAGACAATTTATCCAACTCTGGACATAAATGTTGTTTAATCAATCACCTGGATATTTTTTTAGAAAATTAAATCTATATTTCTTAACTTAAAAAAGAACCCTAAAGTAATAATTACTTTATTTAAAGAAATCTCGTAATAGTTAAAATAGAAAATTGTATTGTATATCCCATCAGCACTCATTATTCCTCTTTTGACCTTTGCTTTACCTCTTGTGGCGCATGCACCAGGATAAATTTAATTACTGAATTTCTTAATTTTCATGAGAGTGTTTACCCATTAAAGAATTTCATGTTCAGCGTAATTTAGTTGCAAGGGAATAAATCAATTTAACATTCTTATAACAACAAATAACAATTTGTTCATCTATATTGTTTTATATCTTTTTATTATCTTGAAGTGCATTGCACTGTTATCAGAAAAATTCTCATTTTTTATTGTGCTTAAAAATATCCCTGTTTTGATACACCAACGCAAATATATTTAAGTCACGGATCAAACATTATAATGCTGTGAATATTGAGATAAGCTTTGTTTGGGAATCAATATAATATACAGTAATTTTAAAATCTTGCTTCTTTTTGATATTCCAGACTTATTTTTTACCTTATTTTCAAATCCAAACTCATATGAAACTTTTTTCTTCTATTTCTTTTAATGATTAAATCAACAAAAAATTGAAATTAGCAGATTTTCTAATTCTTGAACAAATGTAAATAATATAAAAAAGACACCTGTGAAGAATATAAAAGCATAGTAAAAAAAAGATTATTTGAAGTGAAAAACAAAACTTTAAAATATAGATAGTCTGAATAAGAAGTATTTTTCTCCTGTTTTCATCCATAAATTTGGTAATCATTCTTCTAAAGATTTTCTGATAGTTTCAAAAATATACATTTTTGATCTTAATTGATCTTGATCTAGATTAAATCTCGATTGCTTCCTGAATCATTTCTTTGAATATTAAATATTTATCCTATAATTTTAATCTACATTTTGAGCTGTCTTGGTTTGAAAGTTATAAAATTAATGCAATTATTTAAATCTCATTTCTTGACTTATTGCATAAAAGAAATAAAATAGGTTAGAACTGAAATAATATGTGCGTGTTGAATATCGAATCTATGTGGAATAGAGGAGTTACTTGTATATAAATATTATGATTGTGAACAGATTAATTAATATTTAACTAAATAAATGCAAAATTAATTTGCAATATATTGTGTGCAAACTAATATGTGAAAAGCGAAAATTGTATTATATGCATCAAATTTTCTAACCGTTGAGCAGTTATTCAATTCTTAAGATTAAAATATATCATACAAATTGAGTTTTTAATTCGATTTATATACATGTTGATATTTAAAATAAAACTGTAGTTAAATAAACAAATTTATAATCTAATAAAATGAAGTTTATTCTTATAAATATAAATTACATTTCGTAACAGTAATAAAATTACCCATTCATGTAAGTATAATTGAAATAAAGTTTTCCTTCTTTAATTAATATAACTGCACCACATGATACATTAAATTTCAATACAAATGCTTGGATTTTATATAATTATTTATCAGTTTGTAAAAACATTTCAAATCACTGAATATAAAGTATTAAAAATATGAAAAAAATATGATCATGACAATAAAGAGAAATATTCAGCTATAATATTGGGTAAGCAAAAATAGCTAAAATAAAAGCAATCCTTTAATTTTTAACAAAAAATTCAAATTATTTGCTAAATATTAATTACCAATACAAATTATAAGAACAGTAAAGTTGAGTACTTCGTAATTAAATAACTGAAAATATAATTAGTAAATTCTTCAATATTTATTTCTGTAAACAGGTTTTCATGAAAGAAATGCTTTCATTAACAAACAAATTATAAAAAGGAGTTACCTTAATTGAGACATTTCTTCCTTAAATTTTGATAAGTACATTTATATTTTAACAGAAAATTACTTTAGTATGAATATTTACTATTATTAAATATCTGACAATTTTACATATGACTATCATTAATATATCATGTTCATAAAAAAAAGACCAAAAGAATCCCTAATTTGATAGTTGATTTTTATAGTTCAAATTATTAGATTGCATTTAAATATGTACTAAATATGACAAATTTAAAAATATGCAATTTATAAAAACTCGCATGAGTCAACTGCAAGCACATAATAAGGATGATACTATATTATAATAACACATTTTTGCATAAATGTCGAGAAAATACAAAATATATGATTTCACAATTATTCAGTGTATTTTATAAACGTCAAAAATTGTCTGTTTTTCTTAAAGTTCATGCATATTATAAATATTTTATTAGGATTTGTCAAAAAAAAATACTCGGTTAAAAATATGTATTGTTATAAATTAACCTAATATAAATAAATACTTACTAAATTATCAGAAATTCTGAATAATTTCAGTTGCAAGCTTGCAGTTAATATATTCATTCCAGTCTGCAGTTTGTGTCATTTCTTTCAGATATGGTAACATGAATTTCATTGTTTGCTTCTTCAGATATGCATCCCTATGTTGATCAGCTAAAGCTAAGATTCGGCAAGCATTTTCAACACTCAAAATGGAAATCAGTTTCCTGCCACACAATCCTTGAAGATCTAAAACTTCGTATTTATCTGCTAAGTAGTACAAACTACATAATGAGTCCAGATCCACTTCATTAAATTCGCAGCTATATAAGAACTCTATGAATTTCTTAAAACTAATGAAATCTACATCAGTAATGTCGATAGTGCAGTCAGATTTTTCTGCCATATCATGTTCGAACATTTTGTGGAACACTGGTGACCTACCGCAAACAATCGCTTTATGTGCTCGAATGGAATCAGTCCCAACTTTTAATGTAATATCAGTATATAGAGATTTGTCAAAAGTATTCTTTAGTTCATTTATCAGCTTCTTCACAGAGTTTGCATGACTAAAATCTTCATTCTCCTCATCAGTGAGAGAAAATCTGTCGGTGCCTTCCTCTGCATTTACAATTCTAGGTGATATTTCCGCACTTTCTTTATACATGCATTTCAGTTCAACTATACCAGTTGAACTTCTTTTCATGTTCATTAAAATATGACGAGGTATGTCTATAATGAATACATTTTCCCGTTCGCTTTGCTGAAAATGGCGTTCTATTTCCTCATCGATTCTGTTTCCAAAGCAGTTTAACTTGAAACACCATTCATTATTTGTCTTTTTATTGAAATGAATGACAACCATAAATCTAATAATTACACAAGTAATAGCTTTCTCAGTAAAATTGATTACTTTCATTGGATTTTCGTACAGAAAAACAAAGAGTTTTATATCCCAATGAAAAATTTCAGATATTTTCCATTTATAGTTGCGTTTCAGCGTTGCATTTTGTTCAAAATTGCTGCTACAAACGATACAACTTTCTGTGCAGAGCATATCCATGTTTAAAATAATGAGTTACTCAAAATAAAAGTGATATGCTATTACTTTCACGTAATGTTGAATTTTAACCTAAGAAATATCTTTTATCTAGGCTTGCTAGATGAGGCTGAAAGGCTGATAATATTTAATCAAACAATCAGAGTTACATCCGTTTGATAAAGTTCATAGTAAATAAATATTGCAAATAGATAAAGAAAAAATTAAAAAATAAAAATATAAAAAGAAAATTTAATAACGTTTCTTTTCATAGAATAGGAAATGCCTAACTCTTCTTATATTGATAATGTGCAATATTTAATAAGAATGATACAATTGTATATATAAATTTAAATTTATTAAAAAATAGAAATAACTTTGAATGTAAATCATTATGTAAATATAAAAAAGATGATTTTCTTTCTTATATTTGTGTAATTATATAATAAATTTATTTTGCATTTCTAGAGAAAGGTCGATGCATGTTTACTTTAAAAGCTTATCTATATTTAAATTGTATTTTAAATCATCCAAGTCTCTATATTTTATAAAAATGCAACCTGAAGAATGTATTTAAAATTTTGAGAATAATTACTTTCGTCAAAGCAAATATTTTCTATTCATCATTGCCTAAATTACTTTCGATTCATGAAACGAAATCATTATTATTGATATTTTTTGGTAAATAAAATATTCCTTTACATGTGTTTTAATGATATATTTTAAACTTCTTAGAAAATAAATTTGAATATTGAATTGCAAAATTAATTAAATATATGCTTCGTATTCTGTTATATCAATTTTATTTCGTTAGATTTATTTCAATGTCTATTTAAAAACTTGTGATTGTTTCAGACCTATCAAATGGTCTAAAAATGTATTTTAATTATTTTTAAAATGACATTTATTTATCGAAAAGCAACTATGGAATTTTATTGCAATGAAAATAGTTCAATTTATAAAATAATAACCAATGTTGAATTAATTTTAACATTTGCAAATTTGTTTTAAGAAAGTAATTAAAATATGATTTTTATATACTAATTTTAACAGTATGCAGCTCAGCTTTTCATTTGCTATTGTATTAATTTATAATTTCACAATTGAAATAACAAAGAAACAGATTGAGTAATATATTTGTAAATACATATATCATAGAAGAAAATAACTATTTGAGGATTAAACACTGTAATAAATAATGCATTTATCTACTAAATACTTTTAATTTCATTTTAAAATATAAAATTTTTAAACATATAAAATAGCACGGATATAATAAAAAATTCAGTGTAACGAAATATAAATATTTTATTCTAGGGTATATATGAAACAGTGGTCTCGAGACAGTACAAAACCTGAAAAGATTACTGTAGGAATTCTCCCTCTATTTTGAATTATATTAAAAAAGTGCTTACATATGTGAATTAAGATTAAAACAATTTCAAGTTAGAGAATGTAACACCTGCATTATTTTCACTCTAAACATTCCAAACAATTGACTTCCAGATAATGTATAAGAATATATCCATTTTATATTGATGAAAATATTAATTATAGTTTAATGTAAATATTTTCATAGAACTCTTACTTTATGTGCTTTATTTGTTTGCATAAATATACAAACATAGCTTATCACTGATATAGTATATTTCTTAAACATCAAGTTTCATGGAAATTATTTATGAAATGTATTTCTGAATTCATGTGGCATTGATAAAAAGTAATTATTTAAAGTTAAAACATTCTATTTAAATTTATATAAAATTATTTCACTATATGTAATTAAATATCAAAGATTTTTATTTAATATCAGAGAGTAAAAATAAGATAAAATTACAAATATTATTAATATTAATATAAAAATTTATTTTAATTCTCACATTTACATTAAAATATGAAGAAGAAAGAAGCTCGATTTACTTTCCTATGTTATTTTAGAGTATTTATTGTATATAGGTAAATTGTGAAAAAATTAATTCTTTTCTTATATTTAAAAAAATATTAATATATTATAGTTTTCAAACAAAAATGGAGACATAAAACAAATGTTATGTGTAATGTCAATTTCTCGTCAATGGTATCATTCAATTCAATAACTTTAAGCAATTTTAATTAGACTACAAAAAACATTGTTTTATCAATTGGTGTCGTTTTTAAACCATAAGGTACTCGAGGATCCCTTAAGCTTATTTCAAAACTAAGACCTTTTGTATGTACTTGATTGATCTGAATCTATAATAAAAAAAGACCAAAAACACTTTACTTTGGAAACAAACGTAAAAAAGATTTATTTAGTTTACAAATTGAAATTTTTCTTTATTAATGTCATATAAAACCAAAAAATCATAACTTAACTATACAATATCTCTATTTTCTGAGTTTATTTATGATACATGGAAAAAAACAGAAATCACATTGACTCAACCAAGAGACAATAAATCTTCGATGGATTATTGAAGAACTGCTTCCTCCTCAAAGGTGTTTTCTGTTGAAATCTTCAAGTGTTAAGCTTAATAAAAATGGATATCATGAATGCGATTATAAGTAAGTGATTTTGTTTACTGAGAAATGAAAACTAATATTGTACGCAAGGAAGTTGTATATAAATTTCAAGTTTGTATAGATAGTGTTTCAATTACATATTTAATTTATGGCAAATAATTTGATAATTTTAAAAGACGCATACAGGATTTGCTTTGTATTATCTGTAAATAATATTTGAGAAAAATCCAATAAGTATGATAAGATTTTAAAAAAAAACATTGTTCAAAATGACTAATACAGGGGATAGTAAAATACAACATGAATCTGAATAACACAACATGTAAAAGTTTCATTTTGATTCTAACAACATTTTTCTTTGAATGTTACATTTGTTTCCTTTACCTTAGATTTCCTATTTTTAAAAATAGAAAATTTAAAAGAAAAATTAATTTTCATTTTTTCATAGCTACTTTTTAAAAAAAATAATACATAAAATTTATTAAAAGTAAGGATTTTTCTTAAAACTTTAGCAATTTTAAAAATATCTGAATTCTGAACATAAAAACTGATACAAGCAATACAATTATATTGCACACTTTTTTATTTGATTAATACACTACTATAACTAAGACAAAACATTAAAGAAGATTAATCTTCGTCAAAAAAACTCCAAAAATAAATCTGGTCAACAGCAAATGTTGTGTTTTTGTAACATTAATTCAAATGCTTTACCTAAGCTTGTAAATTTAATATTAATTTTTATTTTTAATACTTCTGCTTTTTAAGGATAGCATATGCTTCAAATTTTATGTATGAGATATAATGTTCAACTGAAGCTCTAGTTATAAACACTCTATTGAAATTAAGTTAAATTATAAATAAATTCCTATTTTTCTAATGAAAAAAAATTAATAAATTTTTAAAGGCAAAGTTATAAACTGATGATCACTACAGTATATTGAAGTATATTATATAAATTAATCAGATAAAGAATATCAACACGCGCGCGCGTTCCATACATACTGTGTTTATATAATGACAATAAGGTGATATAAACTGGAACACATGTTCTTCAAATAAAGATATTAAGAGTTATATTTATTTAACACGCAAAAGAAGCTTTTAAAATTCCTGTTGAAAGTAAAATCATTTAAAAATTTATAAAAATTTTCTAACTCTCTAATTTTCCGAAACAAAATTAAAAAGCAATTTTTCAAACATAAAATTAGAAGAATACTTACAAAATTAGAGTTATTATTGCTTAGATTTATTATTAAGAGTCGCTACTAAATGGTTTTTGCATATGACAGAAGTTAGTAAAATCAATTCCACCAAACATATAATAGTTTCCATTAGTATGTCATTTTCTTATAATTAAAAGTTGACTACTCATCACAAAATCAATAAAAAATAAATATTTTAGGTATCTTAACTTGCTTATGAATAATTAAGATTCATTTTTATTATATGTAGATACAATCATTTTTCGATAGTTTAGGGGGAATCTTAAAAATCTAATAATCTACAATTTTCAATTATAATTGTCCTCCTGGAAAATATTTTGAACAAGACTTTCATTTTAAATTAATCATAATATTTTTAACTCTTCATACACCGTAAAATAATGATTCTAGAAACCTTTAATTAAAATGCAGATAATTTCCAATAAATAAATATTATTTTCCAAATTATAATCAATTTACATAATAAAAATATAATATATATATGTAATTAAATTTTATGTATATATAAAATTTAATATACTATTATTGCTATGTAAATTACAAAACAGAATTTAATCGCATCAATCTGTTTGAAGTACCATAACAGTTAAAGAACACATTAATGTCTTTCAAATATTTTGTGATTTATGCATGCACATATCTTTACATAATATATAAGATCAGAAAACAACACATAAATCATGTTAATTATTATTAGTCCAAACTAAATAGGAATAAAAACAAGAAAATAAGATAAGTGTTTATCCAATTATGCCTCAAGAAATAATTGCAAAAATACCCCTTCATTGCAAGACAGCTAATCCTTAACACTTAAAATTGATACTTAAGAGCAATTCTCGCCATCAAACGAGAAAAAAACATAGTAAAATTGAATATAATTCAAGTTCTTTACTTAAACGTGTAAATTTAATTTAAATTTTGATTTTTAAAACTTCTGCATTGTAAAGATGCTATATGCTTCAAAATTTATGTATGAGGTTTCATGTTCAGCTGAAGCTCTAGTTTAAACTCTCTATTTAAATAAAGTTAAATTAGTAAGAATATGGTTACTTATGAACATGTGTGCACTATTTAAGAAAAATATATGCTTCCTGAAAAAGTTGAATTAAAGTTACAAATGATATTAAAAATCATTTAACGTGTAAAAACAAACGTTTTTGCACAAATAACCATTAAAAACTTTTTCCTATTATACCTAAATCATACAGAAAAAAGCATTACATTTACTCCCAAGAGAGGATTAGAAATTTAGGCTTTTATGTGATGCCTTACAGTTTGGTGAAGCTAGCAGGTTTCGCTTAAAGTAATTTTCAATTTATTTGATTTTAACAGAAGTGAATAAAAAATAATGTCTAGTCAAACACAGCAGAAATTAAATACTTCGTTTATCCATCCCTAAAGGGAGCCATAAATACACTGACAAAACGGAGTCACAGTGGTTACAAAAAGGAGCTATGGTTTCAGAGACAGTATTCTATCTATTCTTAGACAGTAAGATATCTATTCTTTATCATTTTCTTCAAAAATAAATTGAATTTTATCAGAGCGTAACATCTATAAGCGATTTGATTTTCTGCTTTTAGATTTCAACATTCATAATAGAAGTTAACAGTAACTCTTTATTATGGATGATACCATCTTAGTAATATTTTACCTTCAGAAAATCTAAGCAATTTTATTCAAGGAATATTTTAAATAAAAATTTTTGCTCTAATGTGGATCTATATATATGTGTGTAGCATGTAAAAATTCCTTGATTCGGTAGACAATTCCTTATTGCATGGCAGACCATTTTTGGTTGAATTGACAAAAATTTTAATGAGTCATAAATTATTTTAGAACATTCTATTACCAAAGACTTAGTTCTGCTTATGCTTTTAAAAATATATGTTTCATTTATTAGAAAGAAAAGAGTTAAAAAAAATTCAACAATTACAATAGCATCTTCAACTATATGTTTTTCCATGATTTGCTGATCATTAGATTCTATTCCAATCAAGTATGTTTCCAATGTCTTGGAAAAGCCCTTACAGCCATCTCAGAATTCCAATGAATAAGTACATTAGTTGTTAAAATTATATGGTTCAAATTTCGTTAAAAAGGTATTTAATTCAATATATATGTATATAATTAACTGTTAGCAAAAATTTTTAACTTAACTCAGGAGTTCCCAACTCAATGGCAACGACCACCAGGCTTATTCCCATTAAATTCTATGCAAACTGATTTCTTTCAAACCTATAAAATACAGGAAAACGACCTCCTTAACCACAGATAAAAACACCAAAGGAAATATAGCTTATTTATACTCCATTTGCTCTAAGTCTTCACCGCATTTATATCCCACATTTAAAATAAAACGTATCGGACCATCTTTAAGGTTGCCATATTACGAAGCCATTTTTCCGAAAATCGTCTCGGGAAAATCGCATTGAAAAAAGTTTTATTCGTTTTCTACATCTTTTTTGATTTATGGTTTCTATGTTCATAATTTTTGTATACAGCTTTTACTTTTTGTATCTTTTTTAAATATTTCCTTTCTTTACACTAAAATGAGTGAATCAGGCAAAAAACCACATACCTATAATTTTAATTCCGAATGGCCAGAGTTTTTTTCTTCTTAGAGTTGGGTTTGTATTTCATTGGGCACCTCCGCTTTTACCAGCATTTTGTACTATTAACTCCAAACCCAATGTTTTCTAGTTCCAGTTGTTCGGGTCACCCACTTTATTAATAAATCCGATCACCCTTTAATGGAGTCTAAGTGTAACTCTCTAGTATGGATGATGCCTAAAGAAGTTAATTTAGGGAGGGCAAGAGCGTGTCTCATTCGTAAATGATATGCTTGGCCGTTTCCTCTTGCGTATGACATTTCCTGCAGATAGGGTCTTGCTGAAACAGTCCCATTTTGTGAAGGTGTTTTCTGAAATAGTAGTGCCCAGTTATGAAGCCTACGATTAAACGTATCTTCTGCCTTGAGCAGCTTAGAATTTCAGAGGCAATCCTCGCTGAGAATCCACAGATCATACATTTAGCGTGGGTTTGACCAGGAGTGTTTAGCCAAGCTTCATACATCTTCCGTTTTTCCCATCTAAGAACATTGGTTTTTGCGGTCTTCAAATTGATCCCACAAAAAGTTCTGCACCGATGGGAGCAAAAGACAATCCTTGTTTAGCAAGTTCATCAGCCCTTTCATTACCTTCGATACCTTTGTGCCCTGGCACCCATACAAGGATCACCTTGTCTCTAGTTGCAAGTTCTGTAAGAAGGTTTCTACATTCCAAAATAATTTTACATTTGATTTCGAAAGAACTGAGCGCTTTTAAAGCGGCTTTACTGTCACTAAAAATGAGAATCCGCTTATCGTGGTAGCCCTTCCTCATATTTAGTCGCAGACAGTGGATAATAGCCAAAACTTCTGCCTGGAAGACCGTAGCGTATCGCCCAAGGCTAACAGATAGGCTGGTTCTTGGTGACACGCCACATACTCCCAGTCCTGAGAGGCTGCTTTTCAGTGATCCATCTGTGTACCAGATTAGATCTCCTGTTTTAGTTTTGAACTTAACAGGAGTTTGTTATCCCATTCGTCTCTAGTTGGAAAAACTATTTCAAATGTCCTTTCAAACATGTATGACTTTTCCATGATGTCCGAGGGCATCAGGAAAGTAGGATCTTGAATTTTCCCGGTAATACTCCTGTGCCCTTTGGCAACATGCTGGTCGCACCATTGGTTTTGTAACTTCATTTTGTATGCAATCATTCTGGCAGTGCTGCAGATGAAGATGTCTAAGGGAGTCAGATCCAATATAACTTCCAATGCTCTGGTTGGCGCGGTGGACATTGCTCCAGTGATGCAGAGACAGGCCAGTCTTTGTAGACCTCCTAGTCTGTCAGTCACAGACTTCTGTTCCAACTTACGCCACCAGATCACACAGGCATATGAGATAAAAGGCCTGACAATAGATCCCAGTTATAAACATGACCGAAATAGCAACATAGTTTTAGAAATTCTGCGCATAGGACGAGAAGAAAGGGACACAAATTTTGGATTTTCAGAATGGTGTTTTCCTCAAAACTATCATATCAGATGCAAAATTCTGGAATATAGTTGACAAAAATATATTTTAATTTTTAATAAGAACAGCATATAAAATAAAGTCTTTTTCTTGATTTCACATACTTGTGTGAATCTTTGTTTTTTAAAATGAATATCATAATTTCAAAATATAGATCACGACTTACAGATGAACTCCTTGACGAGCAGGAATTTCTTCAAAATCTCCCAATTATGAAGATCTGCCAACGAAATACAATAAGAAAGATCATACTTGACTGATATATAATTTCTATACTTCGCATATATTTTTGCAAAAATTTAGTAATTATTTATTTTACACAAGAATATTAATACTAATTATATTCATATGTTATATTAATTTTTAAAATAAAATTGTTGTGCATTATATGTAGAGTGTGTATTATTAACTATGTACATTAACTATAAATTTATCTTGAAAAAATTAATTGTGCCATCCATTCGAACGATATTTTGGTGCTCTTAGGTACAAAAATTATCGATACCCTTATGCATTAACTTAATATCACTTAGATTTTAAATACATATTAGATAAATGATAGAGTCATATATCGATGGCTATTGACAAATACCTTCACTATCTGGATTTTAAAAAATACTTTTAAGAAATAACATCATTTTGCATGCAGTTGCACGAAAAACTGACTGTTATTGATTGTTATTGATTAAAAATGTAATACTTATGACTAAATTTTTATTTGCATATTAATATCAATGTTGTTTTCATTTTGAAACAATCTTCTTAGATTATGAATTTCTTATAAAAGAACTGAATTAATTTTATCATTTCTAGCTGACTCAGTCAGAGACCGGATACAAAGAAATGCTTTCCCAGTTAAGAAAGATGCATGCAGAGTCAATTGCATTTCCTGTAGTACAAAGAGGACAAGAGTCCTCTAACAAGAGGAAAGAAGGAATTGACAAGGATACAAAATAACTTGATGATGAGTCTTCTAAAAAATTATCATAATAAAATCAAGTATTTCATGTCATATTTGTTTTTGTAATAGCTCTTAAGCATTTGTCATCATCCATGTTTCCTTAATTAGTTATTATAAGTAGTGGCAAAGGGTACACGTGTTCATGCATGTGATTTAAAGACTTTCCATTGAATTTTGGTGACTTCGGCAACGATCAAATTCCTTTCCGTTCCAAAGAAATGTATGAAAAAGCGGAAAAAACTAGATAAAGGATGTGCGAAATAACTTCAGTTTTTGACTTTCACTTTTTGATATCTAGTTTTTCGACTTATATAGTAATGCTGACATTAAAGAAGTTTAGAATATTGAATTTAAAGTTTTAAAAAAAGCGTATGTAATTGACTTGTTTATTTTAAAACAACTTAAGAAAAAATTTAAATCAAAGTCAAAATAAATAAGGAATAAATATATTATCTACAGGTATACTTTGGTTTAAAAAGTAGACGTTGGCTTCTTAAAAATATGTAAAACATTACGTAGTTATTGAATTTAAATAATTTAGGAGAAGGTTGTTATATGTATTGAGTTGTTTATGAAATCATAGTGATAAGAAAGAGCAAAAAAGTATTATTTACCTTAAGGCATTATAGAATATAATAATGATTTTACAAAAAAATGGTATTGTTTAACAAGCTCACAGAGACTTCCAAACTGTCTTTTTCGTAATAAGCTCTCAATTAGCTGAATGAGCAGATGCGTTTATCAAATAAGAGCTCTTCATTTTATTACGATATTCAGTTTAAACCTATCTTTACTTAAATATTTTAAAGTAAAGTGTTTACATATCCTACTAATTTCAGTTTCCAATTTTTTAACAGTTTCACTTGGTTAACGATAGAATTTAAATTCGCTTTTAATTCTTTAATTTTAGAGTTAAATACTACCTATAGATTTATGTGCACTACTTCAATATTTAACGGCACTGAAAAATGGCTATTAACGTAATGTAAGACTTCTCCATCTGTTAAATGCGCTTATTTTGAGTATCTAAGAAAAGTTATAATAATTGAACAGTAGTTTAGAATACTGTAACGCTCTAGACTCCAGAAGATATTCTTAGTTTATGAATCTAATAATTGAGCACTTTTGTTAAGAGTTGTTTTGAATGGAGAATATTATATATTTATTCAAAGGAGTATTTTTATAGCTTACGCAACTCAGAATAAAATTATGTGGTTTTCTTATGGATATTTATAGTAACTCAGAACAATATAAATGTAGTATGTGAATTCTAAATTTAGACTTAGGAATTTTACTCAATTTGTAAAATAATTATTCTCCAAGTACCATTAATCTTTTCTTTCAAAGAGAAAGATATTAATTATTTTTATTAGTGCCTGTAACCATGGAAACTGATTTAATAAATTAATTTTTTATTTATTTAATGATTTTAATAATTATTCAATAAAATATTTTTTTAATATAAGTGTGATAACAAATTAAAGATATTGCTCTGATCACTATCAGAAAACAAGTGAATTAATGTAACTCACCCATTGAAACTTAAAGAAACATATTATTTACAGTTTATATTAAAATTATTGGAGAAAAATTTATTTATAAAATATTTACTGAATTACGATAGAGTGGAACTAATTTAAATATATTTAATAATCTCAACAAAATATTCTAGATAACTTCTTAGAGACTAATCAAATTTGTTTAGATAAAATTAGCAATAATATTTCATGGGAAAATAATGAACTAATAAAGTAATACTTAAATGAATTTAAGTAATATTTTTGTCTATTGAAATATTGGATTTCTTTTGCTTGTGAATAAAAATAATATAATTAATTGTAATAATAAAATGTGTAAATAATTTTTTTATTCAATGTCCTTATTTGCATTGTATACTTTTAGTATAAATAACGACATACTGAAATTTCTTTACTTCTATTAATGCAATAGATGTGTTTTAATTACCTAAAATAGTGAGAGTTGTCTTTGATATATATATATATATATATATATATATATATATATATATATATATATATATATATATATATATATATATATATATATATAATAAACATAAATATTTTATTTATATATATATATATATATATATATATATATATATATATATATATATATATATATATATATATATATATATATATATATATATATATATATATATATATGATGGACGAGCAACGCGCGAGAGATCAGATTCACCCCTTTTAGAAGTAGCAGTGTGGTGATCCCTAACATCTATGGCATTACCGGCTCAGGATCTCGCTTGGCTTGCTCATTGATTATGAGCTTTCCCTCTTTTCTCTGCTATCTCTCCTCAGACTTTACCTTCATTCTACGCATCTATTTGTCGGACATCTGCATCCCCATTGAAGAAAGTGGAGGCAGGGCTACTACTGGACCGGGCAGTTATACCCCGTTCACAACTAACATCTTTTTAGCTTCTTATTATGCTCAATGAGGACCCAGTCCTTAATTGTGGACACCTTTTCTATGTCGGGCTTCTCTGGGGCTTCTGTGTGTCTTCTCTGTGTTTGGATGCATTTTTTAACTCTTCATAATTTTCGTCTTATCTCCTCCTCTTTACACCATTGGTTTTCCAAAGTTCTGTAGTTCCTCCTATACTTCTATGGGATAGGTCAGAAATCTCTCCCCCTCATTCCCGACTGGTCAGATTTACAAATAATACATATCATAAAACAATATACTTTGCTTGCAATTTCCTCCAGATCACTCATCCATTCAGAAAGGAAAAAATTATTCTTTTATTGCACTGTTTCATTGTGCCAATTTTTATTACATCCTTTCCTTTATATTATTCCCGCTTAGTTTGAAAGGAAAAGAAGAAACTCTTCAATTTAAAGTGCAATAAAATATACACACCTATTTTCTCAGGGTTTGGTTATGTCGTATTACACTACAGAAATATCCAGATATTATTTTGGTAATATACCATTAAAATTTTACTAAGGAAAAAACGTATGCATTTGAATATTTTTTGTTATTTTAATATGTATTCATAAACTCAAAATCAAAATTATAATATTTGTATGTCATTTTACTCTAGATTTTTGTTCTGTGCTTATTCTCAAGTAAAAGTATTTGAAAAATTCAAAAATTATTAATTTCCCAAATTAAACTCTTACATAATTCTTTACAATTCATATTTTGAACAGTATTAGTAAGATTTTATGAAAAAATATTCAATTTTTCAATTCAAAAGAAATTGACATGAAGTATTTGTCTTGAATTACAACTTGAATTTTTGTACTAGAAACTTTGTACTAAACTGTTTTTCAGAACTATAGTTAATAATATTTTCATAATTCAGTTAAATATTAAAATGATTTACCCCTAAATACTTAGAATTGTATTTTAACTTTATTTGCCAGTGATAAAAATTTTAGTAAAGTTTTGTTAATACAATCTCTTAAATTTGGCATTTGTTTAGTTTAAATAATTAGTCAGGATAAAAAAAAATACGAAATTATAACCCACTAAAGTTAAAGCAAATTTTCATTTAAATTTTGAAATATTTGATGAGTCTAAATTCGTGTGTAGCAGATATTTTTTTTAATTTTAAGATCTTATTTAAATCTAAATGAACCTGTTAATACACTCTTAAACAAAAATGCTTTGTAAATTCTTTTTGGTACAATGTACATTTAATTAATAAATTTTAAAAATTACCATACTGATGAAAAGAACTAGTAATAAATATGAAATAAATTTCCAGACAATGTAATGCTAATTTTTCCACAATATTTTATTCTTACTCATTTTTTTTCTGAAATATTTAAAATTTTATCAAATTTTATGAAATAAATTGTACGAATATGTTACAAGAAATATTTTTAACAGATACTTTCAAATTTAAAGTAATGTAAATAGTCACATTGTTGATGACCATGCTTCTTTCTTTTCTGTTGTTAACAATTGGAATAGATTGGACCAACATGAAATGTTTTCCACTTATACTTTAGGGTTTCACGAAATCACTAATGCATTCGAATAAAATGTATTTCGACTGATATTCGGTTTTGCATCGTATAAGTCGGTGCTTTCTGTTCACCGCCCAAAATGGTTGTAATACCTCCGAAGCTATTCGAAGTTATCAACGTGCACGTGGCTTGAAATATTTTGAACTGGTTTGAAAAGCATGGTTATAGTATTCACATAATTTTTTATGGACAAAATATTCCTTAAGGGAGAAATGAAACATAATTCAAAAAAACAAGTAACAAGTTCAAATAATTATCATATATAAAGCATTTTGAAATTTGATGGTGCTTTTTAAATCAATCACAGTAATCATAAAAAATACTTTAGTTTTAAATTTGGTTGAGAATGGTTAGCACAGCTTCTTTGCATTAAAAACAAAAGATACTCGATAATTTTAGAAAATAAAAAAGTTATAAATTTCTCTCCGAAACGAAACAAAATTGACGTTTTGGATGCAACTACATGAGAAAATTCAAAACTCAAAATTAATCTTTGCTTTTTATTATATTTTGTATACTTAAAATTTCTTTTAAAAATAAGGTATTCACTAATGTTTTAAACCATCTTAATTGTTTCTAGTAACCGTTACATAAGAAAGGTTATTTTTCAAGAGTAGAAAGAATAGTTAATATAGAATAACAAGAATAGTTTAGTATATTCTTATGCAAATTACGTTACTAATTTGAGTTCATTGTTTCATCTTCCATAAGAATAGGTTTTCTTTATAAATATGTTTCAGTTTAATTTGTTTATCGATGAACAAATACAATAATAGAAAATTTTTTAAAAAAATTGTACATTTGAATGAAAATCACACTTTTAATAATCAAAGTTCATCATTTTAATTAAATTTTTTCATTGAATAAATGTTAACGCAATTTATACTGTAATTAAATTTCCAAATGTTAAATGGCTAAATATTATACGGTCTTAAGAAAATTTTCGTGTTCATTTTAATTTGATTTATTTAAAAAGATATATAAAAACAACCTACTGATTTAATTACAACCTTAAAGAAATTAGTTGTATGCATAAATTTATTATGCAAGGACTACCTTTTATAAGCTGAATTTCGTTCAGTATTTGTTTTGGATATATCATATTATTTTTGATATGCCAAAAATTTTTTTATATTTAATATATTTTCAAATTACAATATTTATCTATTAAAATGCCCAATAACTTTTCTTATTTATGATAATTTAACACGTATTATCACAGCAATATAATATTACTTCATTCTCCTCAAGTAATAAGTAATTCCGTTTTTAGGATATTGCCATATACTCCTTTGTGTTAAAATGCATTTTTCAGTAATTTTAAATGTTAATAATCCCTCTACCTCAGATTTAAAATACTTTAGAAAAACCTTAGTCAAATGAGTTTAATTTCATGAAGTAAAATTTACAATCTTTGCAATTATTCATCTATTATAATTATTCATCTCTTTCATTGTAATTAAATACACATTTTAGGCCTAAAAATGTTATTTTATACTCGCATAATATCTTGTTACTTAAGTCAAAAAGAACAATACAAGCACTTCTGGAAGCAAATATAATATTAATTTTCATCAAAATTAGATAGCATATTTCATTTCGAAATACTAAGAAATAAATATTCAATTCGAAGGATAACTTTAATTACTCCGAACATCTAATTATGTTTCGACAAAAATATTCTTCCTGATACAATAGTTTATTGAAAGAAAAGTAATTTAAATCATGAATACTTATATTCATATTTCAGTAAAATAAATTGATTTTAAATTAATCTTGATGATGTAATTTGAAAATCTTGATGATGTTTTTCGATTATTTCCCAGTTTGTTAAAGCATAGTTACAGAAATATACTTAATTATCTAATTCATAAAATATGTTTGGAGGTTTCAGGTGTTGCAGTATATTTTTGTTTTTCATTCAGTGACATTGTCTGTGAAATTACACGATTTGGAATTATAAAATAAAAGCATATTAAATCATGCTAGAATAAAAAGCTATTTCTCTAGGGAACGCGATATTAGAAAATCTAATTTATAATGCATGTGTAGGAAAGTTTTATAATTATTTTTATCCTTATATAAAATGAAATTTTCTTGCTAATTAACATAATTATTTATATAATTTTAATGTATACAACGTAATTTTATTTAGAATATAAATATTACAAAGCAGCAATTTTAATTTGCATTCACTATCAGAATTTGCGATTATTTATACTTTTTAACCTTATAAAATGAAATCTTCTTGCTAATTAACATAATTCTTTATATAATTTTAATATATACAACGTAATTTTATTTAGAATATATATTATTACAAAGCAGCAATTTTAATTTGCGTTCACTATCAGAATTTGGGATTATTAATACTTAAGTAAAATTTTTGAAACTTTCAGTAATAATTATTTTAAGCAAAATCTTGCACAAATTAATATTAAAGAAAAACTAAGAATTTATAATCGTTATCCAGAAACTTTACTTTTAATTGCTTACTATGCATATAATACAATAATATTTTTATCATTATGGTGTGTTTCTCAGTTTAATTCACTGCATAATGTAATTAAAACTGGGGACTACTATGAGTAAAAGCTGAAAATTTTCAGCAAATTTATATAAAACTTTATATTTTAGTGCGAAATGATATTTATCAAAATTTGTATATATATATATATATATATATATATATATATATATAGTATATATGTATATATATATATATATATATATATATATATATATATATATATATATATATATATATGGATTGAAAGCGCCAACAGAGGGCCATTTACATGTTTGCCTTCGGGCATACGAGGGAGTAAGAGAGCGATGATGTGATGGACGAAAAAAGACGTAAAGACGTTCAAACGAATAGGACAATCAACTTTGAATTATTCACTACAATGATGTTAGAATGGACAATGGGTTTTCATATTCAATTGTAAATATGTAAATAGCTGTATCTTGTTCTTTGAAAATATAATTAAAATAATTTAACATTTATCGGTCATTATTCCTGATAATGAGTCCACCGAACCCACACATATATAAGTATGTATGTATGTATATCGTACCGAGCTTCTGAGTTCGCATTAACTGAGAGTCGATAAAGAATCTCTTAAAAAAATTACTTAAGTTTTATTCGTAGCAATTTAAACAAAATAAGGAAATTCCTGCTGTAGAAGTCACAATTGCACGACTCCAATTCAGCTAGTACATGGGAAAACAATTTCCAGACACAGAAGTATCTCTAATACCTGATACAGACAAAGTTTCTATACACTAAACTAAAATTCAAGACTGTTAGTCTTCATTAACCGTATTTAACCCTTCTATATATCGAGCGGTGGTATTTTTACTTGGTGGGGTAAAATCTAAGAGTTTCTTCAGGTTTTTGGAAGTTTCTGGACTATCTTACTTAATATTAGTCCTACAGATACGGTGATGGATTTTTCCAAAAGTTTGTATTTCTTTTCATTGCCAAGATCTCCCCTAAAGGTCACCAAACCACCAAATTATAAGAAACGTTGTTTTTAACGTAGAAGCCTAGATTTTGCAATTTTTACGCAAAATCCGCATATTTCCGAGGAAATCTATCTGTTTTTCTTTTCTCCTTCTAATGATCTAGAACAAATCGCAAAAGTAGTTTTTTTTTCTGCTTCACTGACTGAATTTTTTTTCTTTCTTTCTGATGCTCTCATTATTTTAGTGGTTGTTCAAATTTCGCAAAAAAAGTAAGAAAATATTTTTAAGCTGCTAATCATACATTCTGACATTAAAAACAAAAACATAAAAGTGTTTTCCATTTTTCAAGCCAAAAGAGTTTTTTTTATGATACCAGCTTCTCATAAAGGAATAGCTACCTCATTATCAGAAACATAAATAAGCCTTAGATTCGTATTTGTACATTTCGTAAACCAGAACTTAATTATTGATTATCTAAATAAATCTTAAAATTATGAATAAAAAATAATGAAAAATACTTGTAATATGTGGAATGCAACCCTATTTTTTACTTTGAAATATTTTTATTATTTTTAAAGTTTTAGTGACAAGAAGGCCTAAAATGGTAATTAGGTATTTTTTTCCTTAACTTCTGATAAAAAGGACAGATATAGAAAAAACCTATTATCTGACATTTTTACTGCACTCTTTATGTCACTATCTTATCTCTGAAAAGTGCTTAATGACATAGATTGCACCTATCTGATATAAATCCAAGCCCAAATGTTTACTGTGACTAATGAAAAAAAAGTGGTAATTTTCATTATTACTTGTACCATTTTTGATAGCATTCACATTTAATATCCATTTTAAGAAATATTGATGTAGGAGTTTAAATTATTCTACATAGTTTTGATTAAATTTCTTACGTAGTGTTTTTTACATTAATACTCTGAAATGTTTTAGAGTGAATATATTCATAATATAAGAATAGCTTATGAATTTCATAAAATATTGAAGTATATATTAAATATTTTGAAGTAAAAGTTTCTTAAAGGTTTTCATGCAGTTTTTATATAACTTTTAGGAATGCTTTATACAATTGTTAGTGACTTAATAAAACTTTTAATTAGTTTTGTAAGTCTCAAAAATATGAAGTCGTATTAAAAAAAATTAATGTTTTTTTTAATTTAACGAAGTAAATTTATAATAATTTGTTTCATTATTTTAAAATTGAATACTTTTTTTAAATATTTAGGCACAATAAATGAGATACAAAATATTTGAAATCCCTCAATTAATAATAGATAAGAAAATAACAAGAGTTATGAAATATGGAGAACATGAATTCAAAATCTACAAACATTTGTAAATTATAATCTCATAAAATTCATGAATAGAATTGACCAACTTGAGAGAAATATTTCATCAAAAATAACTGAAGTTTAAAATGATTTCATTTCTAATACAACGAAAAGAGAATCAAAACATAAAGATACAATAATTATAACATCGGAAATAAATCAATCAAAATACAAAGAAATTCAATTATCTGTTAATGAGATATTTTATTACATATTTGTAAAAAATACTTTTAAATTTAACAATTTAAATTTTTAATAGTTACTTTATTTTTCTAACAGAAATTTAATTTTATTATTTATATAATTAGAAACAAATTTTGAATTACAACGTTTTAATGAAAAATATTTATAAAATGTAAAAAATGCCTAGATTTCTCTGAATCAGAAAATAATATTTCTTTCACATCATAAAAGTGATTGCACCGAGTAAAAATTCTTTTGCCAAAAAATATTTGAGATATTTTTTAAGAAAAATGTTATATTTTGAACTATTCAATATCATTTGAAAGGGATTTCTAATAACATCTAAATGTAAAAATGCATTGAATTGAGAATTGTATGCTTCTAAACTATTATGTGAAAATTTGTTTCGAAAGTATTTTATTCTTTTTGTTTTTCCAAGAAATAATTGTTCGCTTGTGTGTGTTAGGTACTTATGTATAGTTTTTAATATTTATTAGAAATACAGTTAAAAGAAAAAAATGAAGGTTCAATAATATATTTTTGAAAAGTATACTGTTTATCAAGCTGAAAAATATACTATGCAATTTTATAGGTAATTATGATGAATGTTATTTGTTAACATTATTCCACTTTTTTACATTAATAATGTTCAGTTGATTTATACTTTATTCGAGTTTAAGCAAAATGCTATAATATGCTATGCTATATTACAGAAACCTTGAAAATGATTTTCCAAAAATGCGAAAATATCACTAAATTTCACAACCAAAATTAATGTCCAAAATTAAAATAATGAACTCCTTCAAAAGAACCAAGATCAAGATAGACAGAAACGAAATTAATAAAACAAGCTCTAAAATCTTAAGAATACTTTAAAATATTTATATAACTCATAGTGTTGCACTCTACGCTTAACATTAATGAATGAACATTTTACAGCAGGAGAACAAAATATGTATATTAATAATTATAAACATCATTATTCTCTTAAACATTTATGAAACTATTCAATTTGTTTCCTTCTTATTTTTGCATTTTTTTCAAGCATTTTTTTGGCTAAGTATGACATTTAACTGTCATACTTAGCCAAAAAAAAATGCTTATTGCAAAGTATGATAGCTTAATGTTAAATTATTTTATTTCTTACTAATTCCTAAAACTATTCCAATTTGTATTTGGGTAAGCAAGCTCTTTAAAATTAAATGTATATTTTGAAGTGCTATAAAAGGGAAAATATTAGAGCATCTTTAATCAATAATAGCGAGAAAATAATTTATACAACTAAGGGTTTTTAGTTCAACAGAAAGTTTTATATTATTCAACAGAAAGGTTAACCAATATATGTGTGTGTGATACTGTCTGCATTATTATAAAAATAAATAATTTATAAACATATAGCTTTTATATTTAAGTTCTTTTTGTAATTTTTAAACAAAAATAAAAGTTATGCCTATATTATTTTTAAAAATGTAACATTATCCTTTGATTCTCTTAATGAATCATGATTAGTATTTCCGACATATCTATGTAACGCTTCTTTGAATGTCGCAAAACTTTTTTGCTAATTTAAATAGCTATTCTCAAATAACTGTTAGAAAATATGGCGAGAGAAATCTGGTTAGCAGTGTTTCAGGGAAATTATGAATTATTAAGCTTTAATTTCAATTTTTGCATAAAATTTATATGCATAATTCCAATAATTAAATTATTTCTCATGCAACAGTTTTTAATCTTAGCCAGAACTTTTAAATATTCTATATAGAAAATGAATTTTATGATTTCCTGTAAATTATCACTAAATTTACTAATAGTGTGTAATTCCCTTTATTTTACAACTATTTTATAAATTTTATATTTAGAAGTTTTATCATAAAATTTAGTATAAGTAATTGAATATAACGTGTCTCGCAGTAGAATTTAAATAGTTGAAAAACCTTAACCCAAATTCTATTTGCCATAAATATAAATGTATATAATTTATCATTTCATAGCTCATTAAAATAAATATTTTCATAGTTCAGGTTCTAAGCATAATTAATCCAATATTCTGTTCAACATAAAAATAAGTAAGTAAAGAATATACTGTGTGTTTATTGTATTTTGCTCAAAGTTTTATTGATAACTTTTGCACGGAATGCGATAAAATTTATCAAAAGAATCCCATAGATAAATTAAAACATAAGAAAGTGTACTTCATTTCAAAATTTCATTTTGAAAGTTTGTAACTAATTTCAGCTGTAACTAATGCTGATTTTATTTAATTGTAAAGTTCTCATTCTTTACTATTAAGGAGATCCAATCAATTCAAAAATAAAGGATCAGAATAATGTTCCTATTTTAAACTTGTTATCAATGTAATTCATTTGTAATATAAGAAATATATGTACAGAAGTATAAATCGTGTTACAAATATAAGAAATTAATGTCATCTGGGATATAAGAAAGATATATGGATTGAACACTTCTCAGAGTGTAATAATTTTTTACAAAATAAAAATCACTATTTGTTTCCGCTTTTTAAAAATATTGTTTTTTGCCCCTACAAAGTGTATGTTGCCAGTTTTTTTAAAATAAGCTCGCGATCAAAAGGCATTGAAACATGGATGGAACGAATCAATATTTCAATATTTGATAACGTAAATAAAGAGAATTTTTAAGCATTCTATACCTTATCAACTGGTTCTTATATATATATATATATATATATATATATATATATATATATATATATATATATATATATATATATATATATATATATATATATATACAGGTAACCCTCCTATAACACGGCAGTTAGGTTCCTAGAAAATGCCGTGTTGTGTGAAATCGTGTTGTATGAGACCCAGAATTAGTACAAAAAGGGGGTTACGTTCCAAAAACTTATTAAAAACAAATATTTTTTTTAATTCGACATAAACAACTTAATTTTTATTAAATAATAAATGTATATCCAACACAAAGTAAAAAAAAGTATTTTAATCTAACGCAACCCTAATTTAATGAATTTATTCGTCGTCACTGCTCAGTACAATCAACCGAGAACGTTTTTTGGGTGGAACGATATCGCCTTCACTTTCAAAACTTTTTTCTCTATTTAAAATTTTTCCCCCCTCTTAAAAAAATCTGTAATCGAACTTTGCTGACTAGTTCTTACTAAGTCATTATAAATTTCGCGGTATGGAGTTAAACAGTTTTGCAGCTCCCTTTTGAATTTTCGACTTCTTTCCGGGGAAGGGTCTGTTTTCAAGAAAAATGACTCGAGATTTTCCGCTAAGTATAGGCCTTCTTGTAATTCTTTTAATGTTAAATTCTTAACTGCACAATCTTCATCAGAGCTAGCGTCCTCAAAATCTATTTGATTTGCATCCAGGGATGCCATTTCCATCAAATCCGCTTCGTCAACTTCTTCTTCCACTAATAATTCTTGAATGTCTTCAGTAGCCATATCCACAAAACCTTTGCCACCGATTGATTTAGCGAATTTTAATATGGCACCAATTTCGTTTTCTGATGTTTCACGCATGTTTTCTGTTTCAACTGATCTTCTTCCAAAACCCATTTAAAGTCGATGTTTTTATTCCATAATAATAACAAGTTCTAACATTGGAACAAAACCGTGTTATAGGAATTTTCCCGCAATTTACGAATCGTGTTATAGCGAAACCGTGTTATAAGAGGGTTACCTGTATATATATATATATATATATATATATATATATATATATATATATATATATATATATATATATATATATATATATATATATATATATATATATATATATATATATATATATATATATATATATATATATATAAACATATATATATATATATATATATATATATATATATATATATATATATATATATATATATATATATATATATATATATATATATATATATATACTTTCTAATTAACATTGAATTATTTTAACTCTTTAATTTAAAAATAGATTTGAAACATGTATTGTTATTTCTAAATGTTTACTTGCTTAAGAATACAAAACTGTGTAAGCTGGAATATTTTGCTTACAATAAAAATTATTAGATATAGAATTTTTTTAATTAAAAAAATATATATTTAGGCAAAATAAATATGAAACAAAGTTTTTTCATCTCATTTCATAAAATTGTATGTGATTTAAGATGATTTTAAAACACAAAATTTGAAATGCTTATTAAAAAATTTTTTTAAAATAAGAGTGAAGCACTATAAAATGGTTTGTCTATCGCAATCAAAAAATATCTAACTCATTACAATAAAATGAAAAGAAATTTCGTTTTTATTGCAATCTTTTATTATTTAAATTATTATATATTAGTTACGGGATATTTTTCAATTATAGTTTAAGAAAAAATGAATTTTGAAGGGATAACGAATATTATATAATTTTGTACATAACATTTTCACATTGTGTGTGTAATATGATAAAAGCTATAATCTCCACTAATAACAGTAAATGTGAAAAATTATTAATTTTTGTCACTTTTACCAGCAAATTTGTATAGTTTCTAACTCATTATAAATTCCAATTATTTTGTAGAAAAATCATATTTTACTTAGAAAAAATTAATACTTTCCAGCAGTATTAAGCAGTTCATTCTTAAGAATTTAATAACATCAGGATGACTTCCACAATAGCACTTATAATTATCTTTCATTTTAACTTTCATTCTCTTGTACTTTCATATACGTATGTGCTACTGATTTATTAGATAACAAGCATACGTTACATATATGAGGTAAAAGGCATTGACAAATACAAAATGATTAAAATCACTAAAAGTAAAATAAAATCAAGCTTCTTATTTCAGTAAATACTTTATTTTTATCTAAAAAAAACAGAACGCTAAATTAAATATTAATAAATGCTTATAGATAATTTTGTGTACTGTTAACTAAAATACTTTGAAAAAGAAAACAATTTAGAATGTTAGAATTAATATATAAAAAATACTTTCATATCAAAACAAACCGAACCTATTTTCTAATATAGTACTTATCTATGTTTACTTACTAGTTTACTTATTTAAATACACTAGACTGTTATGACATATAGAATTGCACAATTTTTCCAATCTTTTACTTTTATTTGCACTCTGCTTTACAAGCACATCGTTAATATCCCTGACTTTCAGTAACGGATTCTCTAACATAACCTCTCGAAATGTGATAGTGCTTACTCTAGAAAATCTTCAAGAAAAAGAAATCTTCTTCACAAATTATGCATGTGTGTGAGCTGAAAATTTCCCTTGTTTTTATTTTTAAACGATAAATGTTTACGTGTTAAATGTGTAATTTGATCGCTAATGAATTTCGTGGATCACTTCTTGCTCAGTCTACATCTGATAGTTGAGGTTTCACTGTGTCACTAATATTACTGGAAGAAAATTTAATATTTAAAACTTTCATTGTCTATTTTCCGGTGTTTCTAACATTTCCTTAGCAATTTTTCTGTATTTCTTTTACTTGTTTTTACCAAGTTAAAATATCTTTCTAATTAAAATGCATCAATTCAATATTCTTATTTTAAATCAATAAATATAAAGGCAAGTAAACAGTCATTTAGCATTAGATCATTATTTTTTACATTTGAATCTTGTATTATTTATTAATGATTTTATGCTAAGTGATATAAATTGTCTCTATTAAAGCCTGAATTTATTCTAAGAAATTCTAAATCATCCGGTAACTATGTTTCGAACCTTCTTTAGAAAGTTTATGTATATATATATATATATATATATATATATATATATATATATATATATATATATATATATATATATATATATATATATATATATATATATATATATATATATATATATATATATATATATATATATATATATATATATATATATATATATATATATATATATATATATATATAATACTGATGGTTATGGTGTTCATACCTACATCCCTATTTCAAAACACTACTTGTTCATTTCCACTGTTAAGATAAATAGAGAAGATAATGATTATACACTCATATACTGATAACATTTATCAGTTATTTTCTAGAACTATTAAGTAATTATGCTAATTTTCTATTCTCCTAATAATTTTGTAAAACTTAACATCGTTTAAAGCTTATATAAATAAAAATTTTAAATATTATGAACTAAAAGATATAATCATAAAACTTATTAAATTAATCTTATTAGTCATGTTATTCGTGTAGTAATTATCATGTATTATTTTCTTTTTAATTACTTTCACGGTACGAAGTCCTTTCAAATTCTTTAAGAATAAAAATACACTTTTTAATCTGACACTTCTTCAAACAACTTTTAATATAATATCATAATAAGTATTAGGATGAGATCATTTTTAAACGGGTACATCACATAATAGAAGACTTATTTCGTTATTTATAGGGGAAGAAGTATTTTTAAAATACAATGTATATTTTTTAATAACTTCCCATATTTTTTATTTATATACAACTATCCCATATTTCAACATTTCTTTAATATGGAAAGAAGAATATCATAATTTGAAAAAATACTTTTAAAAGGAAAAAGATGCATTCATTGTAAGCGGCAATGGAAATAAATTTCCTAAAAAAAGAGTAAAATATGTGTCTTTTAATATGAAAATGCAATTCTACCACCTTGGCAACATCAGATGTCTTAAAATATTCTAAATGACGTCATATTTTTGCAGAAAACTATTTCTATATTTACAAACTATACTTAATTGAGAATTATTATTAAATGTTTATAGTTTCATATTTTTCAAAATATTTTCCTTTCTTTTCCGAACAAAGCTATGCATTAA
This sequence comes from Latrodectus hesperus, assembly GCA_037975125.1. Lineage (NCBI taxonomy): Eukaryota > Metazoa > Arthropoda > Arachnida > Araneae > Theridiidae > Latrodectus > Latrodectus hesperus. The sequence continues at coordinate 54,518,148 of CM075855.1, forward strand.
AAAAAGATAAATGTAAAGCAAATATCCATGTTTTAAAATACATTTTAGTTTTAAAAAATGGTTTAAATATCAGCATAGCATAATAACATTTTTTATATTCATGTGTACTCTATTTAAATAACATCTACGCTTAAACAAAGGAAGATGAGTGTTAAATCCTGTTTGACGCAGGCGCTTCAGATAAAGTTGTGATATTTAAGAAATTTCCTGAGATAAATATCTTAGGATAGTGAATGAGGCTCATTTCTTACCTTCCTCCCTGGAGGATTCTGCATTTGATTTTCGAAAGAATCTTAGTACAGTTTTTTGCTATTAAATTATCTACTATGCAGTGGCAACGAAAATCAGCTATATTTTTATACTATATTGGCAAAAGTATAAAAATATACTGATTGAAATCCTATTTTATTGTAAAAGTTTAATAAAGCTCTAAATTTAATTTAATATTTGGTTGACAAACTATTTGACAAAGTTTTCTTTTTATTGTTTTGAATCTCCTATCAATGATTTTAATTTATTTACTGTTGGATTAATTGATTTTTTATATTTAAAAAGCTGAATATTATTTTAATAATTATGTTTGAGAGTAAAACGTGCATTTCATCTTTCATTTGATACTAACGGCAACATTTGAATATTTAGGTTTAATATGTTTAAAAACTAATAGTAGTCTGACAGCCGTAGTTCTCTCCACCATCTTAGTAATTGGCTTCTTGTAGGCGACAAGATCAGAAACTCTATCCTGCTTAAATTAAAACTCATTTCACTTAATCATGATGTTCACTTGCAATGGATACCTTCACATGTGAATCTCCACGGGAATGAAATGGCCGATAATCTTGCTAAGGAGAGTTGCAGGATTTCAAATACTCCCTCTTCCACACTTACTTTTCTGGAGTTATACTCCTGGAAAAATCAAAAATCTCGGAGGAGTGGAAAACACCCCCCACCCATAATTGGTACAAGGGATCAAAACCGGGTTTGTCCCTTGATCTCCCGTGTGACAGACGTACCCGGGCTGTTCTCTCAAGACTTGCTAGCGGTCATATTAAGTGCCTCACTTTCAACGAGGGCAGGAAAACTTTCGTCACCTGCACCAAGTGCCAAAATCATCAGGCTTCTCCTTAGCATCTTTTGGATTGCATGGGTCTCTCTAGGGAGGATCTCTTTAGCAATCCTCTTTTAGTCTTCGACTTCCTTACAGTCAACGAACTCGTGGATCTAGTCTGACTCCGTCAGACATGGAGGATAAGCAACAACAACACTAATAGTAAATGCGGAACACGGCAGTTCTAAAAAATTTACTACAATTTTTAACTGAGCATTGACATTTATCATATAATACCAAATAAAGGTAATAAAGGATTGACTAAATTTAACATAAAACCCATAAATTTATTATGATTTATATATAATGATAGTTTTCTTAAAATTTTCTCTAACCTTTTGATTAAAGCAAAGGAAAATATTAGAAAGCGAAAACCAATTAATTGTACTTAAAAAATACATATGATTATCTTTTTCTTTGACAATTATTTTCCGGAATGCGAAGAAGAGTTATGTGAATATATTATGATATTTTTGTTTACGAACAAACTAAGAAATATATTTTTTTCGCATATAATAAAATTGTTTCTCCAGATCTTTTTCTATATATTACGTTCTAAAAAATTCCGTCTTCCAATAAACTTTTTATTGTTTAATTAAGAAAATTTTTTTAAACATTTTTGGCCATTCCTTATTAATAATTGATACAATATATCTTAAATATATTTTTATGTTTAATTCTCCATTTTGCTATTTGTTTCTTTTATTCATTATTCCAATGAGCAAATGAATACTAAGAACAGAAAAGGAGCATTTATTATTTTTACAAATAATTGGAAAAAATCCAAATGTCTTCAATATTATTATAAATATAAAAAATATTTTTTTAAAATATTAGACAATAATAATATTTTCTGAATGCAGGTATTTTCATTTCATAAAATAAATAATATTTCAAGATTAGTTTAGTACTTTTATTGTAAATATATACGTCATTTTAGGAAATAAAAGTAAAAATAGAGAAGAAATATTATATGTGGCATATTAGAGGAGAGAATACATAATATATTTGATTAAACTGCAAGTTCAAAAAATATAAAAATGATAATTTGAAGCAAATATTCAAGTAAACATAAAATACTGAAATAGTGTTATCTAAAATATTATTTTCATGTGATACCTGTGCGGGTGAATGTTACAAACCTTATATTAACAAGTTTAAATGAATATAAATTTTTCGTTATTAAAAATATATGAGAAGAATGAGTTGTTTCTCTCTCAATTTATAATATTCCATTTTTAATGTAAATATTGTTCATACTACAGCATGTGATCAGAATTTGATATTTAATTTAAATATTTTTATTAAAACCATGCATTTGAAACAAGTGAGAATTTATTTCAAGTTTTATTTTTTACTTCAGAGCATTTCTTATATATGTAATAGAATTAGAGTAACAACGTTTAAATTACAATAACTAACAGAGGATTTAATACATTATTAAATGTTAAGAATTAATTTTAAAATATAATATATTCATTTATTCTATTCAACATCCGTTTTATCATTTGGCTACAAATAAAACATTAATGCATAAGAAAGCCAAATTGCGCATTTTAATTTCGAAATTATTTTACCTATATTTGGGACTTTAAATATTAATATGATATCGGTCTCAAACTTATTTTTTATATAAGCAATTTTGATAATAAAATTCTGTAAATGAGACATAAGTATTTTTAACTCCCTTTTGAGCAATTCTAAATCACACAGATAAATGGTTTCCTGTATTTTTCTACGTATTTTATGACATTATTTTGGTTAAAAACATATAACATTTGTATAATTTAGTAACATATTTTGAGACTTTGATAACAAAGTGAAAGCTCGTAAAAAAGCCGAAATTTTCTTTTATCAAGAGCAACTATAGAAGAAGAACTTACTAGACTTTTCCATTTGTTATCAGTCTATATTTTAATAATTAAATACACGTAGTTGCTCACTGTATAAAATCTCATTTGGAATATAAAAGTATTATAAAATAATTTGGAATATGGTTTATATATATATATATATATATATATATATATATATATATATATATATATATATATATATATATATATATATATATATATATATATATATATATATATATATATATATATATATACGGTACAAGCAAAGTGTCATTGATAGCGCTTTTTTCATTACTTTTGATTAGCTTTCATTTTTATGTTATTTCTCTGTACACGTGTTATTGTTCCCACGTCCCATACTGAATTTTTGTCTGATTGTGTAAAAATTATCAATTTCCATGATAATGTTAAATTAATTGATTTTTTATTTTACTCAAATGAGTTTGAAAAAGAAGTTTTGTAAAGCTTTCTTATGCATATTACTAAAATATATAAAGAATAAGCGTTAAAATAAAACTGAAAAAAATTTTACTTATTTTATAAGGAAAGCAAATCTTATATGCTTTAATAATAGGTCATACGATCAAAATAGAAATTGAGAACCACGTCTATTCAGCAGTTTTGCTAATAGAATACATACAAAAAGTGGATTCTAGAGAAATGATTTGAAATTTAACATTCCGAAGACATGGTGAGAACCCAGAAACCACTTCGGTATTTTTTATTTTGCTTGTAAATATCATTGAAATTCTCGAAAATCCATAGTAATCCTGATTTATGTTGTGGTATAATCCTTCATCCTTATTCAAGTGAAGTGATCCTATCTTTTCATCAACTGCCACTATATGTGGACAATTATTACCCCCTTGAACATGTTGCTGATATTATAGAAAGTGGAAGTGAGATGTCATCAAATACTGCACTTTTAAACTAGAGTGCATTAAATGACCTCAACGTTAATGAAGATGAGTTTAAAATTTCAACAGAGATCTCAACATCCAAAAACATTTTAAAAAGGCAACAAAATATGGAATATAAAGGTGCATATTTGGCCAAAATTAGTTATCCGAAACATGTTAATTAAAATTTTGAAATTCACACAAAAGTATTGGAATTATTTTCCTCAACTTATCAGTTTAATTGTTAATTATACAATTTAATATTAGGTAGTTTTAAATTTTAAATTCTTCTAATGAAAACAACAAAAATTTATCAAACTTTTTTCATTAAATTGAATCGAATCTCGTAAATATTTTTATTTATTAACTTGATGGTCGAATCAAGTTAATAAATAATTTAAAGGGAAATTACATTTTTGGAAATGTTACGAATTTTCATTATGATTTGATAATTCCTTTGAAAATTTAAAGCTTTATTTAGAAAGCTCTATTTCAGTAAAAAATAAATGAGGAAAATTCATTTTGTATTGAATTTATCAACTAATTAAATTTCTTGACGAGAATATTTTTCATTCAAATATTTAATGAGTTTTTGTATTAGAGAATTAATATTTGTGTATTTTTTATTTCATAAGTATTGAAGTTTACATGCGTAAATAGTATTTATTATGTATTTTAGAACAGTTACATTTTCTTTTCATTTTATTTTTATTCAAACACAAATTGTTGTGTTCCTTAGTAAATAAAAAATCATATTTATATAAGGACATTTTTCAAGCTCTAATTTATTTTCTTAAAAGAAACTAAAATATATAATACGTAGATTTTGATACATTAAAACTATATTTTTAAAACTTTACCAATTCTTTACTATTATATACATGTTATTAAAAATATTTTTGCTTTAACATTTCCATGTTGATATTTATTGTATCTTAATAATAAAAAGATTCTTTATATATGCTTCAACTATCAAACCTTAAAATGAAATAAAAAATTTTACCGTTTTTACTCTATATCTAAGAAGAGTTTACTTTCTTTAAATATATTTTTCCCTGTTTAAATAGCTTTATGTTTTTAGAAATTCTATAGTGAATTTCCAATATAATAAAGATATTGCCTCCCCTTTGACATTTCCTTTTCACATTTCAAAATGTTTTGCATTTGTATTCCAAGAAAAAATATAATAGAGTATTCTAAGTACTTTTAAAATCCCTCATTAGAATTTAATAGTTTTGCATTATTTTTTTACAAAGTTTGAGTGCGTAATATTTATGAATTATTTATGGAAAAACAATGATTATATGAACAAAGTAAATATTATATTCAAGATATGAAGAGAATATGAAATACCTATGTTAAACAACCAGAGAATGCAAGGTATATAAATATCTTTGTTTTTCTCCTTTTATCTTGCATTTATTTTTATACTATTTTCATATCATATCGTATATATACATATAAAGTAAATTTTCTCTGGTCTGAAATGAAAATTCTTATTCGAATTACGAATAATATGAAGGAAAATATTGTTATTTTTGCTTTTCTTTTTACAATTTTTGAACTTTTCGTATTTATGACATTCTTTAATAAAAAGTACTTTTTTAATTTGTTATTCACATAAAATATCTTGAGTAACATATTGTCTATTTAAAAGTAAATAAATTGCAAAATGTATAATTTTATTCCATTGTACGTTTCATTTGTTTATTAACTACTCTTTGTAAATTTCGAATAATTGAATCTTATTAAAGAACATGTTTGCAGTTTAAAATACATAAAGAACCTTTGTTTATTTAAAAAAAATAATATTTTTGTGTGTAACTATAAATATATATTTAAAAATAACTCTCTAAAACACTTAAGAAATTTCACTCTTTACTATGAGATGAACACCCAGTTTTATAATTATGTCTCAAAAAATATTATAAATTGAAAAACATTAATCTTGATGAATCGGGATTAATTGAAAGCAGGAAACTCAAAACTAAGAAATGTTTTACTAGTAAATAAAAATTGTCAATAAATCTCTATTTTTTACTTTCTAAAATTTGTTATAAGCATAATTAGAAAATTAGACTTATAAAATCTAATTTACAGAGAGTTAATATAAGATGAAAATTATAAAAAGTGAAATTTACTTTGAAAAATAGAACCTTGTAAAGATATATCAAGAAAGAAACAATGTATTTCAATAATATTATTTTATTAATTGCGTGCCTGGTCTCTTTATTGAGATGAGTACTAACAACACACAAAATCTAGGTTTTATTTATTAACACATTTCGTTCTAAATCATTGCCTCATAATTCTTAATCTTTTCTTAAGAGTGAATTCATCTAGTTTCTGTGATTAAGAAAATTTTACTTTCAGTTTTTCAAAGAATAATATCAGTTACAATGTTTATATTGTTTATATAAACATTACGAATTTTTACTTTTTTATTTTATTTATATGTTTCATAAAAATGAACGAAATACTTACAATGAAAGGATATTCATACGAATATTATTAATACTATACCGAGCCTATAGAAGTAATTCTTCTTAGGCTTGGCAGAGAACAAAAATTAAAAAGAAAGAAGCATTTTTAAATATGAATAAGAATTTCCTAAATGTGAGTGAAGTCAAACTGTTTTAAAGCCAGTATTTGATTAATAGTTTTACATTAAACTGCAATATTCAACAATTTGGTTTAAAAAAAGCTTCAAAAGAGGATTGTGTGGTAAATCTTAATCATATCTATTGACTGATTAGTGTGAGTCAAAAGAGTCACCTTTTCACAAACATCATTTGCGAAGCTGAGGGGAGTCATTAAAATTACCTTTAATTTTTAATTAATTAAAGAATACACCTCGTAAAACTGCTGTATTCAGATTCAAGACAGAATTTTAAAAATTTGAGTAATTCTGTTTGTTATTTTTGAGAGCATTACTGATTTTCGAAAATGAATAAAGCACCGTGTGATTGTTTAATTTGAATCTCAGTTTGAAACCTATGACAAACTTCATAATCTCCATTTTCAATGAAAAGTTTATTATGCTGTAACTGAAGTTACAGATAAGGAACTAAATTTATTGAAGTAATGTTATATTGATTTCTTTAGAATCTTAACTATGCAATTTTAAAATTAAAGATAATTAATTTTATAATTTACAGATTTAATCCAGATAATTTGATAATAATGCACAATGCCTAATATATTTACTTATCAAATTTATCTCAGTCATTTTATTGAATAAATTGTAATTTTTTTGACTTCCATTATTATTAAGATGTTACTGATTATTGCATTGATGTGTTATTTAACTGCATAGAATCTATTGTTGTTAATTTATTCTAAATTTCAAGATATTCTTAGAAGATTACATATATATATATATATTTTACATACATATATATGCCATTAAAGCTGATCTTATTTTCAGAATAGACATATTGAATGATTCATTATTTTGCAGCTAATTTTTGTAAGATCTTTTCAAAATATTTTAGTAAATAATTCATGAATATGTTTTTGCAAAAATTCCCTTATTATGAGAAGTAAAAAGGATAACATACAGGGACATTAGAAAAAAGTAAGAATGAGATATGATAAAAAATCGACATGGAAATTTCCAATAAAATACTATCATATGCAATTTTAACTGATTATTTTTGAAAAGTTAAGGAATAATGAACACCCAAAATAAAAGTTTCATTTTTTTATCATAATCATTTAATATTTTGCATATAGTTTAATAATTTAATAACAATAAATTTATAATTTGTGATATTGAACAGTAAATGCTTATAATAATAATTACAAAAGTAAAATATTAAATAAATGTTTGATCAATGAATAATATTGACTAACCTTTAAAGTACAACCCCAACATAAAACATTTTCATATAGGAATATATTATAATTGGTAGTTTTAATGTAATACTTTGAAATAAAACATAATGTATTAAAGTATTATCGAATAAAAATTACTTAACCAATGAATATTGCGTTTTTTTTATTCATTTCAAAGTAGAATTTCAGATAACGTTGCATAATGAAATTGATATTAAAATTTTCCCTTTTAACAAAATAGGAAAGCTAACACAATTTTTTTTTATAAATTTAATTTTTTTGTGTAATATATAAGTACCTTAAAAATAGAATAAGATATATCAGTAATAAAGTTATTTTCCGATATTTTTATTAAAATAGCTTAAGAAACAATATTTTTATTATTTATAAGTTTAAATTAATTCTAATTTTGTATTATAAGACATTAACTATATATTTTTATTATGATTATCAAAACAGTAAACTTTGTTTTATAAGCAATATTGAAACATGCTATAGTGTGTATGAAGATAGAGAATTTCAATATTTTTATTTTAAATGTTTTTATTCCATTAAAACTAGTTTTTTTCATTTTAGTCTCAACGAAAATCTTAGCTTTATTTCGTTTGAATATACACTCAAGAACACTAAAAGTAGCGCATCAAGAAAGATGAAAGGTACAATGACAAATTTTTGCCGAGAAGTTTAATGATATTCCATGAAAATATGATCCTAGTTTCATGCAAATGCGCATGACTATTAACCCGGCTGGTTTACAGAAATTGGAAAGTTAGTCCTATATTATTCGGTGCATAATCTAAGATTTATAAACGTCAGAGAACTTGATTAAGAGAATAATGTCAGATAGACGACTGAAAAGTCATTTCTCACAGCTAAGCGAATTAGGAAGAAGCTTCATTACCAGTCTGAAATCTGCAAGTTGTTTAATGTGTGGTGTTGGTAGTAAAATAGATAGTTTTTAGTGTTCTGTTAGAACATATTGGGACCATTGGACACAATGCTACCCACTTGTGGCGTACTGGGTCGGAAGTTAACTGGAAGATGATAAAAGAACAAAGTATCATGCTACAACTGACCGTGAAACCTTACACAAATATTCATTTTACGATACCATCACAAAAATTGATGACAATCCTTCCACAAACCCTTTTCAGCAGTATTGTGGAAGCAAAATCTGTGATCCAAATTCCCGTTTCTCATGCTGTCTTTAACACAAAAACAATGTAAGTCCGTTTACACTGGTGACCAGTTAAAGAGATATGGAATGCCATAGATTTGTAAAATGTGGTGTAAGTGCTTTCTCATTCTGGGAACAGATGATAGCCGCATTGATGTATAGAGGTGCTCCGTGAACGGTACCATCCCACTCATACTATCGCACGACAAAGGTTTAATAGCGTAGGGGAGGGCATAGCATATGACAGCCTTTCTAATTGTAGAATATGGGACCATAAATTTTCAGCTTTATGTTAATGACTTTCTTTGATCCCATGTAGGATCTTTTCAAACTTGAATTCCAGGGGCAATTTTTGAACAAGAGAATACAGGTGCTTTCTTCTTAGTACGTGATTTTCAATGTTCTTGAGTATACATTCCATATAAAATCAAATTACATTATATGTGCTTGTTTTCAATGATAGTGGTTTCAAATCTTTAAATAACCATTTAAAAAAAATTGTTTAATGTTACCAGGATTTTTTCAATTCACACATGTAATATATATAAATATATATATATATATATATATATATATATATATATATATATATATATATATATATATATATATATATATATATATATATATATATATATATATATATATATATATATATATATATATATATATATATATATATATATATATATATATATATATATATATATATATATATATATATATATATATATATATATATATATGTATATATATATATATATATATATATATATATATATATATATATAGAGAGAGAATTATTTTAAATATTTCTTTGTTACAATATTACAATATACGACTGAGAAAGAAAAGAAATATATTCTTACTATTTCAAAATAAATTCATATATAAAGTAAATTCATATTTAACATTAATCCATATTTATTTAAACCATGAAATAGCCATTGGATGCGATCGTTGGTAGAATACTTCATCAGCAATAGTTTAAATCCATCGTTAAGTCCATTTAAATCCATTAAATCCAATCGTATCAGTTAATATAAAAATGAATCTGCCCCTTCTTAAAATTCCAGACATCAAACGACAGAGCAGGAAATAGAATGTATAGTAAAATGACTACGAATGGCAACGATTTTGTTTTTATAACTTAGAGGAAAAGATACTAATATTGCTCAAGCCTAAGTTCATAATTCATATTTCAGGAATTTTATATAAATTTCCTCGCAGTTTTTTAAATTCTTCCTTCATTCACAATCTATTTCATATATTCAAGCGCAACATATTTTGTATTATCAAGCACATATTTTTTATTAAATATATACATTTACAATACTTATTTATATATGCCCAGAATATTTCATAGCACACAATATATTGTCATTCAAGCACGTTTTATTGCTCAATATTTTGAAATTTACAAGTAAAATTAGATTTAATGCAATAAACAGATAGAATATTGTTCTTGAGAGTTATCGGCAGTCATGATTTTTTAATTTTTTTAGCATTTTAATAATTATAAATAATCATTTTGCAAGCTGTTTCTAAACATATAGCAACTGAAATAATTATAGAATATCAGAATTAATTTAATTAACAATACAGGGATTAAATTAAATGATGACTATAAACGTTACAAATAGAAGAATTTTTTCACTATTTGATTACTTGTTTTTAGTGAGAATTATAGAACTCTGGCGATAACCAATGTTTCAAACGCAGTTATAGTTAATGAAAAAAATATTTTATTATTTCAAAACTTAGTATATAAGAAGCATTTATTTGTCCAAAATTTAACCTTCTCTCAGATGTAAATCCAGCTACAAACACTGAATCTTATATATTTGGTAGTTTAATCTAGTTATAGTCGATAGTTAGGAAAACAAATTATATTTAAACTAAAAAAATATTTCAACAGCTGTTACAAATGTGTCACTGAATAGTATATGCTTTCTCTGAATTACACAAATTTAAAGAATCATTCTAACTAGTTACAAACAGTGCGATATAAATGCTATATTTTTAATGAGATTACAAAATGATTGAGACTTATAAAAACTTAAGCTTGAATTTTATCATTTATTAAAGGAAATACTTAAGCAATAAATATTAAAACAGTTTCTTGTATAAAATAATACATAAAATGTTATTTTATGATGTATCTCGAGTATTTATAACATCTACTGAAAGAAAAATGCATTTTGTAGAATGACTGAATGTTTTTAAAACATAACAAATTATAAAGAGTATCTCATATTTTTTAATTTTGTTTTTCAATGCCTGAAAATTTCTTTTCGAAAAATTATGATTCAGACACTT
>CM075855.1:54531846-54736846 GCA_037975125.1 Latrodectus hesperus
GAATTTTTCAGCAGAATGCAGTAAAGTTATGGTTATTATGTTGTGTTTCATAAATATTTCATTTCATCTAATATTCTTATGTATCTGAGCAATTACTTGACTTTTGAAAATATAAAAACATTTTACTTGATGAAAAATGAAGAAAACAACTTTCTTTCTAAAAAACAATAGTTTTTATGCCGAAATCACAAAGAAAATGCATATCTCTTGGAAACTAGTACAATTAAGTAGAATGTAGGTACAAATAAATGCCATATTGTGATCTTACTGGTAATAAGAAATTAAGAGTTCAATTGAAAATCTAAATTGTGGAAAATTTGATAAATGTATAGTTTATTTCAATTAATTACTTACAAAAAATTAGTTACCAATAGAAAAATAAATATAATTTATGTAATATAAAATACGGCATTGGCAAAGGTCTTTTTCACATTATTTAAATTAATTGCAAGCATTTATTTCTTTATAAAACAGATTCATATTTTAATCATTGAATCATTGGCAATAGTGCAATAGAGAGTAACGTATCATACACTGATATTGCAAACGAAAACAATTATATAAAATGAGCAATACAATAATTATGTACTATTTACAAATGATATTCATATGTTAATTTAAATTTGTATTTTTAATATTTATTATAAATTCAAATTGCAAATCAGTTTTTTTATTAAATATTTATTTTAAGTTTATTATGTTTAGCATTTACCATAAAACATTAATGTTTTGTTGCCTGAAAAAAGTCTAATTTCAGTTATTTTGCTAAAAGTATCATCTTATCAACTAAATATATCTAAAAACTAGTCAACTTTCGTCACCTGCACCAAGTGCCAAAATCATCAGGCTTCTCCTGAGCATCTTTTGGATTGCATGGGTCTCTCTAGGGAGGATCTCTTTTGCAATCCTCTTTTAGTCTTTGACTTCCTTACAGTCAACGAACTCGTGGATCTAGTCTGACTCCGTCAGACATGGAGGATAAGCAACAACAACAAAAACTAGTAGAGGTATTTGAACTCTGTTGATTTAATTAGTTTGAATAAGGTTTCTACAAATGATGGAAATGAGAAGCATCATGATTCCCGTCTTTCAGAAAGTAAACACCAAATGTCTAGGCACAGATCAAAATATTACCATAAGAAAATAGATATTGCGACAAAAAATATTTAGTCGATAAACCTCAAAATATAAAAATCGGATTTATTTTGATTACATTTTTTATCCCCTTGATACTTAGTCTCGTAAGGTCTTACAAACCATGCATATTTTATTTATATGAGTTTATTACTTTTTACGAAAATAATTAAATCAAAAGCCGAAAGTTTTAAAATTAGTGCCTTGTCTAATAATATGTAATTTTTTAAGCAATGTAGAACATAAAGAATTGAAAGATTCTCAAAGATAATGTATATTATGTTGTGATTTCAAAATAAAATTTTTTAAAAGAAGTACTATTGGAAAAGCTAATTAGTAGAATTTTTAAATTATGAGAAATAAACAGAATATCTAAAGTCAAATATATTTCGTTCAAGCAACCTACATCATAGTTGAAACAAAACAGGTTGTTTTCTATTCTTATCACATTAATTAGAAATCAAAATTGTAATGATAAAAAGAAATACTTAAGCATTTAATGTTTTTATTGTTGCTTTTATAAGCATTAGTAATATAATATTAATAAGTTAAAAAGTTCACAACTTAGAAAATATCTAATTTCATTTTTATATTTTTAAAACAATCATAATAGCAGGTTTCATATTGGTAGCCATACTTTTTAAACTAAATTTACTGTCTTCATAATTAAGAAATATTTTACAATGTTTCAAAACTCGAGCACAATATTTTCCTTTTTAAATGATAAAAAAGTTTGAAATCTAATTTTTTTTAAATATGTATAAATATAATACTTTATATAAGATTAGGTTGTTCAAAACCACAATATCTTGAAATTTAAAAAAGAGAAAATAAATTTTCTGAACATGGAATTTAAATGTATTTTTAAATTGGCCATTTTAAGAATTGTTTTTTCCAGTATGATGAAGAATGTTGTTTTTACCGTAAACTACACAGAAAGGAAAATGTAATTTTTTTTTAAAGTTAAGAACGTTGAATATTAATGGAAATTACTAGAATAGCATTTACATTTTAAAGAGATTTAGCATGTTTGGAAATTAAGTTCTTAAAATAGAATGGTACAAAAATCATTAAAATGATGTTTAATTAATAGAACGTTCGACTTTAATTTTTTTAAGTTCTTTTGGAGAAGTAATTTCATTTTAATTAAAATTAAGAATGAATAAGTGTAACAATCATTTATAAGCATTTGAAAACTTCCTTATTGATAACAATGTGCTGCATATAACTTTTTGAAAAGGGCACTCTTATACACTTATATGTAACTTACGCCTTTAAAGTATAATTTTAAAAATTTTCCAAATTTATTTAATATTAATTACATAAGGAACTTTTGTGAGTTAGTTTCAAAATTAAATAATTCCAAATCATTGCAGTGTTATATTTTTCAAAATTACATTTTCTTTTTTAAAAAAATATATAGAAGAATCTTTAATGAAAATAAACATCCCTGTATTAATAACATCTGTTGAGAAAAGTAAAAATTAGTTTATTAGTAAAATTAGTAAAAATTAGTTAACTTGTATAATATTGGGAATATTTGATATAGAATCAACCGTTTAACATCTATCATTTCAAAAACCTACAAAAAGAATGATGCTGAGGATAAAATGGATGATTGAAATGATTTAATGAGTAGTATATTTTATATGTCCCCCCCCCCCAAATACATTTATGAGTCTGTGTACTGAAAAATATCTTTGGTTTGCTTACAATTTTAAATTTAAAATTAAACTGGTCCCATTTACTACATCAAATTAAGTGCCAATTCAACTATTAAGAAAATTCAAGGTATGAATCAACCAAAAAAAAAAAACAAGCATGATTATTAAAATGAGTTCTAATATGAATACGTATGAGGAAGATAATCTCTCTCTCAGTTAGGCAACTTATAATTAGATTCATTAGATTTTACGTGACTTAATTTTTTAAAACTTAAAATGACACGAGAGTATATTAATTTATTTTTGGAAAACAATCCTTTTAAATTCTTGGTAGACAGAAATATTTTATTGCATTCTGAATTTAAAGGAACGGGTTCGCGAAATATGAAAATGATGGAATACATTACGGTCTTAAAAAGCAGAATATTTTTGACTCATCATTATACACATATAAAACTTTTTTTTTATTAATATGCATAAAATGTATAGGATGTAAAGTTAAATATATGCTGAAATGAAAATTTTGGAATTTTTTTGATAACGTAGCTTATTTTTCGAACGAAATTCATGACATTAATGTAAACATGAAACTGTCGCTGCTTTCAAGTTCTATTATTTGCTTTACTTGCATGTAGGAAGTATAACAAATAACAGATTATTGATATTATGTCAAAGAAATGTATGTATAGTGGAACTGGAAACTGGCTTACTAGTTACAACTAAGTACCAATTGTGCAAATATAACTTTACTCTCAATTTATGAACTATGCCATTATTTATGGCACAGGCACAAATAGATATATTGGAAATATAGCAGAAAAGGAATGAAAATTATTGATAAAGTTTGAATAGCAAATTTACATCTTAAAAGTATTATTGATAAACGTATTTCCAGTCTTAGAAGTCTAAATTGACCTCCGAAATTTTAGAGTTTTGACCAAACACAAGACAATATAAATGTATAATTTCAGTGCTGAGTTATTTATATTTAAAATAAATTATTCTTTTATATGTGTGTATGTATTGAATTTTTCAAAAACAAATTATGTGATGTCATATCAGAAACATGAGAAAATAACAAATTTTTAAAATCTTTGTACTTATAATCAATTTAAGTGTACCATTATACAAATATTATACATGAATTTTAGAAAACATTTCCAAAAAAGATATTTGAATAAATTATAATTTCATAACAAATCTGCATTTATTAAATTGTAACATACATATAATTCTTCCTCAAACAGAGCTGATAATACAAAAACAAATATAAAAATAATTACAGTTAAAAGACTGATCGCACTAGCTATATTTTTAGAAAAAGGTTCTGATAGATGTGTGATAAAAAATAGGGTATTGCGTAGTCTAATGCTTAGTATTATTTATCATATTTTTGAATATTTCAATAACCTGACATTCATTATTAATAGCTAAAATTCTCAGATGTTAAAATATGCACAAATACTATTAAAATATTAAATTTTATAATGCAAGATTAAGTTTACAGTATTAACCTCATTTTTATTGGATTCTTAAGCTATTGTGATTATGACTAATAACACTGGACTATAAAAGAAACTTTTTTTTCCTATATTAAAATGGAAAATTTCTTTATTTTAAATTTTTAAGAACAAAATTTTCTTATTTTAACACCCTGAGAAAAAAATTTATTTTATTTTTCAGCGGAAATGAATGATTTCCATGTTCATATAAATGATCTTATATGAATAAATTCTGCATAAAATTAGGGGAATAATTATCAAAAAAATTGCCACGTATGAGCTACAGAAACTTAATTAAGGAATCAATGTCATCTGGCGACTATTTTTAATTCAACTGTTCATTATTTATTGGATAAAGTATCTTAAGGGAAATTGTTTCTGATAACAGTAATTTATAGATTATTCATATCTACTTGGAAAAGTTCTGCTTGTTTGGATATATTTTTGTCCTTTTAGTAACCAAAGTAGTGATATGTGAGTCAGACCATCCATAAAGTATCGAAAAATCTCCAATAATGAAGTCGATAACGAGATCTTTTCGTAACAAGTGGAGCATGATTGCTGCCACCTAGTGATGATAAAAAGAAAAAGCAGTAATTGAGGAATTGAGGAAGCATTAATAGCTTCCCTTTTTTCATGGTTTATTAATGCTCTCAACAAATTCAATATTTTTCTAAATAGTTTCTGCAGCGTCAAATACCCACTTTCACTCTTTGTGAAAGATTTTTTTCAGTAAATTTTAATATATTGAAAAAATTTGAAAACGTTATAGGTATGACATTAAAATAGTTGACACAGAAATTAATTAAATAACTCAAAGGAAATATAAAATAATTATATTCAAGAAAAGCTTGAAAATCATGTGCAATCTAATAAATATAGAACAGATAATACACGGACTTAGTAGTTACAAATAGCTTAATTCTCACTTATAGTTTTTTAAAAGAATCTATTTAAAATAATTCGTAGAGGAAATAAGCTAAAAAAAGTTAACCTTAATCATATGAATTAAAAAACTTTTGTAAAAGATTTACATAGGGTATTCTATGGTGGGAAAGTGTTAGAGAGTTAATCCATTACAGATTATTAGAGTTAATCCAATAATTATTTCAAAAAAACAATGCTCAAAGTTCAAAAATTTACTTGATAAGTTATTTTGAAATGAAATCATTCATTTTTTTTTCAGATTCAAATTGTTTTGCTATTCATGACGCTAGTACAGATAAATGACAAGATTTATTATAAGTCTAAATTTCAGTAGCAAAATACCATCTCTTTAAGGTTCAAGAAATGTACTATTTAATTATTAAAAAAATATTTTCAAAGTTACTCTTTGGGAGAATGATATATATATATATATATATATATATATATATATATATATATATATATATATATATATATATATATATATATATATATATATATATATATATATATATATATATATATATATATATATATATATATATATATATATATATATATATATATATATATATAATACAATAATATGTAGACCAATGAACTCATAGCTTTTGAACTCAATAGTAACCATTTTAGCTAAATTTTCTCTGTAGATATAGGATACTGGATATTCTTATATCCATAGGAATCATTATTCACCGACTAGTATCTCAGGATATCATTCCTGCTGTTTATTAGAAAGTTATCATTTAGTTAAGAGCTCACACAGATGCCTCCGTTTACAACAGTGTTAAGATTGAAACACGTGGACTTTTGGCGATGTCTGATGTAATGTGTTTTGTTGAAATACTTTTTTGGTTAAAATGACAGACACCTTTTATAGTCAGTCATTAATGTTGTAGCAATTCTAATACGATATCAACAATGAAGTGACATATTGCTTGACAGTGCGGAACTATGGCTTGGGGTACCAACAACTGCCAATAATCTACATTTTTGATAGCATGATGACTTAACATTATATGGACCATGTGTGCTCTATCCGGTTATGCTCATCTTAATGATATTTATCAGCAGGAAAATGCTGAAATGCATTAAATGCAATTTGGTAGCATATTGTTCGAAGTGATCAGATACTACCTGACTCATTAACTGTCCTTATCACTCACCCATGGAAAATAATTAGTTGCCTTTGAAAGCTGCATCATCATTTGTGAATAACTGAGAAAAAATAAGCAGCTTTCCTTCAACAGACTATCAAACATTTATTAAATTTTACCTAAACTTTTTGATAAATATATTGCCAGCAAAGATGACACCCAATTAGTGATTTAGCCTACTGTATAGTTTTTTTATTTATAAATATTTATGCTGCAATATAAGCATCGAATTCTTTTACTCCTGCATCTTGTTTTTTTACTGATTTTAATCACTATTTGTTCACGTGTTGTGTTGTATCTTCATTATCACAGAGGAGTGAATAGTAAAATATTCTATATTTTTAGCCTCATTAAATCAGAAATAATTGGGTTTTTCTATGTGGGTGGAATAGTAAATTAAAATTCTATTTTGAAAATGTGTGGAATAAAATTTTATACTTAAAAGTTTTACCTTATAATTGATCTTTTCTTACTAAAATTTTAAAAAGAATAAAATAGAGAAAGGAAAATCAAACAAAATTTTTGCCTATCTATAAGCAATCGGCTGCATTGTGCATGAGAAAAATCACATTGCAACGAATGCCCAATCACTCCATATTTGGCACTTGAAGTATTATAATATAAATTTTATAATTTTTTTATTCATTTTAAAGAAATAGTTAAACCGTTTGTATAGAATTATTACATGAAATCATGTTTACTTTTTACAGAAATATATGGTAAATCAATAAAAAAAACTTAGTAAATATTAAAATACTCATCTTACATAAAAGAATTTAAATATTGTTTCATCATCTGATTATAACTGAAATATAAATACAGAAATACATAACTAATTATAAAATTACTTAAAATTAATTAATTATTAAGGTTACTATTGATTATTGATACATGAATTGCAAATATTAATAAAATGGAGAGTATTAAATCATAGTATATATTGATGTAAAATATTTTAAAATAAACTTATAAATAAACGTATTTTTTATAACTAGGGATAATTAATTTTTCATTAATTTTCATACATTTATGAACTACTGCCCTTTTGTTTAACATGATTATTTAACAAACAGATTTATATATCAAAACAGATTATGTAATCTGATAGATTTTTCAATTGTTTTTTTTCGTAATAAAAAAACATAATTAAAATCTGTTATGTTAAAAAACCTGTTTTACTTTTTCAGCTGAATATTTTCCCCCCATTCTTAATAACATTCAGTATTAATTATTAATAAGCATTTTAAGTTAGAGTTTCCAATAATTTCTGGAATTCCAGAAATGGAAAAAAACTGAGAATATTTTAGTAATATTTTCATCTCATGGTATAGGCGAACATTACATATTGATTATTTTTATTTTGTAATTTGGCATATGTGCAATATTTTCTCTTGTTTTTTTACTTTTAAGAAAAGTATTATTTTTAATGAAATATATAAGATATCATAACTAAATAAATAAATAAAGTGTAAGGTATTAAATTGTATTTCTCTTTCAGCATAAGTAAACAGCATAAAGAATGTGTTATAATGAACTAAGAAAACTCGTTTTTTGTACTTTTCTTCTTCAACCGGATTCTTGATAAGCTGAATTGATATTAATCACAATTTATTTTTGCCCTAAAACCATAAAAAGCCATTGGGTTCCAGATTTTTACGAATAAACTAGATAAAATTTTTGAAACTTATCCAGTCACGTATTCTAACCAATCGCTTATATTACTTGAGATGAAGTGTAAAAATAATTTTTACATTCCATCTCAATAAAATGCAGCTTAAGAAATAAAAAATATTGTGAAAATAACTAAATAAATCATTATAATTTTAAATTTTATTCCCAAAAAAATCAGCTTAACCCTTTGAAAAATATTATAATTATTTAAAAA
Source organism: Latrodectus hesperus (assembly GCA_037975125.1). Classification (NCBI taxonomy): domain Eukaryota; kingdom Metazoa; phylum Arthropoda; class Arachnida; order Araneae; family Theridiidae; genus Latrodectus; species Latrodectus hesperus. The sequence goes on from CM075855.1 coordinate 54,540,119, forward strand.
GAAATAATTCAAATTTCAGAAATGTTTACAGCGTCCAAATTAATATTGATTTGCAAATACAAAAACTAAAATTAAATGTTTCCGTAAGTTCCAAAGTTCATAATCTTAATTTGATATTTGATTTTTTGAAATATAGAATAATTTACACTATAATAGCCGAAGACAGTAAAGCGAATCATTTTTTAATGAATCCCTTTAGAATATTTATAATCTATATAATATTTTTTAATAATGCATTAAATATTTTGTATTATAGCCAGTTATTGATTAGGCTTCATTCATTTTTTAAAAAACAATATTTTGTTGGGCAGTTGTTATACACTTATATCACAAGTAACTTTTTAAAATTATAAATTTTTTGTTATTCATAAAATAACAACTTTTATGGGGCATATAGAGTAATTTGTAAACTTAAAGTTTCTAGTTTGGAAAGGAAAATAACTCAATATTTTCTGAACTAAAAAAAGAGATAAATATATTTTTTCTTGCTTTCTTAGGAAGAAACTGTTTGAATTTTATGGGCTATTTACTTTTAAATTCAATAATGACATTCTTAATGTGAATTTTATCAAAAAAAACTGCACTTCAGTTTTTTTAAGAATTAAACTTTTTTCCCAAAAAGTTACAACAGCTATATTTCATCTTATGTATATAGCTTATAATTTCTAGAATTCCTAGTAAACAGTGCCAATTTTTTAAAGAATGTTCATAAATAAATTAAAAGTTTACTTTCAATTAGTTCGCAAGGAAATTATATCCATAAAAACACTGTCTTAGAATCCTTTTAAAAATTTTACAAATAAGGTACTTTAAGGTATTTTTCTGATCAGTAAAATTTATGGGTGGGAAAAGGAATCAGTAAATTTGCTTTCAAAAAGTTTGAAATATTTTACATTGAAAATTTATTTATTTTATTCACGAAGTAATAAAATTAATTGAATTCTTATATTCGAATTGCAATCAATCTCTTTACTGTTGAATTTTCAAGTTTTGTTCTCAACAACATTATTGAGGATTCCAACATAATCTTCAAACTTGACAGCATTTTAGTACTACATTCAAATGTGTGTAAATAATCATCAATATTTAGAGCTTATAATTAGAAGTAAAGAATCATTTTTACAATTTTTAGACATTATATAATGTATAGTCTTTCACTGAAATTAATAATAAATGACAAATAGAAAAGATTTTATTTCTTAAGAAAATTAAATGCATCTTCTTTATATATAATGTTATTTTTAATTTTAAAATAAGCTATAACAACTTCCATAATGTATAATAAGTTCAATTTTTAAGTATACATCAGTAACACAAAAATATTTCTTAAATCCCTGTGATTAGCAAAGAAATCGCTTCTTCGGTTGTGTTCATATACTTAGCTTTACACAACTCATCATTACATGATTAATTACATTTAAAAATTATCCTGCAGCTTCTTGAATATTTACATATTATAAAAATTTGCTTTGAGAGAAAATGAGACTAAAATAAAAAAACAAATGATAATAAGCAAAAGATTCAGTAGCTACGTCTCTTAATTATTGAAGAATGCTTAAATTACAATATTAATTGCCTAAAAATATTGCAAAACAAGCGAATAGTAAATGTCTTTGAAAATTGATAGGGAAATCTGTGAGAAAATTTACACAGCCTCAGCATAATAATCTCAAAACAGATACTAAATATTTATTAAAGAATGGAATATTATGACAGTAAAGTGTTTATTATTTGAAATTGTTAAAGGAGTTATTAACATATTGGTTTTAAATCCCAAGATGCCAAAAAGGAACATTTCTTCAATTCAAAAAAGAGATTACATTTTCAAAAATGCATTTAAATGCCTTCCTTGAGTTCTAAAGAAACATTTTTCTTCAAATAAATTAAAAGTTAATATTTTAAAATAGAGGATAAGAATAGCTCATAAATAAAAAGAAACTTTATGAATAAAAAATAGTAAATGGTAAAAAAGTAAGCTATAAAGTCTTATGCCTCTTTTGTAAATTAAAATATGGTTGGGATTTAAAATATGTAACACAACTATATAGTTATATAAATAGTTTAAAGAATAAAATAAAGGGGCTGTAAATCGTATATTTAAAGTTATAACTATTTGGAACAAAATAACTTTTAACAAATAGTCTAGTTAGAGTAATATATATTTTTGCTTACCAGAATTTTCATAATTCCTTCACGCCTGGTAACCCTAAATTTAATCTCAATTAATAATTAGAAGATTTAGAGTAAAACTGATACAGCTATATGAAATAGAAATCAAATCAAGCTTGAAAGGCGTTTTGTCAAAAGAATACTCAAATATGAAACAAAAAAATTCCAAAAATGTAATAAATTGGATATCAAGAAAATTTAGACAAATTTTAAGGGTGAAATCTTTTGTTGTGACAGTTTTTCAACTTTAATGCATACATTTAATTTACATATACATCAAACAAATTGAATTGCTTAAAATAAACAAAGTAAACATTAATTAATTGTTTGAAGGTTTAGAGTTTATTATACTAACCTGTATTCAATATATTTGTAATTTTATTACTAAACAGCCCACTGCTCTATGAATTTTACAGATAGCATTGTAATGTGAATTATATGTCAACATTATTTCTCTCTCAATCTAGTTAGGTGGTCGGAAACACAAATCAATTTCCTTTTCTTTTTCATTTGTTCCATTAATAAAACTAAACAGTACAACACAGTATTTATAAAATGAAAATTTCTTGAGTAATACAGAAATACATTTTTTGAAAACATAAACTAATTTCTTCTTCTTTTTTAGCACGATAGACCGGGGTGGCCAAAGCTTTCCTCAGAACACTCCTCCATTGTAATCTCCGGGAGGTGACAGCTCTCCTATTTGTCACTTCCAGCCCTTTACAGTCCTCCTCAACACAATCAGTCGGTCTAAGTTTGGGCCGACCCCTAGATCTGTTTGCAATGGGCCTATAATTAAAAATTCTTGAAGTCAAAGACGAGGGGTCCATTCGACAGATAGGGCCCGCAAATCTCAGGAGACATATTTTAATATAATTGATGATGTCAGCTTCCTTAAAAATTCTGTAGAGTTCAAAATTGTATCTGTACCTCCAAACTCCATTCTCATTTACAGCACCAAAACTCTTTCTTAGAACTTTTCTTTCAAATCTTACAATTTGATTTGACTAAACTAATTTAAGAGTAAAAATTTTCCAATTTCTTTTCAACAAAACTTATAAAACCATACATTGAACTAAGCAATTACATTTCAACAATTCTCTTTTATCAATTACAAAATGGATCCATTTTATATTTCCAATAAGGAAGTCAGAATACAGTTACCCCTTTCAAGACCGTCGGTTTCCTCATAGTGGGGTGGGGGCGGAATAGATGAAGTACGTCCGGAGTTTATTCCCGGTAGGGGATAACCTAAGAGTGAAGGCTTTTTCCATTATGCCCAGCTATAACAAACAGGCACCCAGAACTAAGTCAGACTCTTTCTCTTTGGTGTCCAAGACTTTTGAGTCAATTGAAACAGTTCATTTTTCTAAGCATGAGTTCGACTTTTTCTAGTGTCAATTAAGCAACGAAAATGTAACGGGAGTGCCATTGGTGCACAGCTGACATGATTACCCCTGCTCTTTTTTTAATGTTTAAATTTTAGTGAAGATGAGGTACAGCGGGACCCTCATCTTTTTTAGACATTTTGGATATTTTTTAGACATTTTGGATTTATTAATGAAGATTGTCTAGCCCTGCTATATTGTCTCAATATTAACAACTGAATGCAGTTACAAAAATGTTACGAACGATTTCTAAAATGTATTGATAAAAATTAGAGTTTAGAGTAAATATAAGCAATTGTTCGAAATTTATGTAAATTAGGACGTTTTTTCTTTTCTCTGATATCCTCGTTATTAAAATTCTGAAAAATTATAATTAAAAAATATTTGGAGGAAAATAAATTCAAAGTTATTGGAAATGAAATAAAAAAATTTATATTGAAAGAAAAAAATATTTTGTTCAGTTGTATTAAAAAACGTGGAAGTATAACAAATATTTATACAGCAATACATAAACGCATATATACGTAAACGTGTACGTATAAATTATACAAAATTTTTTCTTTTATTGAATTATTTTAGGTAAAGGACATATAAATTTTATTGACTTTGCAACATACTAATATAGATAGGATTATTTTACATACTTTTCCATTTAAAAATTAATTGTTTTAAATAGGAATTCATATATGGTCTTCTACTTCCTAAATATGTAACTTATAGTTGAAAAATTCTTATATTGTTTAACAATTTATGGAGAATAGAAAGAAAGTTTTTCCATAACCTTCTCAAGATACCAGTAGAGCTCATGTAATATTGGAGTGAGCAATGGAGAGAAAATTTAAGAAATTAATTCAATCAATCATGTCAATTAAGATGTTTTAAAAGAGTGTCATTTATCTGAAATAAAAATAATATTGATTTGCAAAACATTTTTTAAATAATATATTTTTCGAAATATTTAAAATAACTCGTACCATAAAAATTTCATACAATTTTTCATTTTAATTATTTAGAAATTCACAAAAAGGAATAAATGATTCACCATAAAAGAAATCAGTTATTAAATTTAGGTTTTTTATTTATTCTTCATTTCTATATATAAAATATTATTTAATAGGAAAGGTAGCTTACTGCCTTATAAACGCGATTCCAAATAAATAATTTGAAGGTCTTAAAATAATTTTAAAAGCAAAGAAGAGAGAAAAGTTCTCTCATTTTTACCATTAAAATTATAATCAGAAATTTAGAATGGCTCATGAGAGAAAATTTTTAAAAATTACAAATATCACCTTTGAAACATATGAAATAATTCAATTTTCAAGGAAGAATTCGCATTTCGAAATGTATCACAGTAAATTTTATAAAATACATACAATGCAAATATACACTTATATATATATATATATATATATATATATATATGTAAGTTGTTAAAATTTTTTATATAAGATTATTTTTAAAATCCTCTAATGTAACTCTGTAATTGAGTTCTTTTCTTAATGATACATTCTTTATGAATATAATGTTAGTAAAAAACTTAAATTAAACTTTATTTAAGTTGTAATAATATCGCTTGTGAGAGAGAGAGAGAGAAAATTATGTGTGAAAAAAAAACATGTATTTTAATTAATGATTATATATATATATATATATATATATATATATATATATATATATATATATATATATATATATATATATATATATATATATATATATATACATATATATATATATATATATATATATATATATATATATATATATATATATATATATATATATATATATATATATGTATGTATGTATATATATATATATATATATATATATATATATATATATATATATAAATATATATATATATATATATATATATATATATATATATATATATATATATATATATATATATATATATATATATATATATATATATATATATATATATATGTATGTATGTATACATTAGGAATAGAACCAATAGAATTCAAATTTCAACTGCATTTTATCTCAAATTTTGTGGAACCGACTAATATCAAAGATTTTATAATATTAAGATATGCTTAAATTTTAACTCAACAGACTTAAAAATTTTCATAAGCAACTCAGTTTTATTGATTAATTTCAATAATTTGAATGCTAAAGTCATGTTTTTCTATACCCAAATATTTCAACAATGAAATTTTATTCCAATTTACTAAGAAATCAATAGATCTAGAATTTTAAAGAATTTTTTTATCCTGGAATAATCTATTATGTTTGTAATAAAGTTAAATTTATAATTTTAAAGTTTTGCGACAAAAATGATCTTTATTTTAATAGTTTGTATGAACACTGTAGTTTAAAAAATATTAGTTTTTATGAGATGAAAATTAACATGTAGGAAAAACCAAAGCATTCAATCCAAGAGTAATGTTTTTAATATTTAAATCAATAATTTTCAGAAATTTCATAAAGAATATGATTGTACCGATTGTTTCCTTTCAAAGAATTTTGAAAATTTAAATTATATTCACTTCAGAATTTCCTCAAATATTTATATGTAATGAAATCTTATAAAAATTTAGTGCATCATAACTAATAACAAATAAATTAAATGTACTTAGAAAAATTATATTATTAAATTGTTTAATATTTAGATATTTAGATAATATTACAGAGTTAACACAAGAAAGTTCATGCCGTTTTTAATGATTCAAAACTACAAGACGTACAGAAAATAGGGCATAATGTAGTTTATAAAATATTACCTCGAATAAATTACGATTAGCACCCAGCACCAGTATCTTCAGTTGTACAACTTCCATGCGGTAAATCTCGGGAATTTTGAACGAAAAGAAGTCCATGATAGCTTGGCGAAAGTTTGCCTTATTACTGAAGAATTTTCCACGAAGATTATTGTCCAGAGAATGGAAAAAGTTGCAACCTGATGGTGCAAAGTCAATTGAATAAGGAGGATGGCACAAAATCTACCAACCAAGTGGCTGTAAAATATTCCTGGCTACCCGCGCGATATGCGACCACACATTATTGACAAAGAAAAGTACACCCTTAGGTTAACCAACGTTGGCTCCTTCTGTTGCAATGCCTGCTGCACACGTTATAATTGCTGAGAGTATACTTCTGCAGTGACCATTTGATCCATTAGTAGCAGCTCATAATGAACCACTTGACGGTTAATCCACTAGACACAAAGAATAAATTGCGTAGGTTCATAGGTTATCTTGCGCTCTTCGTTTCAATATCCTGGGTTCTTGATTATGGACTTCCAAGAGAATATTAGGAACCCACTTTCTCAACCTGTACGTATTACCTAAGCAGTGCAAATGAAGTCTAAGCGTTTCATCTGAAACGTTAAGTTATGTGGCAAGTTCGCCACATGTTTGATTACTGTCCTTCTCAATAGCTAGCTGCAGGTCTTAGTTACCCAAGACCTGTGGACGTCCACTGCGAGTTTCATCACAGAAGCCCACTTTGAAGTCTTAAAACAAGCAATACCTTTGTCAGGTCCATTTCTCTTCGCTTCTGTCAATTTATGATTCATGAATGTGGGTGATGGACCTGCTTTGATAACGACTTTTATTCTTACTCTCGACAGACCAGAATCTCAATCAAATCATAAACTAATTCGCATACTTATTCTCACTTCGTCCAATGGCAATAAGAAAAAGGCAAGAAACTTACCTATTTACCTTGCATATAAGAGAATGTTTAGATTATACTAATGGAATCATCTAAATAATCTTTACCAAACAAGGAAAGTGTCCAAAATCTAATTAAAATCCCATCTTAAAATACAGATTTGTGGGTTTTTGTACAAATTTCTTCTCTTTTTAAGTATTATTTCCAATTATTCAATAACATTTCAATTTTTTTGTAAGACATGTTGAGATGCTGGATTTTATTAAGATAAATTTAATGTTCTAGAAATGTTCGTATAACAGAATGATGTTTAAATAGTTAAAAAGTTATATATATCAGGAAATAGTTTTCTTAGTAAAATCTATAAAATAATTGCATTCTGTTAAATTTTAAAGAATCTATTCCTTAATTAAATATATAATCTGACATTTCTCTGAATGAACCATTATTAAGAGTACACTGCATATGTTTCAATGAAAAATCTATCTTTAAATCTGTGTTGTCTCTCAATAAGAATATGGAAATGATAGTGATGAATATTTTCCCTTCGTTTGTTTTTTATTCTTTAGAAAATAGTTACAATGGAACCAAAAACCTTTTTTTACTGTACTCATGCGAAAAAAAGTTTTTGTAAAAATTATGATCCTAATTTTTGTTACATTATAATTTCAGAAAAAAGAAATTAGTAATTAACTTATTGAATATAAGTATCAAAGTTAAAAAAATCTATCAAATTGAATCGTAACCGTTTTCATAAAGACGTTGAAATTTAGTCAAAAAAATCTGTGTGAGAGAATAAAATATATTTAATTCAATTTTTGCATAGTCATAAATATCATGTAAAAAGAAAAACTTTAATTAACGTTGAAGCAATGCTAGAAAAGTAAGATAAAAAATTTAAATTTTATTAAACACTAAAATTCCTGGTTATTCAAATTCAGGAAAAATATTCGTGGAAGAAGACAAGAAGTTTCAGAAAATTCTATTTCGAATGAAGTACTTTCAAGTCGAAGTTATAACTGAATTATATAGTTCTAACATTCATTCTCTTTCTCTGATATTTAGGAGTACATAAATAAAGAAGATTTTTAAATATTTTAAAACTAACTCAAAAAATCTTTGTATGTTTCATTTAATATTAGATTTTTTAAGTAAGCATATAATATTTTAACAAAGTGATAATATGATTATTTACATAAATTTCTTTTATTTGAGAATTGACAGCAAAATCCTTTAAAAGCATAGAAAGGAGAAATTTGCCAATATTTGTTTAGAATTTTTTCCATTTATAGTGATTTTTTATATGAAATATTTTTATAAAGTCCTTTTACCACAAAATTCTTTACTCTAGCATAACAAAATATAAAAATATTTATTATTTTTGACAAATTAAAGAATACTGACAGTCATAAAAAGTCTTGACTTATAGATTTTTCTAAAATAAAAGCAACAGGAAGTAGCTACGACAAATATTCCCTACATTATTTGTAGTTTTTTGCTTGCCCCATCATCAATTTAATCATAACTTCCTTCTTTTCGATTTAAGATTTCTGGCTCTCATTCTTAAAAATAACCTTACTAAATATTCAAAAATTTTTAATAATCATACCATTTAGGCAAACTTTTTTGACGCCCGTTAATGCTTAAATTACTGAAAAATAATTTATAGTTGTGTGTAAATCCTTCTCTTGTTTTCAAATATTTATTTTTTACATAATTTTAATTTTTACACAATTTTAGCCATTATATTAATATTACATAAATAACCATTTCTATAATCAAATATTGTTAATGAAATTTCATCAAACATTTTTAATTATATAGGGCGAAAGATGTGGTATTTTAATGATATAATTATATCTTTTGTTTTGAAAATATTTTAATTTTTATTTATTTCTTACCAATTTCATGATAACAACCTTATACTAATGAGTATAAAACTTAATAACTAGAACGTAATTTTTTATCACAAATCTGTATAATTTTCAACTTAAATTTATGTAATATTTTTTATGAATCAGTTTCAGATTTTCATAACAATAAATCAAAGATATCTTTCATTACTGTAAATAAAGAGCAAATATTTCAATGTACAATTAGAAAACTCAATGAGTTTTTGATTAAAGATCCAGAATAATATTTTGAAAAAATTTACATGTAAAGTTTTTATTATATTTATTTTTAACATAATATTTATTTTTATTATGGCCAATATTATGTTTCTTTTCATTTGATTTTTCATTGAAAAATATTCTTATGTCAAATTTCTTCTTCTTCTTCTTCTTAGAATTGGGTTTGTATGTCATTGGGCACCTCTGCTTTTATCAGCATTTTGTACCATTAACTCCAAACCCAATGTTTCCTAGTTCCAGTTGCTCGGGTCACCCACTTTATTAATAAAGTCCGATAACCCTTTAATGGAGTCTAGTTGTAACTCTCTAGTATGGTTGATGCCTAAAGAAATTAATTTAGGGAGGGCAAGAGCCTCGCATTAATAAATGATATGCTCTGCCGTTTCCTCTTGCGTATGACATTTCCAGCAGATAGGGTCTTGCTGAAACAGTCCCATCTGGTCAGAGAGTCAGTTATACTAGGGATAGCTTCGTGACTTTCACCAGAAGATGGTTTGGAGGTCATTTCTACATCAAGTGAAGGATTCATTACTGCCCCTTTACAAGACTGCCTCTGAGTTCCCTTGTATTTTTCAGCAAGGTCTACTTCAGAGGCAGAAAGGTTTGTTATTTCTTGTGTCTTTTCAGCCACAAGATAACAATTTATAAGCTCAGGTAATGTAAGTCCACCCAGCATTGCCTGAGATACTGGGCAAGGCAAATTACTCTAGAAGTTTGCCAGACAACTAGAGGCTCCGTTAAGACACCAATACCGCGGTGCCAATTAGCCCTAGGCACGGATCGCATAACACCAGGGTTTACGGGAGCTGGTTCGCGGCCTCTGATTCTATATTCAAGGCTATCCTGTCATTCCTACAGGACGTTCGGTGATCCACCACCTACCGACGCGCCTGATAGCTGCTCAGGCCCCAGGTATGTCAAATTTACCAGCGCATACAATTTCAAAACCAATATCATAGAATAAATAAAATTAATTAGTCATGACTAGCCTACTAAAATTAAAGAAAGTTTGTGTACTGTTATCTGGGAAAATAAAAATTTATTCATCATTTTAGCGATATTAGAGGCCAGAATAAAAGAATGTTCGTTTTAAAAGTACTGTTTTTCAGCGTAAAAACATTTAAAATCTGTAATCAAAGATTAAACCATTTATTTATCCTCTTTAACTACCACTGTAAAATTTGCAAAGGTAGTTAATATTACGATTTATTCAAAATTATGATTAAAGTGAAATATAGAAATCAACAGATGACTGTATTTAAATCCTAATTAAGAAATTTTAAATGCAATTCTTATTAAAAATAGGCTATTGGTTTAATCAATTACAATTACTTGATATCTGATTTTGATTCATAAAATTGAGCTTAGTTTATATTTTATAAAATATTTCTTTGAAACGATTGTATTTTTAACACATTTTAATTAACGTTTTAAAAAACTATCTTTTAAGTTCTATCTGTGACAAAATGGAAACGAATTAATGCTAAATTAAATAAGATTCTGCTTAATGAGGAATTAAAAAGTAAATTATAAGTCAGTTAAAAAAAATTCTGTTCACATGAATCAATTAGGAATTGATTTTAATAATATATTTTCAAATGAAAAACAGAGCAAATTATATGTAAATAATCACATGTTATATCTAAGTAAATTTCAAACTTAAAGTGTGTATTGCTTACATTAAAAACCTAGAAAAACTGCAAGTGGTTATCATAAAATTACTTTTAAAACAATTATTTTATGAAGTATAAATATGCGAAATAAATGATACCTTTCCAAACTTGAATTTATTTACTTACAGGGCGGCTCTCATGGCGATCAAGATTGCTGTGCTCATAGAGGGTCATCCGGAAAAATGGTTAACAGAGGAACCGGCTTTCGACCTGGAACTCTTCTTAATCGAGAATATAGAAAGGAATGAGGAGGGTTTTGCTCCAACCTTCGTATCCTGTAAACTTGAAAATGGGGAACTTATTATCAACTGTGCAGATCTGGAGAGCTCAAAGTGGCTGGAACAGAATGTCAGTGACATAAGCCCTTGGCAGGAGCAAAAACTCTTGGTGGGTGAGGCAAGGAAACTTGTCAGAACAACCAAAATAATTGCAAAACTGCCGAAAATCTGTAGTAAACTGGAGCTTAAAGAGCTCCTGAGAAAAATCGAGGCTCAGAACGATGGAGTCCCTCCAATGGAGTGGAACGTTCTTAACATTAAGAACGACCCATCTGGGCGGACCATCGTTCTTAGTGTGCCTGAACTAGATACTGCCACACTTGGTGTAAGGGGATATAAGTTTCATATTGGACTTCACCAAGTGCAGGACACCAAGTACTTGAAAAACCTGCTCCTGCTGATGAGGGTGAAAGTAGTTCAAGGCAACCTCCACCACAATAGAATTGGTACTACTAATCTCAGTAAGAAGTTTTTTGCTGGGGATATACACCTGGCCCTGATTCAGGAACCCTAGTTGGTTAGGGGGAGAATCAATGGCCTCAAAGGAACTAAAGGTAAGCTTATCTATTGTACCAATGGTAACGCTAGAACTTGTATACTCTTACATAAAAACATTGAAGTTTTACTCCTCTCTGAATTTATCCTTAGGGACCTAACAGCTGTGAAAGTCAGACTCAACATAGAGGGTAGGGACAGAGAAATTGTTTTTGGCTCTGGGTACCTGCCCTACGAAGAGAAGGCTCCACCTGACCATTCTCTGCATACCCTCATGATTTTGCAGAGATAACAACTTACAGGTAGTCCTAGGACTAGACTGTAATGCTCACCATGTTGTCTGGGGAAGCACGGACACAAATAAAAGAGGTGAGTACCTTTTAGAATTCATTCTAAACTACGGGTTAGATATTCTAAATGAGGGCAACGAACCAACTTTCATTACTTCCAATCGATCTGAAGTAATTGACATTACTATAGCGACAACGCTGATTAGTAAAAATATCAAAAATTGGAAAGTAGATGGCAGACCTTCTGGCTCAGATCATCAAAACATCTATTTTGAAATTTATTCTAATGTGTGTCTGGATCGCATATTCAGAAACCCAGTTAGGACGGACTGGAAGAAATTCCAGGAGGAACTGACTGGGTTGGTTGAGCTCAGGAACAGACCTATTAGAGACAACTACGATCTAGAAGTTACAGCAGACTTTCTTCAGAGTAGTATTCTAGATTCTTATCATAACAATTGCCCTATTCACTCTAGGAGAGCTAAACTCCAGTGTCCTTGGTGGAATGGCTCACTAGCAGCCGAAAGAGCAAATGTTAGAAAACTTTTTAATAAAGCCAAGAAAAATGGGGAATTTGAGAACTATAAAACGGCCCTCACTAATTATAAAACAAACTTGTTAAAAAAAAAAGCAAAATTTACTCCTGGAGGAAGTTCTGTGAAGAGATAGATTCTATTTCTGAAGGAGCTAGACTCCAAAAACTCCTTAAAAGGGATGAACCTATTTTGGTTGGCACCCTAAAGAACGAGGAGGGTAATTTTGCTGCTTCCGGGAAAGAGGTTATGAAAATTATGACCAAAACACACTTTCCAAGAGCTAGAGATGTTTATAGCAACGAAGGGGAGCACTGCATTGGCTTTTTGCAAAGAGTCAATAGCAATCAATGGACCATCGCTAAAAATATCGTAAACTACAACATTGTTAAATGGGTAATCTTTCCCTTTAAACCTCTAAAATGCCCAGGGCCTGATGGAAATATGCCCATCATGATCCAGAAGGCAGAGGAGGTTGTCATACCAGTGCTAACTAGAATTTACAGAACTAGCTTAGCACTGGGTTACATACCAAAGATATGGCAAGAGACTAGGATTGTTTTCATTCCTAAATCTGCCAAGGACACCTATGACCAGGACAAGCCTTACAGACCAATCAGACTTTCTTCATTCTTTCTTAAAATTATGCAGAAAATCATTGATCGGCATATTAGAGATTACTTGGGTAGTAATAGTCCCTTGCATACTCTTCAATTTGCCAATTAACCCGGCAAATCTATTGAAACCGCTCTACATCAGCTATTTTCCAATATTGAAACCACTCTGGATCAAAAAGATATTGCCCTGGCAACCTTCCTCGACATCCAGGGTGCTTTGATAACATTTCCCATCCATCCATCTTCAATGAACTTAGAGGGGCAGGGATTAATCAGCCCCTGTGTACTTGGATTGAGGCCTTAATTTCGGATAAATGTATACAAATGAACATCTTCGGTGAATCATTTGAAAAAAAGACTACTAGAGGTTGTCCTCAAGGAGGAGTTCTGTCACCATTACTTTGGAACCCAGTTGTAAATAGCCTTATAAAACATCTAAATGATAGGGGCTATTATACGCAAGGATATGCTGATGACATTGTCATCCTTATCCTTGGCATAGATTTCGACATAACTTGTCATCTCATGTAGGATGCTCTAAGTTATGTAGGTCAATGGTGCATGGTAACCTCATGGTTAATCCTCAGAAAGCCTACCTTGTACCTTTTACACGCAAAAAGCTTTTTTCATATAAAGACTTTTTGAAGTTGAAATCAATGTGGCTTCAGAGGTGAAGTATCTGGGCATTTATTTAGACCAGAAACTCACCTGGAATAAGGACATTAATGATAAGAATTAACCGAGCAAAGAAAAACATTATGATTTGCAGGCGAATGCTTGGTAAAAACTGGGGTTTACATCCAAAATTGATGTTATGGATGTACACGGCTATTGTGAGGCCCATTCTCACATATGCCTGCGTGATCTGGTGACGTACGGTGGAACAGAAGACTGTGATTGACAGACTAGGAGGTCTACAAATACTGGCCTGTCTCTGCATCATGGGAGAAATGTCCACCACGCCAACCAGAGCATTGGAGGTTGTATTGGATCTGACTCCCTTAGACATCTTTATCTGCAGCACTGCCAGAATGACTTCATACAGAATGAAGCTGCAAAACCACTGGTACGACCATCCTGTTGCCAAAGGGCACATGGGCATTACCAGGAAAATTCAAGATCCTACTTTCCTGATGCCATCAGACATCATGGAAAAATTATACATGTTTGATAGGACATTTGAAATAGTTTTTCCAACTAGAGACGAATGGGATAACAACATGTTAGAAACTAAAACAGGAGATCTAATCTGGTACACAGATGGATCACTGAAGAACAGCCTCTCATAACTTGAAGTATGTGACGTGTCACCAAGAATCAGCCAGTCTGTAAGCCTTGGGCGATACGCTACTGTCTTCCAGGCAGACGTTTTGGCCATTATCCACTGTCTGCGACTAAATATGAGGAAGGGCTACCACGGTAAGCGGATTCTCATTTTTAGTGACAGTCAAGCTGCTTTAAAAGCGCTTAATTCTTTCGAAATCAAATCTAAAATGATTTTGGAATGTAGAAACCTTCTTACAGAACTTGCAACTAGAGACAAGGTGATCCTTGTATGGGTGCCAGGGAACAAAGGTATCGAAGGTATTGAAAGGGGTGATGACCTTGCTAAACAAGGATCGTCTTTTGTTCCCATTGGTGCAGAACCTTTTTGTGGGATCAATTTGAAGACCGCAAAAACCAATGTTCTTAGATGGGAAAGACGGAAGATGTATGAAGCTTGGCTCAACACTCCTGGTCAGACCCATGCTAAAAGTATGATCTGTGGATCATCAGCGAGGATTGCCTCTGATATTCTTAGATGCTCTAGGCAGAAGATACGTTTAATCGTAGGCTTCATAACTGGGCACTACTATCTCAGAAAACACCTCCATAAAATGGGATAGTTTCAGCAAGACCCTATCTACAGGAAATGTCATACGAAGAGGAAACGGCCAAGCATATCATTTACGAATGCGAGGCTCTTGCCCTCCCTAGATTAACTTCTTTAGGCACTATCCATACTAGAGAGTAACACCTAGACTCCTAAAAGGGTTATCAGACTTTATTAATAAAGTGGGTGACCCGAGTAACTGGAACTAGCAAACATTGGATTTGGAGTTAATGGTAAAAAATGCTGATTAATCTGAGGTGTCAATGACATACAAACCCAGCATTAAGAAGAAGAAGAAGACTTGAATTTTCAATAAGAAATCTATTGAACAGAATATCACAAATTGTTTCATCATGGCTAAATTTTAAATTAAATGCAAGATGAAACAACTGACACAATACAACTTAAAAAATTAATTTTTAATATTAATATTCTTTAGAAGATTTTGCATCGGGCCTGTGATAATCGTATCAAATAAAGTAGTAAATTCTTTTAATTATTCCTTCAACGTTTTTGACGTATAGGGTTACCAATGATTTTCCTTAGATCAGCACTTACAGCTGGGCAGGCAAAAACGTAGTCAAGTCAGCTGTGTATCTTGCCCTTTCCGTAGATCTTCATGTCTTTGCAATTTTTGGTTCTAATTCTGATAATAGTTTTTGTGGTTAATCTGCTTGTATCTATATTACAAAACTGGTGTTCGTTGGAATTGACATTTCTTTTTGTTTAGATTTAGCTATTATATTAATATCCTAAATGGTAAGTTTTTATATTTGAAAAGAAGTTTTTTTGATCAGATATTTGAAGGGTAACTTTATTACTGTTGATGTTGAGATTTCTAACTTCTTTAGCTTTACAAGATTTATTTTGCAAAATAAGTGATACGTAAATATATTTTGATAAGTTCGCGAAATTTATGTTGTTTACGAGACTTCTGTTCTGAAGTTCATTACTATCAATTTACCACATAAACTGGAATTTTTTTAAATAATTTCATTTTTATTTATATTGCAATACAATATCACACAGGTATTTTTAAACACAGCTTTTTTTTAAGACAAATTGAGCTTATTTCGCTTCTTGTGGCATTTTTCGTTGGTTTGAAAATTTTGAAATCTTGACTCTTCAATGACAATTGAAGAGAGTTTCCGTATATTTATTTCCTTAATCCCTGTTAATATTTACCATCATATACTACTCATTTGATACGCAATTTATCTTACATATTTTATAAAATGATATCATTTTATTAGGATAACTACATCTCTTGATTGCATAATTCCTTGGTTTTCTTTTACAACTCCTAAATATTGTGAAATACTTAAAAAAGATTCCTTTCACTGAGATTAAATTCTCTTATTTGTTGAACAGAAAACAACATATTCTGTCTGTCATGTAATGCGTTAATATCGAATAAAACATCATGAAAACTAATGCCTTTTATTTCCACTATTATATATGAAATAAAACTATAGATTCCCTGTTAGCTTGAAAACATTTAATATTGCTATAAGCAAATAAAACTGAATAACAAAATCTGCTTCTGTATTCTACTTCCATTGGCTGTAAGAAACTCAATACGAAAAAGAAAAAACGTGACTTAAATGTCGGTAAATACTTCATCCCTTTAGATTTCTTCGTTTTATTGAGCAGCTGCAGCTTCCTTGAAGGAAATGGAGCAATTACTAAAAAGACTTCTCGCTCTTCAGTATATGTTCTTCCACTGGGTATTAAATTTCCTACTTCTGGATTTGGGTGAAATATTCTGCAATTCTTTTCGTTTAATATTTTATGTCTAACGATTTTTTTCTTATATCCCCTGAGAAAAATTCACAGCAAATGAGAAATCATTTCGAATGTATAACATATATGTATAAAAGAATATATTTATATATTTCGTTTATATTTTTCTTTATTTTTCAATTATATGTGAATGTTTTGGTGTAGTATATTGCACATATGATATAATTTGTGCTATACATATCTGTTTTCATGGTGACTTATTTATAAATAACATTTACTATATATAGTTTATTATTCTACCAAACTACAGTTTACATAAGCTTTCCAATATGTGTATTTATTTTTATACAAAAGTTCGTAAATATATAACTATAACATGCTAGAATGTTCATTTTCTCGATATCTAAACTTTTCAGTATTTTTAAATGTTTACTAAAAAGCATTTTATTCATTTTTCTTCATGGATGCATTTCAATACATATAAATCAGTTCACTTATTATATATTTTTACAGTGAATAATAAATAGGATTTAAATTATAAAAAAAATTTTTGAGTAAATTAGTTCAGTGATTAAAAAAATTATGACAATGAAATATTTTTATTAATTTTAGATTGCTTTAATAATTTTTCAACTTTTTATTTTAAGTGTTTGAAAAACAAAGTGATTTTATTTTCTCATTTCTATAAAAAAAAGTTATTAAAACGAGAGCTCACAAGCTTTATGAAACAAAGGATGAGAAAAATGTTATTATCAGTATAAAATTACATAATAAATATATTTATAAAGCAAAATAAGCTAAAATTATCTTCAGTGTAATTTCTGAAAATCTTTAAGAGAAAATTCATATTTATTCTTAGTGAACTTTCATGAATGGTATGAACTTTCGATAATACAAGTAGCAAATAAATTTATTTTTGATATCATTTTATTAACATTAATAGAATATGGTTGATTTTGTTAATTTTAATATTTAAATTAATATTAAGTATAATTTTAAAGGGAAAGTTAGGACCTTTTGTTTTTTGTTTTTATAAAACTCTATCGACAAAAATAAGAAAATCTTTACAGCTAATCCACAACCAAACTATAAAGCTCTAAGCATCGTATTACTCTAAGTGATAATCTTATGTTATGAAAAAATTTATTAATTTTTTGTACAATAATATTCACTTTAATTTTTTTGTTATATACTTTAATTTTCTTGTTAAAATAACTAAAAACATTTTGATATATTATTGTAAATTTTATGCACAAAACAGAAATTCAAGCTTTTTAATTTTTTCATTAAATAAGTAGAAGTAATCTCATTATTTTAAGAAAAAATAAAATAATTTTTTTTAAAAAAGTGAATTTTTATTTTATAATAAAAATATTTTATTTTTTAACTATACACTCACCTTCAGCATAGAGGAAGTATAAAAACAAGTATAAGAATTTAACATCCATAAAATAACCTAAAATTTTAAAATTACATGCTTTGAAAAGAAGTTTTACATTTTTTCACAAAGAAAAAACTTTAAAAAAAATTATTCTCATGAAATTATTTTTACTCATAAAATTACACAATGTAGAAAAAAATTCTCCATTCTAACAAAATCCCATTCAAATTTATAAGTTGAAATTTATTATAGATCTTTAAGCAATAAAAGGAGGAAAATATTTACTTAAATGAAAAATAAATTATGTACAATCTCTCGTTATAGGGAGATATTAGCAATTCCTAGAAATGTTTGGATGTCATATTATTATCATTGCAAGTGCTAGTGGCTAAATAAGTTTTCTATCCAATATTAATTTTTTAACATAACCATTTATTGGAAGTCACTAAGCAGGAACAAATATTTTCTTTCCTTAGAGAAGAGAAAAACATCTCTCAGTTTTTATTTACAAATCAATGACTATTTGAAAATACTTTATTATACAATACAAGTAACTAGAAAAGCCAAAATAAACAATACTCACAATAAATCCCATGAGTAGAATATGGATTTGGTTTTCGAGGTGAAATTCCCATTCGTCTTTTAACTGAATCTATATAAAATTAATTGATACAATCAAATCCAATATCTCATCAACTAAAATCTACAAGTTCTGTTAAGTAATCATAAACTTGAAAAAAGTATGATAATATTTCTTATCTTGTTCTTTTTCATTTATAAGACAAGCAAATTATAAACATTTTTTTTATATTATGATGTATAACAGTCTAGTAATATTAACTATTCAATAATGTTTTTGACCTGAAATTTAGTGGATTGTATTCATATACATTAAAAGCTGCGAAATTCATTTAAAGTTCTTTAAAATGAGATAAACAAATCCACCAATGGCATGCGGTATTTTAAAATTGATCATTCACCAAACCAGTTTCTACAGACGTAGAAGTTGTTATTTCATAATTATAAAAATTTAACTAATATTAACTAAAATTCGAAAACTTGTAGTTTTGATTAGAAGAATGGTACTTTTCTGGCTTATTAAAAATATTATAATAAACTTAATGTTATGAAAAATACAACAAATAAATAGTAACATCGATTTTAGGTTTTTATGATAGATAGTAATTTTAGATAGAAAAACACATATGTTCAATTGGATTAATGTATTAACGAGTAGAAGGTGATATTTTAACTCCTGCCTCTTCATCAAAATATTAGAAAATAAAAAAAAGAAAAAACACCGAGATTTAGCATACTATTAACTGAAAAAATGGCACTAATAATAATGATCGCCTAGGATCCGATACATCATTTCAATATCTCAGATTTGAGAAATTTAAATGAGAGAGTCAACACACACACATGCAGTTCCAAGTACACTTTCAGTAAACATATTCTACTATATTAAATATTTTTAACTTTCACTATATTATCATTTAAAAGGGGTTTGAATATTTCTTGAAATAAGGAGAAAAAACAAAGTATACAGTCTACATTGCTCAAAATGTTTATTTAAAAAATGAAATTGATTCTAAAATTTATAAATATTTTTAGCAAATAATTTTATGAAAAATAAAAAGCAAGCATAAATTTAAAAGAATGAAGAATATTAATTTGCGTGTTTACTTTTAACTATTGTGGTTTAACAGTCCGTTATAGATAGCAATATTTTGTATTTTCTAGTCAACAGAAAAATAGATATGGTAACGAATACCAGTTCTTTACAACAGTGTTTTTGTGATAATATTTTGTCAAAATACCTTTAATATTCGGTATGTTAATTAATTATTGAATACTATTTTTTCCATGATAATTATACTATGATATTAAATAAAGCAAAGATATTCAAAAACAACAAAAATAATTTGACAACTTTCTTTATGTATGTAAGCTTAAATCAATCGAATTTTCAATTAAATAATAAACAAAAAGTCACCAAATATGTATCACACTGTTTTTTTTTATGATTTTCAACATAAAAATGTAATTAGAAACTTTAATGCTCTGTTAAGAAATTAGAATTTCTTACAAGTATTTAAATACTTATGAAGTGCAAAATGCTAATTAATTGTGTAATTAATTAGCATTTTGCACTTTACATCAGAAAAAACCAGAATTATTACAAAATTGAATAATGTGGTCTAAGTTATAGAAATACAAAATTGAGAAGAAAAGAATTTGAAGACCATATTGTAATAAATAAAATAAAGAACTCAGTATCATAATGCTACAGACTATACACATGAGAATGTGAATCATTATAGGAAAGGTGACGATGAAGCAACTGGAAACATCTGTTATATACTTAAACACAATAGTTTACTAGATTTATTTCTTATATCATCAAATGTGCACAAGTTGTGCAATAGATCTGCTAACAAATATGGTATTTATTTTAGTAGTTAAAAAATAAATTAAGGAAGTCACCACAAATTAAACTAGTAAGGATTTTGCATGAGAGTAATAATTAAATTTATTAAAATAAATCATATATATATTTATGAGAATAACTGGTACCTTTATTTATGGGTAAACAAAAGTTTTAATAATATTCAGTTTCATGCTCGAAATAAAATGCTTCACCTGTACCAGAAGGAATTCTCGGTCAAATGATATGTCATGTTTTTGAAATGATGATATGTCACATAATCACACAAGCAAATGATACGTCACAGAGACGTTTTGATATCATAAATGACATCTGGAAATTGAACCTTCTTCCAGATTAGAAAAGAGCAGTTATGGTGCCTATTAACAAATGTGGGAAGGATATTGCTTCTATTGAGAGTTTTAGACCCAATGCTTTGACTTCCACATCATGCAAGATTATAGAGAAAATGATTTTAAAAAGGCTTATATTTTATTTAAATTCCCACAACCTCCTATCTATGGAGCAGTATGATTTTAGAGAAGGGACAGCACAATTGACCAAGTGTTTTATTTACAGCCCGAAAGTCAGAGACGCACATAACATGAAGCCAACAAATAACACATGTCTTTCTTTTATCTTTATAAGACCTCCAATAATGTTTTTACTCGGAAGCCAACCACCAAATTAAATGATAATTTCGGTATTCGTGGTAGAGCACTACTTAGACTTATGATGTTTTGAGATATAAACACATTAAGGCGAGATTCAAGAGTTTGACCTCAAATAGTTTTAGAATAAGTCATAGAATTCCTCAGGACTGGTTTGAGCCTCACCTTGATCAAACTTTTATTCGCAGAAATTGAAAAAATCATTTCTTTGAACTGTGAAAATGGACTAATTCCAAATGAAATTGTTCTTTAGAACTCTGACTCTGATCTGAAAAAGATCAAGGAGAGTGTGAATCGGGCTCTGAGTGACATATATAATTTTGTTGTAAGCCACAAATCAAGTATTAGCTCTTCAAAGTCTACTGTGGGCTTCTTCATGGCTAATAGATAGTTACACAACTTTTTATTAAAAATCCTGTTGAACAGTAAGTCCCACGAAATGGAGAAACACTCGGGATATTTGGACTTCATTTTGGATTTTGAGATTCTGAGTAACAGTC
This sequence comes from Latrodectus hesperus, assembly GCA_037975125.1. Classification (NCBI taxonomy): domain Eukaryota; kingdom Metazoa; phylum Arthropoda; class Arachnida; order Araneae; family Theridiidae; genus Latrodectus; species Latrodectus hesperus. The sequence goes on from CM075855.1 coordinate 54,561,935, forward strand.
ATTTGGCACATTTTGGTTTGAGAACTGGGAAACGCATTAACATCCCTAATACATCTCAACTCGTGATTGGAGTCGGTGCCAGTATCCTCAGAAATACCTATGTTTCCCTTACCAACTTCCTAACTTATTGCTGTGGTTCTGATTTAAACTTACAGAAATTTGATCTGTACAACTCAGTGCTGCAAGCATTATTACTAGCTTTCGCAGTAGTCACTATGGGCAAGTTGTTTCTGGACACGTTGTAATTATTTCCACAGACAATCACAGCTAGTCTCTGATTATCCACCCTTTTGAGGATCTCGATGGAAATCATTTTCTTATTAAACTTTCTGTTCTAGTTTTAAAAAATGGAATTGCGTTGTTGCGCAAAGAAACTGGCTCTCGAAAGAATTACTGAGGACCCCCTGGAAGCTCTTCATATAAACAGGGACGGCAGTAACCCTGATAGTGACAGTTCTGGTTGTGACAATTGTATTAGTTTTCTAAACCAGTAAAAAAATTCAGAGAAAAAATCCATATTCCAGTTTGGTATTTAGAAGTGAACTCATTGCAATTTTAAAGAGTCTAAGCTTAATCATGTTGCTAAAGCAGCTTAAATTTATCTGGACCTTTTCTGGTACCAGAAACACCCTCCAATACTTGGCCAATCAGCGTAATTTGAGGGATAGTATAAATGTATCCTCAGGAAACTTCTCCTTTCTCATCGGATCCACTTCCAGTGGATTCCATCTCATGTAGACATTGCTAGAAACGAAATTGCAAACTGTCTGGTTGGAGCTGATCCAGGTGAGACAACAATGCCTGCTGTTCTTCTTACTTATATGGAGCTATTTTCTAAATATCAGACAAAGACTATGGTCATTTGGATGGTTCCACTGGTTCACATCGGTTTGGGGAGGCAATGGACAAGACCAAACTCCCCTTACCCGATTCCATAGTATTTATCTGTCATACATGACTTTTATTGGTGGTAATAAACGCTTCCAAATTAAGACAAAATGTTCTTCTGCACAGATCTTATCTGCCCACATTTTACCTTGTCTGAGAGCTCACCAGGCTGGGCATGGTTGAAGATCTCTTAATGGTAATGAAATTTTTGGTGAATGAGCTCATGGACATGATCCAGGTCAAGAGGAGGAAAAACAACAACAACATATTAATAATGCAAATAAAATTTATAAAATAGTAACACACATGTTTATAAGACAAACTTAAAATTCCAGAAAATGTATTCTGATTTCTGTTTCACTTTTTTTATTATTTTCTACTTCAGTTACTGATTTATTTGTATTTTAAAGGAATGGATCTTCAGATAATTAAAAGTTTTTTATTTGAAGTACTAAATAAATGCGATATATTTTTATTTTTCTATTTTATCTCAACTTAAATGAAAATCTAATTATATTTCTCAAGATGTGTTACAATTTACGATTTTCACAAAAAAATGAATAGAGTCCTCGAAAGTGTAGCTAATATGAGCAATGATTGTTTTGAATTACTTAACTAATTTTCCTCCAAATCTAATGACAATGTGTGTATGTGTTTCTGTGTGTATCGCAATGCTTTATTAGCAAATGAACATCCTTCATTTGAAATAAAATTATGTATATTTTATAATTTTTTATTTGAAATGCATCTGTCTGCATATTTTATAAAATAAAATCAAACTTTTAATTTTATTTTAGGTATACATGCAGTATATGCAAAATTTTCTTCATTAAATTACTTCGGTATCCTTGGTAAAATTTTTAAAATTTTATAAACCAACATAAAGACAGAAGCGAAGACAGAAAATATAAAGAAACGTTTTATGTTTTCAAAATTACTTCATCATTTTCTTTCTTTTAAGAATTTATTTTAATTAATAACGTAGAAGGTAATACTTTCAAAAATTATTAAAAATGCTGTTGTAATTAAAAATATTTGTCGCAATTTTCTTCTTTTTTTTTTCTTGAGTACTTAGATATCACTAGCATATTACAGCTAATTGCAGAATAACTAAGTTTAAGAATTAAATTTGATAACAGACTGTCTAAAGCTACACTTTTGTCCTGTAGTTTATTCCTTTTTATTTTATAAAAAGAAAACGAAGGTAACGAAATCCATTTAGAAATATATGAAGACGTTTTTCATATGCAAAATTGAATTTGCTGTAACTTTCTAAATGGATGGGTTTTAAGACTTAAGCAAATTTTATCATATCCTCTATAGTTGTAGAATTTGAATCAGCTTATTTTCATTCCATTTTAAAAAGACTAATCTACTATTATACATGTAGTTATCAGAGAAGTTACTTTAAATTTTATTAAGAAAAAATTAGAGGGAGATAATTTTTTTCTTTTATGAAAACTTTTAAAAATTCTATTTACTGGAACTATTTAAACTTGTATTTTTAGAATGAGGTATATCATTAATTCTCTTAGTTTTCTTCAAAGAGTTTCTTTCTAAAGTACTCATAAATATGAATGTCACAGCTCTTCAGTGTTCGTAAAAAGCTAATACCAAAAATAAAAAAGTACTTTAGATTGTATAAAATAAGTATCATCGAGTCGTGCAGTTTTGTGTTTTATTAAAACATTTGCAGATATTACTTAATTTGGAATTTTTTTAAAACAGATACTATTATATCCACCAAAATAGTACCCCTGCGTTAAAAAAGTATGTGTTGTAAACATCAAACTTTGTAGGATGTGTTTCAAGCTAAAATCAATCATTCCTTTTCATAATAATATTGTTCTTTCAGAAAACGATTACAATAGTTAATTTTTCAATATTAAATATATTTCACTTTATTCTTTTACATTAATTTGTTTAATTAATAATGACAACATATTTCAAATTAATCATTTTATAAATTTCTGTTTTACTTGAAAGAAATTGATAATTTATTAATTCAAATCAATTTTCTTTCATGTTTTTCACGGAACTTATTTATAAATATATATTTGCTGAACAAGTATGCATTTTTCATTTATAATTTTACATTTTTTTTATTTTTAAATGTGTAGAAGTAAAATGTGTACAGTAATACACATTCTGTATACTACGTATAAAATATACGTAAAGTATAGAATAAAACTGCAATAGCATAGCTAATTTGTTTTAGTATGACATTGTTATATAATCTACTTCTTTCCACATGTATTGTATTCTAACAATATCCTTACTTACAGATCACTAAGATAAATTTAACAGGACATTCCAGTTAAAAGTATCGATTCTGAATAATTACATCTTTTTATCTCCACTTTAGAGGAAAGTTTAACTCTAAACTGTAAATTTTACAGAGAGTTACTCTGAAAAGGAAGGAATAATTAGCTTGAAAATCGTGAATGCAATCAAATTATAGTCTACAGTTCATAGAATTCTAATGATAAGCTTTAAATTATAAAATTGGTCTGCATAAAGAATTTACTTATAATAATTTGCTGGAAAATGTTTATGACTCAATTCTGAAAATTCTTTCCTCCTACTATTTAGGAAAGAAATGCAACAATATAATTGAAACTATTTCTTATGACGGTGAAAAAAAAGATGTAGATATTACTTGTAGGTAAAAAACAATTTACTATTATATTGTCTATAATAATAGAAATTGTAGATGAAAACATGTATACTGACAGAGAGCACATCTATTTTCAATATAATTTATGTGCTAAAAATGTTACTTTAAACTGGGAAACACAGTGATATGGAAACAATTTAAAATCTTGCGTAAAAATATTGAATAAATACAGCTTATAGTGATATATGAAAATCATAACTATTACAATATCAGTAGAATTTGAAAAAATAAGAATAGATAATTGAAACTTATTTTCTGGTTCTAAAACAATCATGCAAAAGTAGACAAATTTGAATATATAATGAACTATTTATATCGAAATTTATAATTAATCAAGATATCATATAATTTCCGAAATGATTGTTTTTATATCAAAGCAACTATAAGTAAGCAATCAATTAAAAAATAAAGTATATTAAACTAAATGTATAAATTAATATTCTGATATTAATTTATATATACATTTATTAAAGTTAGTAAAAATTGGTTTTAAACTAATTTCATTATCATACCTTAAGAAGTAAGTAAGTTATGGATGGTGAAAGTTTAAATAAATTAAGCAAACTTTTAAGGTATTTTTAAGTACTTTAATTTCTATATATATATATATATATATATATATATATATATATATATATATATATATATATATATATATATATATATATATATATATATATATATATATATATATATATATATATATATATATATATATATATGTATATATATATATATATTCGGGTTGTATATCTTAGACTTTCGGGCTGTATATATATATATATGTATATATATATACAGATTAAATTAGTTTTCAATCAAATAAAATGCATATCTTACATGGAATTAAAAAGGATTAAAATAAATTACTATGTTTTAAATGAGAAATATTAAAAAATATTTTAAAAGTTATTTAAAAATCCAATCATTTATCATTTCATATTTAAAGTCTTTGAATAAGAAAAATTACATAAACAGCAAATTTATATTAATATAATATCAGAAAGGGAAAAATTTTAATTTCATTTTATACTTCTTTTTTGAAAATATTAAACAGTAGAAAATATAAAATTGTTGCTATGGCATGCAAACACGTTCATTTTTATTTGAACTTTAACGGAATTCCTGACCAAAAACTAGTTGCAATTTAACATAATTACATATACTGTTTTGTTAATTAATAAAAGTGTTTGATACTATTTAGTTTATATATAATAATACTTTTAATTTCTTTTGTTACATGTATATATCGCTTTATATAAGAATTACTGTGAAACTTTTTATTTCTTCATAAAAGATAAATTCATGTTAACTATATCATGAATGCATAAATTCAAAAAAATATTATTGAAATGAAATTCAAACACTTTTAAGCAATAAATGAAAGACTATAAAAATGTTAGAAAGAATATCCTATTGACATATTTTCAGTTTCGTACTATTTTAAATAATTTTAGAAAAAGTTATTCATATATTTTGTCTGAACTAAATGTTTGCATAAACTAAATTGGTTTACTATGCTTAAGAAAATATGCAACTTTATAAGATTATTTATTGGTAAATAAAATCTAATAAGTAGATATTTAGATCAAAGCACATTTCTTTAATTAGGTCTAGTATATTAGTTTTTAAAAATAAACTTTTTGAAAACAAATATACTGTTTTTTACATTAATATTTATATAATATTTTAAATTTTGTAAAAATTTATTTGATTATAATAATTGTGTAAATTTCATACGGAATTTTTATTCAAATATATTTTAGACTATGAAATTGATTATGTTATTTTCTTCAAAAAGAAACTGTGCCAATTAATTTTAATGAGAAATTAATGAATAGTGTAACTTCTTTCTCTTTTTCTTTCGATAAATATTTGATTAGTTTGAACTATAAAAGAGTGCAAGTTTCAACTTTAAAAATATTATATTTATGATTAATTTTTCATTACTGTTAGCTCTTAAGAAATTTTTAACATCATTTTATCAACAAAATATTTAAATTAAAACTACTAACATTTTCAGTGCAAAATATCTGCAATTTCATATCAGTCAAAAGCAATTAAGACCTGAAAATTAAATTTAAAATTAAATAGCAGTAAATTAAATTGAATAAAAGGAAACGAAAATGGAAATTATTATTAGAAAATTGTCTGGCGATGTATAATTTTAGGTACTTCTTATGATTGAAGTATCAATTTATTCAAAATATTCATTAATAATTCATGAATTTTAATATAGATAAAAGGAAATATTGAACCCATTAACAAATATAGAAAATGCTAAATCAAAATTATAAATTTTTTCATACCCTCTCATATGAAAATTTTTACTTAGATTTATATTTAATATTCAATTGTTATTTAATATAAATCTAAGTAAAAATTAATTTTCCCAAGTTTTTTAAAACTTTTTATTAAACCTAAAAATAAAACTCAAATTAATTTGAATATATCCCAGACATTTTAAATGATATTTAAAATGATTTTATCTTTGCATTAAAATGTTCCACATTCTTCATACAAGAGGCAAATAAAATATATAAATGCATTACAGAAATTATAAAAGCAAAAATGTGTAAAGTCAACATTCAAAACAATTAAATATTATCTACGAAATAAAAAGAATAATCACATATATCAAAAACTCTAAATTATTATTTTCTTGTGACTTAACAAAAGAAATAAAAATATATTGATGAATACTTACTCATATTTAAATTTATTAATTATAAAAGTGTTTATCAGAAATATCTGTTCACAGAAAGTTAATATTAGTAAATATAAAAGGAAAGAAAAAATTAAATAATATGTATCATTTTTCCTCGTTTAAAGTTAGTGTAAATCTATTATTTTTTCTAAAGACGTTTTAAATAATAATAAAGAAATTTGTTCATTATTTTTCCAACTGGACATTCTGTAAATGATACGAAAATTTTATATTTAGAAAAAACTATTTTTAACATTGCAGAAAAAGTTTACTTATGTCTTCAACCAATATATTTATATGCCAATATAGAAGATAATTTTTATACTAGTATTTGCGAGCACTTGGGAATATAATAAGTTATTTAGCTCCTTTTATTTCTTTTGTGGCCTCAAGCCTATTTATTGGGTTCCAATCAAGTCATAAAATTGGAGCAAATTTAGGTAAGGGAAACCTTTCCTCTAATGTTTATTTATGATAGATTAAATGAAGAATAAGTATTCTTTAAGTTAATAATATTCATGGCAGAAAAATTCCTATTAGTTCACAAGATTAATTTTATATGATTATGGTATGTGGTATGCAATTTATTAAAATATTAAACAATGCACCAAATTAAGGTGTTATATCTAAAATTAAAATAATATTGATTATGTGATAACATTGATTTTAAAACTAATTTCCAGAAAAGATTTGTTTTCTTTTATGTAACTCAAACTTCCAATCACCTTTAGCTTTTTTGAAATTGAAAAAATAAACCACTTTTTTGGTGTTTAATAATTAGTCCTAGGTCTCGTAGATCACAAATATTCTTTTCTGTGAATTTAGTTTTAATTAAGTGGAAGCATTAAATTAACATTTCATCACCTCTTTTATGTTAAAATTTTTAATAATAATGACTTCACTTTATACAGTTATTAATGGTCCACTATTTCCAAAACAAGTTTTACAAACACGTAAAATTATTATTGCAGAAATAATACTAAAATATTCTTTTTTCAGAAATTAAGTTTGTTCATAATTCTAGTTTTTGAGCTATATCTGAGAAATTTTTCACCTTTAACATTTTCAATTTTGAGCAAATCTTTTAGCCTTCATGTTAGATATGAATTTTAAATTATGTGCATGTTGAAAAGAACTCTCGGAATAAAATTGTTCTTATAAAATTTATATAAGCAGAAAATAATTAATTGATTAATTATTCCTATTTTTATTATACAAATTAAAAAATTAAGTATCAAATATATTTTGTATTTCATAAATTTAAAGTAGTATTTAATAAAAAATTCAAACACTTGTTAAATATTACATTTTCGTTAATGGTCGCTTAATTTTATTTATTCTGCACTTTTCAACCCTAAATTATACCTTGTGTTTATTAAGATTGCGATTTCACTTATTTTAAACAGAAAAAGATTAATCTTACTTAATACATTATTTATAATCTCCAAAATAAATAATATACTTCCTAAATTAAAGTAGTTTCATTAAACATTCCACTATTTTTTGGTGGTTGATTGATTATTCTGTTATTCAAAAATGAAAAACTAATTTTATTTTTGTATCACATGTTCAACGGAAGTATTTTGAATTAACTCAATGACTCCACTGACTTTAAGATCTATAAGTATGGTTCAAAAAATTCAACGAGACTATACTATTGTAATAATTCTTAGAGCATTATTGGTTAAAGATAAATATACTGGGATTTGAGACTAAATAAAAATAAATTTAGTAAGACACATGAAAAGTTACCCAATAATTATTAAGTGGGTATTATTAATAATTGAATTGTAATATTAGTAAAAAGCATCCAGATAAGCATTGATAGCTACATTTAATATTCAATTTACCAGGATAATTTTGAATTCTTAAAGCTTCTTAAAGATGCAGAGGAATTTCTTTATACATAGCTTCAAGTTATTCTGTAAACATCTTTACTATCCAAGGCATTTGATTCATAATCACGCTTTTGAGACTGAATCACTCTGCATTTTAAAATTTTAATTTTTTTAACTTTCAATATCAATTATATTGATACATTTATATCTCAGACAGTTTTATTTTTATGGTATGTTTTCTCAATAAACATCCTCAATTATTTTTAAAATTATTAGGAAGATGTTCTTTTGATTAGTAATGTTAAGCCCAGATGATATTAATTATTTCTTACAGGCATGTCTGAAAAGAAAAGGTGTGTATTTATAATTCATTTCTAAACTCTAGTATTTACTATCAAATCTTTAACAAAGGATAAATTAATGAATGATAATTGAGTGGAATTAATTAATGCTTTATTATTGTTTCCAGAATTGGTAATCAAAATATAACAGTGAAAATTATCCAGTTACAGGATTCTACGTCCCATTCAATGTCATTTGTTAATAACTATTCTTCGAATCTGTCAGTACGTCACTAACAATTTTTAATTAAATAAAAAACTTTTTTGAACTTTCAAACGTTTAAAAATTTTACTTCGATAACTCTCTGATTAGTAACAAGATGTGAATATTATGACACATATTTTTTATTATGTGAATTCAAAACATTCAACGTGAGCAATTTTTAATTCAAATATTAAATAATTTCAAAGATATATTTTTCAATATAGCTTGAATATACTTCAGAGAAATTATTTAGGTTTAAAAATAACTGTACAGAAACTGACAAATGTTCATTTAACAACTGACATTTGTGAAGTTAACATCGAAAGAGTAACTGTAACTAAATCTAATGGCATATTGAATTAAAATGATAATAGATAATTCTTAGTGGTAACTATCAACTTACGATATCTAGTAGTCAATCAATATTTTAAGGGCTTATATAAAGAAATCCTTTATAGTAATTGACATATCATAATTTAGTTTTCTTTTACAGCTTCATTTAAATTTTGCATTAATTAATTTAATGCAAACTTTATTACTTTAAATAACATCCTGATGATGTTCCTGCCTTGTCGGGGCGTGAACCAATGAAATGAAGGGCTATGTCAGTGGTAGCTTGCTGCTGCTAGGATCTCCCAAATTGGACAGACTGAAGACTAAGTGTCTGACGAAAAAGAACACCAACCCGAGCCAACACAGATTTTTACCTTTATGGTGCTCGGATCTCCGGATCAACAGAAGCTGCATCTCACTCCCTCATATGACTTCTTGGTCTTCAAAAGTGAATTAATTGCAATTGAACAAGGTCTTGAAGCTATTCTTAATGAAAGTGATTTTGGGGACCTATGGATCCTTTCGGACAGTAGAAGCTCTCTTCAGCACTTCCACAACTGGATTTCAATTGGAGATCAAACTAGCAGTTCTAACCTTTTCAAGCTCAAGCTCATTTTGGAGTCCCATGAAGTTTACTTCAATGGATTCCTTCTCATGTAGATATATACGGCAATTAGCAGGTAGATAGACTGACTAAGGAGGGATATTACCACGATAATCATTCCTCTTCAACACTTATCTTTTTAGAACATCAGTCTATAGTTAATTCTGAAATTTCGAAAGGGTGGAGGATTCCTCCCTGCCATCACTGGTCACCAGGCAAAGAGCCTGGCTCTTCATTCGCCCTTAATTGTGACAAAGCTTCTATAACCTCAATTTCCAGACTAGGAAGTGGCCACACTAGGGGCTTAAGCATTTCTAAGGCAGGAAAATCTTTGAGGTCTGCTCTAAATGTAAAACTGAGCAGGCTTCTAATCAAATCCTGGACTGTTTGGGACTTTCCAGAAAGAATATATACACATCCCCCCAGATGGTCCTGGATTTCATTATGGTCGACGGCCTGATGAATCTTATCTGTCATCGTCAGACATTTAAGGGATAAGCCACAACAAAACAGCTTTAAATAAAATGAAACTTTTAAAATGAGATAAATTTAAGGTGTGGAATATTAAAAACATATTTTAAAATTATTTGGCTGAGAAGAAAAGTTGTGTGAGTTTAATGATATTTTGACTGAATGTAAAATATTATTTACAAATGTTTTAGTGTTTCACCTGGTGATACTTCGTTGCCAAAAGAGATAAAAGTATACTAAATTATTAGAAAATGCACAATGTTATCAAATATATTCCACATATAAAAAGTACACGCTATAGTAAAACTTGTCCTTTTATTTTAGATATACAAAATATTAATATATTTTAGTGTATGGACTTACAGAATATAAACTTAACCTGCTCCAGTGCGCAGTATATATAATAAATGGTACTCAAAACTTCGTACAATTATTACTTGTGCTTTGATATCATTTTTAATAAGTAAAATGTAAAAAAAACTTTATCAATATGTCAGCACTAGGAATAATTCGCTAATTTTGAAAGCCATCGTAACAAAAAGATATAGGAGATTAACATATTTTAATATAATAACATAGATGCAGAGATAAATTTTTTACCACTTTAAGGCTATGGATATTTTATTAAAAATAAATAATATTTTAATAAAATCAGTCAAATATTTTAATATTTATATACCACATCTGTTCAGGAATAAATGACCAGTAAAATTATATTTTATTAGAAGGAAGAAAACAACATTTTAAAGGTTTACAATGGGAACGCCTTAAAATAATTTCACAGTTATCTAATTAAAGCTTGATGCTTTTTTGTAATGCAGCTAACCATAAAGCCTGTAATTTTATCAAATTAACTTTTATAACAAGAAATTTATTTTCGTTTTTTCACTAAACTGCAATAAATTTCCAAAAAATACTCCTTTTTGATTTTAGAAAAAATATTTCTTCCAAAATCAGATCGTAATGCTTACAAAGTTTCCATATAGAACTTAACGTGGTTTAAGTTTCTTTTTATTTGATGCAATATATTACTTTAAAATCAAAACTTTTTTATAATAGTTTAACGAAATATTTCCTGTAACATATTATTACTACTTTTACGAATTCCTTGTAGTTACTTTCCTCAGTATCTCTATTAATATAAACTATTATATAAATCTATTAATATAAAAGACTGAAACATAACTATATATATAAGTATACAGTATTACCTTTCTGGTCTGGTTAGGAAAGGCTCGTTTGTGTTACCGGAGGGTAGGCGGTTATGTCAAGTGAAATGATACTCCTAGTAGGTGGCAGGCTTTATCTGCGAATCTTCTGCTTAGCTCATGTTACTAAATTAAAAAGATCCACTACTTTTGTGGCTACATTGGCACACCATCTAAATATGACCTACTGTTTAACATACAATTTTATTATACTTCAAGAAGTGCAGAAAATGGAAAGAATTCTAAGGGCCTATCTAGAATTAAACACACATACACACATGATAGGCACTTGCTTAGAGTATATTTTTCTATTTTTAGCAAAGACATATATTTATGAAATTTTTACTTATCATTAGTTTATAAAGCATTATCGTATATACATAAATTTAATTTAAAAATTAAATTAATTTTAAAAAGTGCAGTATTATTTAATAAGATTTTATCCTATTTACATATTCCTCATGAATATCAAAAAATACTTCCTAGCACAATTTTTTAATCCAGCTTGGAAGGCTATCTTTAGTAATAGTTAGCTTTCCTTCTAAATTTGTGAGGGGATTTATTTTTATTCCTTTCTTTAGTTAAGGAAATTGATTAATATTGCAGCGATGAATTTGGCATAAGCCAAACTTTTATTTGCATAAATTTGAATATGAAAATGAAATAGTAAGATATACGAAAGATAAAATTAAAGGCATCTTTCTTAGAGGGGATATGTTAGACTTCTTAAAAGCAAATACTTTTAAAAAAATACTTTATTTTGCAAATAAAAGTTTTACTTTAGGAAAACCAGAAATAAAAAATTTGATATTTTTCAGGGGCTAAATACAAGCCAATGTCGTTTCTAAAATCGTTACCAATCATGAAATTTTGAAAAATTTTTTAATAATATTGTTTTTCGAAAGTATAATTATTTTTAAATAAGAAAATAAATACTTGAGGAAATTATAAATATTTTTTGCTATTTTTTACAAATATTAAAGTATTTAATGGAAATAACTGTAGTTGAAAATTATTTATAATGATTAATTGCTTGTCAAATTTTACTTTAAACTTATTTTTATGATATAATATTTCAATGAAAGCAAGTATTATTGAATATAAAATACTTTTCATTTTATTTATATTCAATTTTATTGTTGATACAAGTTTTGTATTTAATTTGTTCTTAATACATTTATTTAATGCTAAGAACAAATTAATAAGAAGCATACCATTTGAATTGAGAAAATAAAATGGAAAATTCTTTGTATAATAATGCTGTACAAAAGAAAATACTGTTGAAAAATATTTCCTTTGTAAAATGTTGCTGATCGTTATTCAAATTTAAAATTTACTAAAGATCATTTTTATTTTTTTAATTTCAAGAATAGGTAAACTTTTTTTAAATAAAAGAATTTTGGTGATATTAATCTGAGTTAAGTGTAAAGCAACTGTTCAATTTTTTTATTTTAAAATACTTTTGAAAATATTTTTTAAGATATTTAATTTTTCACAACTCAAAAGTTCTTATTCCTCTCAAATTTATCCATTTTTAATTAATAACATGTAAATACCTCCCCGAAAATTCTGCTATTTTGATAATTTTTTAAATCAAGTCATCAAATTAAATTTCTTAGTCACAAAATATTCCCCCTTTTTTATTTTCTTACAGTTTTCACAACTATATATATATATATATATATATATATATATATAAGATTCTTTATATCATACTTTTTGCTTAGGTAGGAAATTTTTTTCCATTTGATTTTGCTCGATTCCTTTTGTATTTTCCTTTAAACCCTTTTGCACTAATATTTTACGTAAACCTAAATTATACACAATAATAAAACGTCAAAATAATTTAATAATTAAAAAATGACTTAAAATAATTGCATAAGATAAGGATAACTGAAAAATATATTTATAATACGTCCTTTTTTACCAGTAAATTTAAACCAATCAGATTTTATCATTTGACTCAAACTGAGTAAAATATTACTTAATTAATGAAAACAAATATCATAATATTATGATAAACATACAAGATATTTAAAAACATACACTTAATAACATTATAAATGCGTTTCTACGTACTTATACAACCCTCTGTGTTCATCTTTATAATTTTTGAAGATTGGATTCTTATTTTATATACAATAAGTCATGCTTATTATTTTTGAAACAATGAAATTCATTACCGTTTTAAAAAAACAAATTCATTCATAAAAATCGAAAATGTGTGTGTTTCCATTTTATTATTAATGTTAAAAAAATTTTTAACATGAATTAATATATAGGTTGAGCTAACCTGAGCTAAAAGTCTGCTAATTTTTATTTTTACTCAATAATTTAACTCCGCATAATATTAAAACTAACAATCTTCATCTCTAGATTGTATTTAAATTTAAAATAATTATCAATAAAGTAAATTATTTTATATGCAGAAATAAACTTTGCATCAATTATGAAATGTCAGCTCGCATAACGCAACTATTGTTTAGAGATATGCAGATTTTTATAACCAGGATCTGATTGTTGAATATATAGTAAGACAAGTTCTCATAATTCAAAATGTTTTGCAATTAAACTGGAATTAAGATTCATTTGCATCTGTATAATAGTTATCTTTTATACAATATTTGAAACTTCAAAATAGGTGTAAGTTTATGATCATAGCTGTTTTGTAATATTTAATAAAAAATATGTGAAAAGATGTTTATTTATTCAATGTAAACATTTACTTCATGAGTGAAATATCAAATAAAGCAAAAAGAAAGACCATATGGCCCATGCATGCTTTGAAATGTGTGAAATAAAATTGCATGATTATTTTACAGTTTAGAAGTTGTATACTAAGGGAAGTTTGAATAAATAAAACAATATGATAGGCTTTAGAATGACGTTGTCTAAGATCTAGGACGCAATAACGAAGGAAAACACTGTTATGTGCACTTCATAGCCTTGATAAACAAGTTGATGAATAGTTGAAACTCTAGTGCCTTCTATTTAATACATAGTTTGTACAGATTAAGAACCACACAATTCCAGACAATAGTGATTCTTACTGCATCATTCTCATATGTAAATAGTAATCAATAGAGTCATAAACAAACCATAACAAAACAAATATGTAATTATAAAAGACAGCAGAGACTTTTTTTTTCAAATTAACTCAAAAAATCTAGTTCGAAATAGAACCTTTAACACAAAAAAAATTGTCTCCCTATTATGCATGCACTTTTGGCATGAGATTTTATGTATGACAGGCATACACAAATCTATTCGTTTTAAAAAATTTGAAAAGACGTCAAGTTTTGTAGGCATTTTAATTATTTTGACTATTTATTGACTAGGTCTATAAAAATATATTAAAAGTGTTAACATAAAAACTGAACAAATAAACAACCAAAATGTTAAAAATTTTGAAATTCTATATTTTTAAAATAAGAGATACCTAAAATACCTATTAAATCTAAATATATGATGTTTTTTATTGAGTAAGAGGAAATATCTCAAAAAATATTATCAATATATATGAAATGTAAGCAAATACTAACGAAGCAATGGGGTTAAAATTATATGTTTGAAAACATTTATTTTTGGATTAAGACTTAAAATTCTAGTTAAAGCCTTAAATATTTTAATGAATAAAATTGTGATTTAAAATTAACTGCATTCTAAATTTTGTGAATTTCAGATTCTTTTTACTAACTTATGAATATTTGCAATCAAAAAGGATACAAGTATGAAGGTTTTGATTTAATTTAGCTTAACTATGGCTTTCAGAATTATTTATTTTAAATTTATTAAATATTCATTTCTCTAAAACCTGAACTTTTAGATAAATCCTCCTCTGTAAAAGAGTTTTAAGAGTTTTTTCCTTATTCAATATATATATTAAGAAATATTTTAATTAAATTCTCTATTTGCCAGTTAGAAAAATTGTCAAAAGTGCTAATAAAACATTTACAGCTATTCATTTCAAATAATTAACATTTACTTAACAAATATATTTTGTGATAGTTAAAGAATAAGGTAAAGTTCTTAACAAAAGATGTTTGGAAAGAAATAACATCGAAATTTATTTCTCTTTCCTGTTTGCAATATATATGTTTCCGTGCTTTGAAGGCACATTTTTTGCTAATAACAGAAAGATTTTTCATGTACTTGTGTCACACTTCATTTAGAACGTGGGCGAGAATTTCTGATATTAATGAGTGAAATTAATAAAATAGAAATAGATAACAGTCTACTTTTAGTATAAAACGGTAAAGCAAAAAACACGAATATTTTAATCTGTCTTGAACACAGTTTGCATCAAAGGGGAAGATGCAAAACAAATAAAGGAAATCGAAAATAATTAATATTACCCAATTTAAAAAAACTTTATTTACAATAACGTATAGTCACTCCTCAATATACTATTTTATTTTCATTCATCAATAAAATATAATAAGAAACAATTTGATTCTGAATTAATTTGTAAAATTGAATTTGCATTGAGTGAGACTGAATAAATTATATTTTCTATGCATTGTATTCATCCATAGCTCGCTAGTTATAACGAGAACGATATTTAATACAAATTGTTCACTTTGAGATATTGATGTATTCGTGCAGATGGAAAGACCATGTTGATTAAAACTGATACTGAAAACATTCCAAGTATTTTTGAAATTGTATTTAAACTCTCTCTCTCTCTCTCTCTCTCTCTCTCTCTCTCTCTTTCTCCCTCTCTCTCCCTCTCTCTCTCTCCCTTTCTCTCTCTCTCTCTCTTCCTCTCTCTCTCTCTCTGATGAAAACATTAAAAAATTGAAATTTATATTCTTTAAGATTAATATTCTGAAAAGTTGTATTTTATGAAACTTTGAATGTGTATCTTTTATATTCAAATTTTCATCTCTCTTTTAAGATTATATTTAGTTTTATCATCAACCATCTTTTGCATTCATGAGTACAAAAAATTTGAATATGAAACTTATCTTTGAATACGTTTTCGAATTTGCGACTAAATTAGTTGCCTGATTGCAAGTACTATGTTCACAAATAAGATATAATATGTTGGATAGGATTTTAAATTCTGATTTTATAAGAGAAATCAGACACTACAAGAGATTTTTAATTATTTTTGGTTGTGTTTATTGCATTTTAAATTTCGAAAAAAAAATATTTGTGATTTAGAAATATGATTTCGTTTTATTTTTATTTTAAAGCTCTTTCACAGATCTACTAAAACAGGATTTTTGTCTCAATGTACTATTTAACAATAAGGAGATAAAATTATTTACAAATCAATTTAATAAACTTTGCATTCAACTTTATGTCATCTTTATTTATACCTTTTTTATGTAAAGTTTAAACGAGTCTTTTTCTCCAATAATATATACAATATGTTTATCGATGTCAGTCGCATTTTTTAATGAAGAGTTCACTTATTTTTCCAATAAGTATAAGTCGTTTCAGTAGAATCTATAAAAATTATGTATTTGTCAGAATTTTTTTTGACCACTGGTCTAATTTTGAGAGACTTCAGATTTTTTGCGGACATGGTAAAATTATAATGCCAAGAAAGAGTGGTGTTTGATGTTGTCAACACTTTAATCTTGTTATAAGCTAATTTTATCTTATACTCTGTTATTATTATTAATTATTTATTGGGTGTATATTTGTTTCTGATTGAATTGCAATCCTTAACATCGAATCGATAAAAGTAGACAGCAACAGAAACAATCGATTTAATTTCATTCGCAATTTTGTTATCAACGTTTATCAAATGAATAGAAATATTTGCATTAATTATTTAAATAATTTTGTTTTACCGATGTTATTCACAACTTTAAAAAAATTTCTATAAGAAGTGAGCTTAATTTTAAGTGTTTTTGGAAATTTACTTTTAGCACAGTTTTTATCATCATTTCATTATATAAATGTAAGATATTTTATCATAGTTTTTTTGTATTTATATTTTTAATGATAAAAGTATTTTACGTTACTTAGCATTTAAGATATGTTGAATATTGAGATTTTTTGGAGAGATAGTTTAAATAAAGAAATGCCTGCATTATTTAATTCCTTCTTGTTTGAGAATTTTCTCGAGCAAGAAATGTGTTACACTTTAATGAAAAAATTAGAATGGTTGTGTTAAGGTGGTTTTCCTTTCGGGAAAAAAATATTAAAAATTTTATGAAATCAAATAAATTTTTTTATCTATCTGTATTTTAACTTTAATTAAATTTTTTTTCATCTTTTCTTGTCTCAGTATCAAAATATATTTTATTTATTTCACTAAGATTACATTTTAAAAAGAATAAATGATACTTTTTTCAGTTATATGGAAAAATTTGAATTTTTGATTGAATTATAGATTTTATGTACTTTTCATTTTTATATAAATGGATTATTTTTATTGTTGAATAAATAGTACTTTTTCGTAAATATTTAACATGCACTTTATGAGTTCAATATAACTTAATTATAGATTATTCTTTTTGCAATGGTGGGACATAAATTTCTATAAAGCCATTGAGGAAAAACGACAAATGTTTTATAGTTTTGAATTTTGCGTATACATCTGCAGTGAAAAATGCTTATGGTTTTTTTTCCACGAGTAAAAGAAGTAAATTTTTATGTTTGAAAAAAAATGCTCAAAAAAGGTAAAATACAGTGAATATTAAAAAAATGCACAAGTCTTCTTTAAAGCTTAGCAATATGCAGTGTTGAATTTCACACTTACTTTTTTTTTAGATTTTCTATCATCTATAATTAAACCTAACATATTACAGAATGACCACATTTACATGATTTGAAATTTTTGCAAAAGTCTTCTCTCCCCCATCAATATAAAACGATGCATTTATTATCTAGGCTATGATTATATTTTTTTAGTAATTTGTATCTTGACATATATTTCTTCATTTTATATTATTTTTCCTAAGCTTCATACTCCAGTAAATCATAAAAGAAATTTTTGCTCATATGTATATAAACTTATGAGAGAAAACTCCATTCATTACAGTGTCATTTAAAAAACTTATTGTCCTTCGATGGATTATGAACTTATTAAAAATGAATGTGTCTATAGAATTTTACGCCGAGAAAAATAATGATAATGATTATTTTTTTTAAAGTCATGATAGAATTACATATTTAATAACATATTTATCAAAATAATCTCAAATAAGTTCATGTTAAATATTTAAAAAATTAGGCAATAAAGTCTGGTATACACTTCTGACTACCCCGGTTGAAAGAAGCAAACATATCGTGTAAAACGCACATCATACATACATTTACTTTGATGAGACACACATATCATTAGAATGACATCGCATACATATATCAAGTAGACTGTATGCGCTGTATGAAATAAAATATTGCTTTTTTGAAGTAAGACAGATATTTCTTTGTGAGTTGATTTTTTTGCTTAAGCTGTTTAACAATGCCTCGAATTGTAAAGAGCCTGGCGAGTGAGTTTTTGAATTTGACCGATGGTAAATGGTATACGTCCAGGGATTAGAAATTATCTTTTGCAGAAATTAGTGACTGTGTTGGATGAAACCAGGCAACTGTGTTTCGATTCTGTAATTGCTAGATACAAGATGAGATTGATCGGATCCACCTCGATGAACCACTTCACTTGAACACAAGCATATTTTGTATATTGATAGCACAGCCGCGCCACAATCCATAACACAGATTCAGTCTATTACGAATCTTTCGGTGTCAGTCAATACCCTTCGCGGTCCTTTGCAGCTGAGTGGAATGCCCTAAAGGTACATATTATTTTGTTTTACTTTGATTGAAAACAATGAAAACTTAGGTCGCCAATGATGCGATAAACGAATGATATGGATTGCAAAAATAGATCATCATTGTCACAGAACATGAATTTTGCTTCTAACTATTATATGCATACATAGCAGTGCAAGTGAGCTCCGTGGAATTCTGACCCATCACCGTTTGGAATTCTCACTCATCACCGTTTGGAATACTTACCCATCACCAAGTGCCCCGTAATTTTGAAAAAAAGGTCAGATGGCGAAACCACACTTTAGATGTTATCCTCTTCTCCACATCCATGCCAAACGAGCGGAATGACTTTGGACATCACAAATTAACATGGACATACCTCAACCCCTGGAGATACAGTAACCAATTGAGAGATAATGTAGTCATCCTTCCAATCTCTGGAACCATGAAGCTACAGGCAGAAGGGAGCTATTATTGCTCACTTTTGCCTGTAGCTGCATGGTAATCAAATTCGAACCTGGAGACATAATGGTAAGCGAGTGCTGTAATATCGCATTATGCATCGTTTTACTGGCGTTGTGCCCGGTATCATTTTTGCTGGTAGAATTAGATTTCACTCCCTCATCCCCTTATTACGCATTGCCAGGACACTAAACAGTCAGTGCTACAACACTGAAATAGTGTAACCTGTAAACCTCCTATATCAAAGCCTTGCCATCAGCCATATTCTAACAAGATAATGAGCATCCACACGTGCAAAGTAATATTCATGAATTGTTCTTTACCCATTTGATTGAAATGCTTACATGACCGCATATTTTCCCCTTCTATTGCCAATCGAAACACAGGTTTCTTGTTTACATAATATCTGGCCTTTATATATAAATTTATATTACCACCTTAATATATGAATTTTTTGTATTTGTAAAAACTGAAATACTTAAAAAATATATGTGTAACCTGTAATATTTATCGCTGAGTATTCCCTCTCTCTCTCTCTCTCTCTCTCTCTGCTTCATTCAATTCTTCAATTACTACAGCAAATGAACCGGTACAAAAAATATATATGTATGTGATTTTGATTTTGAAAACTAAGATACTAATGCCTATTTGGAGCAGCTTTTTTTTAAATATACAACAATATTTTGTTATTGTTATTTTTGGAACTTCATTTACAGCCCTTGCAGGGTTACAAATGTAACTGTAGTTTCTCATTTATCATTGTAGTAAACGCTTTTATTAAATTTTAACAACTATGAATTACACATACAGTTTATTTTAAACTTTCATTATCTATGTATGATTTCTTAATTTTTGATAATGTTTGGCAAACGATATCAATTTTTACTATTAAATTTACAAGTGGTGAACTTTAAAATCATTTTTTCTTATTTTTAAAAAATTGAAGCTTATATCAAATTCAAAACTAATGACCAATAGAAACATCTTTTAAAATCTGTAAGGAATTGAATTTTAATAATGAAAAAATTGGTGCTCAAAATCTTTAATTAATCTCTTTAAATCAAATTTAATTAAAGAGAAAAACTTATACTTGGAAACGGATAACATTTTATAAAATAGAAAAAAAGTGGTTGCTTTTCAATTAAAATGCTTAACAAGGGAAATATTTTCGAAATTATGCTTTGCATGTAGGGTAATTCATCATATTTGATTCATCGAAATATTTTTTCATCCATTACAAAATTCTGTTTTGGTTCAAAATATAGGAACAAAATAAATCTTAAAATAAATAAGGCTAGTTTAAATTGTTAAAAAACCAAGGAAATAAAGCAAATAAAATTCAATAACTTAAAAATATAAATAAAGTTAATTTACATTTTTAAAGTATTGTATTTAAATTGCTTTATTTTTTTTCTTTTACTCAAATGAACTAATTCGTTTGTTTGTGTTCGTTTGTGTGCTTCTTTCTATAAAAACAAATCATTTTTGTTGTGTAAATGTGATAAACTTCATTTCAATAATTACAAGTTAAGATTTTCTATTTACATGTAAATTAAAGATTTTTTCAAATGATTTGTTTTCTTATCTATTAATTAATGAATTATTTCTATAAGAATAGTGGAATTCTACACTTATATTTTCCTTTGTAAGTGCTTCAACTGTATTTATTTTCATTTATTTACAAGATATAATACTGCTTATTATTCCATAAAAAATACAGCTAATTATTCCACGAAATAACAATACTTTTTATTATTGAAGTTCAATATTGGAATGCATTCTGATGCTACACATGATCGATTCAATTGAATGCGTTTTTATTGTTAAGGCTATTTATAATTTTTAGTTTGCTTTCTGTCTGTGTCAAAAGAGTTACAAATAATAAGGGTTTTTTAATTAAAACATAGATGTTTTCTAATGGTTTGAATTAAATAAATGATAGGGATTTTTTAATTAATTACATATCTAAATTTTAATTAAATTGTATATCAATTTGTATGAATAGTTTCCATTGCCTGTTCTAAATAATAAATCATTGTTTGCTCTGTTAAAATAAAATTTATAAGGTGATAAATGATGTGTTTAATTGAGGGAAATGAGCGAAAAGTTAACTTTTTTTCGTACAGGTCTCGAATAATTTTACTTACAGAAAAAACTCGTTATCTTTTATAATCGAATTCTATGCCCTTTTATTTTTAAATACGATTAATAAATTTGAAAACTTTGATGGTTTGTGTAATTTTAATTAGAATTTAACTGTCTCGAGAAATTTTTTTCTTGTTTTAAAATTACTTCATTGCAATTTAATTAGTATTTAATGAAACAGAATCCATAATAAAAGATTAAATTGCTTATAATAAATCTAAAGTTTTTAACAGAATTTAATGCTATAAGACCTTGCTATGCAAAAAGTAAAATATGCATATATGTTTGAAAAAATTAACTAAATTCATTATAATAATAAAATTGTAAAATATTTTTAAATACCTTCAAGAATTGAAATTTAAACAAAATTATTTAGATATAACTTATAAATTTGAAGCTGAATCATTAAAAAAGATAAAGTATGCATAATAAGAAAATAAAAAAAATTTATTTCACTATATAGCTATTAATATACTTGGGCAAGAATTTCAATAAAAGAAATAAAAAGAAAGAAACTGGATTTTCAAGGATTATTAATTAAGAGACTTACTTTCCTAAGATAAGGATAAATAAAAACACTGAAAGGAAAAAACAGAATTGCAGAAGCACTACAGAAAATAAGCATCACAAAAAGTAAAACTGATAGAAATTAAGTAAGTAAATAAAAAAATAAATACTTTAGCAATTTTATTGATAAAAAGACAACAAAAGGGGTCTTAGGCTTAACGACGATCAGAATGAGTAAAAGTAATATTTTATATTTAGAAATACCCAACAAACAGTAAAAAATGTAACGAAAAAGGGTAAGTCAAAAATGGCTTACTGGAAAAAGAAAAGAAAACTGAAATCTTTTGAATTAATGTAAGTAGCGAAGGAAAATCAGATTTAAAACTGACGGCAAAACAATCGAAGAAACATTTCATGATTTTTTGAGAAAATAAAAAAAAGCTTATTGAATTAAATAGGTGAATCGTAAAAAACAGATTAATTGGACAAAAAAAGAGTTAAGGAAATTTTAGGTATTAGCGTTATTTTAATACAACGGGGACAATACAGTGAAATAGGAATTAAATGGGAGTAAAAAAAGTATAAGATTAATCGAAATTTCAAAAAGGGTGTGAAATGAAGAGCTATTAAGTAATAGACAAAAATATATTTCTTAAGGTATAAATTTTTGTTAACTATTTCGAAAATTACTATCAAAATAAGTTTTGAATTTAAAAAATGAAGAAAATGGTTATCAGAAATCAATTTAAGGATGTACAAAGTGGTTATTCTATTTTCTAGACTACAAAGTGGTTAAACAAATGGTACCTTTAGGCAAAACGTAAAATTTGCCTGTTCCTAAGCTTACATCTTTACAAATTTTTGAAAGAAATTATTTTCATAAAATTGTTAAATTAAGGAAATTTATTTCTTAATTAGCCTTTTGCAGATTTTAGTCTTAGTTCAGTGATTGATGTGCTGATTGCGAAAGATACATAACTATTTTAACCATTTATTTTACTGAATGACACAATGTTTTTTACAATAAAACAACTTTTTTAATTTCAATATTTCTTATCTTATTAACAATTTAGCACTATATAGAATTTAAGCACTAAGCTGCATTTTATGTCTAATGATGAGAGGTTATTACTATTGAATTCGAATTATTGATGTAGAATTTCATAAGCTATTTGTTCTGATTTATTTTGCTTTAATATTTTCTATGATAATTAAATATATAATCTTAATTTTTGTTGACAGAATGTTACATTATTTAAGTGTACATTATGCGATCATAATATGGTGTATTATGAAAATATTACTTTAATTATTGAGTTTGCTTGATGTAAATTCAGCGAAAAATTGTACTACCATAAAATTTTATTATATTCTCTATGCTGACTATTAAAAATATAAATATCAATTAAGACATCATTAGTGTTAGTTAGATAAGCATTGTGTTTTGTATAAAATTCAGAAGGAGAGAAATTTGTATCCCCAATATTATAAGCAAAACTAAATGCACTATTTTTCGTTCCTGTGTTCTAAGGATCATTGATATTTTATTATCTTAAGTTTTTGAGTATAGATAAAAAACAAATTGTTCATTATTATAAAACAAATTGCAATCAGCGATGACTGTAAGCACTTTGAATTTAATTGCATTAACATATTATTTAAGCTATTAACATATTATTTAAGCTTAATTTAATTACATTAACATACTATTAACGTCAAATGAAATTTTAGCAGTAATTTAATGAAAATTTAAATTTTTTTAAAGTTTATTAACATTTTAAAAAGACATTCGCTTTCTGCATAGCTCTATGATATGTTGCAACATTCTATTATTGCTATTATTTTTCATTCATTACGTGTAATTGAAAGAAAATAATTAGCGCATAACCTTGTAAGATGCTTTGTTGTATTATGTCTAATTTTGTCAAGAATTGTATGAGTGTTTTTAATAGATTTAAATTTATGCTAATCACAAAGGAATGCAATTGAGTACAAACATTAAGTATTAAATATAATCATAAACATATATCAATATTTATTATCATTAGTTATAGAATATTTTCTGGGAAAAGGAGCTATGATGTATCCAATTAAACTCGAGCAGAATTGTTTTGAATTCAAAATTCTAATCAATTGAAACTGTACTTATAAACTGAGAAATTTATAATAGTTATTATTCAACAGAAAATATTTCCATTGCTGAAGGTAAATAAAATCCTAAGGTGTGTTTCGATTGCTACTTACATACCTATAATTAATTTATTTACTCATTTCTAAAATAGAGAATTCATTTTCTACAATGTAATGGAAAACTGAAAACTGATTAATAAAAAAAAAGATTTTGCATAAAGTCATATTAATGTATAAAGTTTTTTAATACCGTAACAGAATAAAAATTCTTATTGTTAATTCTAACTTAAACTTTAAATTGAATTTAAACTTTAAATTGAATATTTCTGTTGAGATGAAAAAACTCCTTAACAAAAACGTGAGTCGGCAAATAAAATATAACTAAAAGAATGTTGGCTCAAATCTACATTGCCATTTTAAGTTTCCTCAATTTTATGCTATAGAGAGTACACAAAAAATGTTTGAATATTTTTGTACTTAGAGAATTCTTCCTTGTCAATTATTGGAACATATTGTAATATTTATTGCCATGTAATAATGCAACACACATGATAAAAGCATTGTATCAAACTGAAATATATTGTTGTGATAATAGAACTTTTATTTGATCATTTAACTTATGAGTATCAATAAATATCATTTTTGCATTCTTAGTGTAAGAAAAGATAAAAACCTTTTCCTCAATTAATATGTTGTTCAATTAATTATTGTATTTAATGGATTTCAACAAAATATTTATTCTTTTAATTTCATTCAACATGTATTTTTAATGTGTGTAACTATGTATATATAATTGCTTATATATCGGAACAATAAAATTTCGCACTCTATATATATATATATATATATATATATATATATATATATATATATATATATATATATATATATATAAATATATATATATATATATATATATATATATATATATATATATATATATATATATATATATATATATATATATATATATATATATATATAAATATATATATATATATATATATATATATATATTACTGTTCTTTAACATTTTGCTTACAGATTACTATTTTTTTCTCTTATACCTAGGAACTGTGGGGAATCTTGATACAAAATATATAATATTCAGTTTGGTATGCACAGGTTTAAACAGTAATTTCACAAGATCATTGATTTATAAATTTTAATTAAACATGTATTACTAGTTAGATTCACAAAGTATTTGGAATAAAAGATAATGTGCGCATTTATAAATACTGATGAGTTTACCTTGAGTCTTCTATCTAAAAGGCTGTTGACACTTTACTTTTAAGCTAATTTAGTCTAATTTAATCTTTGTAAACATCGTTGTAGTTCCGTAAAACAGCGAGATAGCT
Organism: Latrodectus hesperus; assembly: GCA_037975125.1. Taxonomy (NCBI): domain Eukaryota; kingdom Metazoa; phylum Arthropoda; class Arachnida; order Araneae; family Theridiidae; genus Latrodectus; species Latrodectus hesperus. The sequence continues at coordinate 54,587,543 of CM075855.1, forward strand.
TTCATTGAAGGCATGATGAATTAATTTAATATATTAGGATCAAAAGATTTTCAGGTCAGTAAATTCATCCTTTTATTAAAGGATGGCTGAACACTTTGTAACAATTAAATGCTAGTTTAGGGTCTTATAAAATTATATCGAAGTGAATAAACTACTCATAAGCTTCTAAGTGCATTTGATGTTAGATACACAAGTTGCTATACACACTTGCTTATCCTTTTGTTGGGACACAAATACTGAATAAACTAGATAAATCAAGCTAATAAATACGCATATTATTTTGCATTTATTCTTTTTATGTGTAAAATTATCTCTAGATAATTTAATTGAAATCTATATTTTTCAAGGGGATTTAATTAAAATGTATAAATTTATTCACATTAGTTATAAAACAAAACAAATTATTTTATTAATGTTTAAGCGTAATAATAAGTCAAAATGATACAAGTGTCTTATGATCTTTTTACCGCATTTTTGAGTTTGAGCATATTTTGGTGGTTTTTATGGCAACAGGAATTTTTTATTACGTCAGAAATAAATAAAAACTAAGTTTATGGAACATTGTACTTTCACAACCCAATTTATACGTCATTATGGTCCAATTAAGAACTATTTGTTTTAATTAGAAATATTAAATTCTAAGATAACTTTAATTTTTTGTGAGGATGATAAATATTATAATTATCTTCACAATAATTAAAAGGAAAATAAAAGTGATTTATCAAAAAAAGAAACTTCATTTTAATTAACCTTAGAGTCAAAATAGTAAAAAATAAGCATTCTTTAAGAAAATATCTTAATATTTTGTACTTTTATTTATGTTTTCTCATATTAATCGGATATAATTTAATTATTTGAAAAAAAATTATAACTAACCATTGCTTCAAAATTGGCAACATTTTTAATTACCAAATATTTAAAAGTACATCGAAAGAATTATACATTGCATCTTTCCTTTAAAATTTATATATTTATAAAGTCAGATATTTTACTCAAAGAAGCATTAATAAGCTACTATTTAGATACATCAATTATTTTACTATAAATTTGTTACATTAAATTACAAAGAGAGTCGAATTATATTTCGTTTATATTTATGATATTGACAAAGGATATTGAAATAATGAAGCATTTAATATTTTTATTGCTTTTTGCATTTACTCTATTTTTATATAAAGTATTGTTTGTATTTATGTTATTTCTTTTCACAGTTAACCCTCATTATTCTCCATTAATTTACAAGCATATAAAAAATATCCTTGCACTTTATAAAGTTAAATTTTAAGACATCCATCTTATCAATTTTAAGATTTGCATTCAGAACTTGAAATTTTACATTTTCCAATTTTAAATGTTGTTGTTACTTAGGACCCTTGGACAAGCCAAGCTCGCTATGTCTTGGCTATGCGAATTTAAGTCAGTAGGGTGGGTATTCCGTTTTATCAGAGCACACGAAGTTGAAAGTACGTTTGTGCTCTTTTTAAATCCTCCGATAGATGGCATCACCAGAGGATCCACCCCCTCAATTTTGGCATTGAACTGAAAGGGGTAGAAATTTTCTCAAGACCATTGCACCCGGGGTAACTGCTCAATGACCAACCACAGGACTTTCGATTGTACGGATTTAACGAGCACGTATATCGCATGTACTCGGTGGGTCTTTGGCGGCATTAGGAATCGAATCCCACCCTTCCGGACGAGAGGCCGATGCCCTAACCACTAGGCTCCCACGGCCACAATTTTAAATGGAATCCTATTATTTTGTGTGAGACACTGAAAGTTTGCTTCCATTTATGCTAGTACACCAAATATAATAGTTCATTTATTTTATTACAGTAAATAATAAAATATATAAAATTTTTATTACTCTAAGCAATAAATTATGACGAAATCAATAGGAAGCATCCTACATTAATATTAAAAGCATTAATTTTTATTTAGTTATATATTTTTTACAAAATTATAGTAAAATTAAAATATTTTGTTGCCAAACTCACTATCCTTTAATTTAAACACGTAGTTTAATATATATTCAGATTTTACAATTTTACGCAGAGCTTCATGTATTATTCAAGAAATTCCTGCGTGATAAGTAAGTTACTGCTAGTCTCCCTTCACACAAGTAAACTCACATTATTACTTAATATGTTAATTTACTTCCACTGTGTTTTCATCTATTTAAATAAAATGCATGTTTCTCACCATTATTTATCTAATGCGTGCAAGAGTTAAACCATTAGAAATGCAATATTGCAATTTTTTATTTACTGCAAGCAACCAGGGATCAATATTTTTTTAACTTATTGGTGATTAAAATTATTTTATCATTTTCTTGAAGTATTTAAATTAGCTATTTTTGGCTTAGCTGGGTTTAAGAAGCTTATAATAAATTGGTCACTCCTGATCCCAGAAAATACACAGCATTATCTTGTGCCCGGACCAATTCGGCCTTGCGGTTGATTTGGACGGCTGTCTGGGGTCAACATATGATCGATTACACTTGGGATTCTCAAAGTAAATCCATTTTTCATCGCCATTCACAATACGATGGAGATATGACTTGCGTTTGCAACGGGCAAGCAACATTTCGCACACGATTTTTCGGTTTTCTTGCTGACGGTCAATTGGCTCGTGTGGTACCCACTACCGACCTTTATTATCTTCCCAATTACTTTGAGACAACGGGAAACAGTGCTCTGGTCAACATTCAACTGTTTTGCAAAATGTTTTTTCGTTTGACGATCATCTTCATCAAGTAATGATTGCAATTCAGCATCTTCAAATTTTTTTGTTAGTCTGCCACGCTCCTCGTTTCTCACATCAAAATCACCATTTTGAAACTTTTCAAACCACCTGTAGCACTGCACACAGCTCAGAGCATTGCCACCGTATGCTTCTACAAGCATTTCATGCAATTCAGCAGATGGTAACAAAAGATTAATGCTCTCCGCAAATCGTGGTCAGAAGGCATAAAATTCGGTATTTTCAACACAGAAAATAAAAACACAATGCACGCTGAAACTGGTCCAAATGTAAACTTAACGTGAGTATCAAAAGTCAAACTATAAAAAATCACGTGTCACGGTTTCATAATGTTTCCATATAAGCGTGGCGACATCTGTTAGCAATCGTCTCATTTGATATTCATACACCTGGTAAGAGTTCAACCTGACACTCAGAATGAGGGAGATATACAGTCATATTAAAGGAAAATTGCCTATTTGTAAAGATGTTGCATTTAATAATTTATTTTCAGATTATTTGAATTTTTCTCACGTCACGATTAAAGTTTCTCAAAGAAAAATATCTGAAGTAATCCTTCCACTGGATTGTATTTTTAAACCTCTTAAGGCCAATTATAGCGTTTGCTTCAATACGCATGTAAAGATGATCCATACCAAGCAAAAGCTCAAGTGTAAAAGTGGGAGTTGTGTTAACACACCCAGAGATGACTACACAAAACAACATTTGAAGTTTTGTTAAATCTACCTGAGCAGTCTTATTTCTGATTCCAGATCGCCAGGTCACTTAGCCATAAGTAATGATGGGACAAATAATCGTGTGAGTGTAAATCCAATGAAAAACTTTCCGATTTAGATCCAAGTTTTTAAAAATGCATTTCTACATGACCAGATTGCTTTTCTTCTTATTATTTTTATTTATTTATTTTTGTTTTCTCGATTTCAAAGTCGAAATGCTTGTTTCAACTTAAGTTCATGTAAAAAGTGCTCCAAAGAACTTTGCCTCTCTGGAGCAAGATGAATCCTGACCGGAAAAGTTTTTTTTTTCAAATTAAGATTCTTTTAGTTTGTGAAAGCAATCAATGCAGTTTTTTGAGGATTCACACAAAGACCTTCATTATTACACCAAATCTCAACACGTTTGAGGAAATTGGACATGATGCTAGAGATAGTTTCGTCAAATTTATCGCTGATGATGATAACTAAATCATCTGCATATCCAAGTGTTATTATGCCGAACTTGTTTAAAACTTTTAGAAGGGAATCTACAGTGAAACACCACAAGATGGGTGTAAGAATCCTTTATTGTGGAAAACCAGCTTTCTCTTGGATTATCACATTTTTTCCTAAAAATGAAGCATTGACAAATCAAAGATTCAGCAGGTTTTTTTTTATCCAAAAGCAAAAAGTATCATTAATTACCTGTATAGCAAGATGGTTTCAATAGTTTTTTTATCAAAAGCACTTTTAATATCTAAGAAAACAACTAAAGCAAGCTCCGTAGCCTTAAAATTCTTCTACAAAATGAAGGACAGATTGTAGATTGCTCTATTGGTGGATTTACATGGTTGATATGCATGTTGAGAGTTAAAGATTGATTTTTCCACTAAGCAAACTTCAGCAAAATATATTTGCCTATCAACTTTTTAATTGCCTTCATATGTTAAGTTGATAGGCATTAGATTTGGCATAATAATAATTACCTTTTTTTAATAAAAAAAAAAATAAAAATCTCTTTTATACGCCTCCAAGCAATAGGTATACGGCCAAAAGTTTTTCATGCTCTAAAATCCTAGAAATAAATTGAGTAACGCACTGCAATCCTTCAATAAATACAGCCGGTACAATACTATCAGTTCCTGATCATTTATAAGATTTAAAAAACATTGTAGCTTATTTTGTTCTATTATAAGTTATGACTTTTTGGTAACATTCCATTTAGTTCTTCCCCAATTTGTTATAGAGAATGCATAGGTAGGAGATCCAATTATTTTTTTAAACCTGAGAAAGGAAATCTGAACAATTCAGCTAGATTCTCAGCTTAGACGACAGTTTCTGTCTTTAGACATAATTTTAACAAGTTTTGCAGAAGCGGACACAATCTCAATGTCAATAGAGAAATTTTTTCCAGGAAAGGAATTTTTGAATTTCTGATAGTTTTATTATGGTCAATGCCCGTTTATACTTTTGCCATTCTTCTTAGCTTTAGCAAAAAGCTTTCTACATAGTCTCGGCAGTTTATTTAATTCTTTAAAACACAAAGAAACTAATCTTGGCCACCAAGAATTACTGACAAAACAATTTTGATAATATGCTTGGAGAAAAGCATGCTGTAATTGATCAATGATGAATTCCAAATCTGCTATTAACAATAACTTACCGAAGTCACTTTCCTTGATCATGACTTCTGTGTCAGATTTTCCCAATCCAATGGGACTGGTACCGAAAAAAATAAAAAAATTTATTTTTAGACTTGCTATAATAAAGATTTTAGAAAGACAGATTACGGGTTTCACTTCTATTTCAAGAAAAGTTTTCAATTCAAGTATTTATTTTTGCATTTCTAATCGTAAATTTTCTTAATTTGAATTAAGGGATGATAGTGTAATACGTATTTATATACATTGATGCAAGTGAGACTTCAGTCAACAATTTCTGGTGCTTTTTTCAGCTCCACTGATGAAAAATCTGCAAGAATAATTTGCACATGAGCAATAAGGTCTTCTGAAAAAACGCAAGATTGACTTGCTCTGAAACGTGATGTATATCCGCTTGAGTTTTTAACACTTTGAGAAACTGTCGGATTTCTGTCATTCATCTGCACACAATGGGGGAAAGATATTTGGAGGGAAGGGAATGCTGGTTCAGTCCCGTCCCTCCTGACAGAAAGATCGACCACTATACTAGATCACTTCCTCTGCTGTTTTTCATAAAGATAACCCTTGTCTCGTTTCATGAAGACATTTCTCAGTAAGAATTCTGTTCAAGATGGCAAGAGGAAAATTCAGAAATGTGTCGCTCTCTGCGATTGTTAAAGATGATCTGTACCAAGCAATATACAACATTATTCAACATTATGGCTTTCAGCTGTAATGTTGATTCCCGAACTGCGAATCCTAAAGCTGGATGTGCATGATAGTAAGTAGATGCTTTGATATGAGTTACAATCGGAACTGTTTCAGTCATGTTTAGTCAATGAAAGGTGCAAAAATAGTACGTTACGCTAAGAAATCTTTGAAATTTTTCCTACTGTACAATAGATAATAATAGATTATTTCTTTGCAGAAAAAAGTAAATCAAAAATTAAGATCTTTGAAGAATATCAAGGTCTATCTCCTTACTTTATTCTACAATGGAAAATACTCTGGAACACATTTTTCAACTTAGAGATCGTCAAATTCGCCTCATTTCTATTATAGTTCGTTAAGCAGCAGAATATGATTAATACCTGTGATTGTATTTAATTGCTTCAACTTCGTTGAGCCTGAGTCAGCTATGGTGGTTTATGCATTGTTAGACCATATTTGAGATGGTATATTTAATTTATAATAAATCCCAATATTAAAATAACATAACACAAGCTGCATTTAGAAACAAAAAACTTGAAGACAGTCGTAGCCAGTTCTTTTAGTGTGATATTAAGTTAGAAAGTATGTTGTCTTTTCTTCAAATATCATTCAGGTAACACATAAGCCCTGTTTTTTAAGTGCGACGATTAATCAGATAAATGTTATAAAATATATGCTATTGCAAAAAAAAATTTGATGGAGAGCTTTTTATTTTCACTTTGCAATTTTGGTTACATTTCGTGAATTTATAAACAGATATTTGAAATATAACCCACTAATTTGTACCTTCGGGAAAATTTATGATATAATACAATTTTTAATCAAAAACATAAGAACCAAAACTTAATGTGACAAAAATTTTAGCATATGTTATGTTTTTAAGAATACATTTATACACTCATGTTTTTAAAAGTTTCCAATAATTAACAAACAATAACTAGTGAGTGAATATCATCTGAAAGATGCTTTATTTTATACAGCCGTCAGCTATGCATTTTATTCCTGTCGTAACATATTTGTGTACATGAGTTTACCAAGATTTTACATGGCCCGTAAGGACGTATTCATGTGCCGAAAGGAAAGAAATCTGAAATTTAGATGGATTAGGTGAGTATTTTTAATAAAGAGACTTAGAATTCTTTATAATTGGAATTTTGGGACTTTTCACAGAGTTCTTAATAAATAATGAGCAAAATGTTTATGGAAAAAACTGAAAAGCGATAATCAAGACAACAACAAATTTATTTTTCAGTTTAGACTATAGGATTAAACCTGATTTACACAATATTTCACAAAGCAATATTCATAGTTATACAAATAAAAACTTTAGTAAAGCGCTTATTTTGTCTCTACTTCCAGAACACTTAGCTAATAGTGGACCATATTTGTGTGTCGTAAGGGAAAAAACTCGGAAATTTCCAAGCATTCATCGTGTTAATTTTCATGTAAAAAAAAATCAGAGATACAACATTCATATACTTTTATTTAACAGTGGCTGCGATTAAACTTTGTCCATTTCAGAATCAAACCTGCAACCATATCACTGCTCTAAGACCAGCTGAATTTGATGAAACGTCGTGAATACTGAAACTATATGAAAGTTATAGTAGAGCATTTGAGCTTTTTTTGTTTTTCGAAGTTATTAATAATTTTTCATAGATTACTAACTGCATTTGCTTTCCACAATGAAATAAGTAAGATAATTAAAAAAAACTTTAAACCTAATAGAAAGAGGAGTACGTAATTTTTGATTTATCTTCAACAGTTACTTGGATAAAACACGAAACGCCTCATTCAAAAAAGCATAGTAATTCTATTAGATGTCGAAGAAAAATGGGAATATTAAACAAATACATCAAATTTAATTATGATAAATTAATTCCAATTGAGCAACTTTTATGATCTAACAAAATAATAGATTTGGTACATTCAATTTCTAAGGATAATAGGTTAGGTAATATATAATCTTGTAAATTTTGCCATCTTTTGCGAAGCAAGCTAAAATATACCGCCTGTAAAAATACCTTAATTAACATACCGAAAATATTACTACTTAATCAAGAAAATGTAATTATGCTATTGAATATTTCTTTCTTATGCAATTCACAAATTTAATCAAATTACGAAAAACTTTTTACCAATTCGAAAAGCAAAATTGTTTTTGTCTTAAATTCTAGTGTGTGTGTATGTGTGTGTGCGTGTGTGTGTTTGTTAGAGAAAGAGAGAGTTGTTGCTTATTTCCTAAGCTTCCTATCTGTACTGTTTAAATAAAAAGTCATATCTTGGTTAAATTACACATTTAACAACTCATAAGGTTATGTAAACAATATAATTAGAGGCAAGTTCTTAATGTATTTGAATAACAAAAGGAAATACAAATATGATCTTAAATACATTCAACAATTAATGTAGGTTGAAAGAATTTATGTAAAGTGGTAAAACGCTTTATTTCACTAGGTTTAATTCATTAACATGAACGTTAACCTTACAAAAATATTCAGATGAAAAATCAAAAAAGTTATAATTAAATTTCTTAATAAATCTTGTTATATCTTGCATTTTAAACAAAATATTTCATTACAATAAAAACCATCATTAAATTCCGCAACATTCATTTTGTTAATTTCTTAACATAAGCTAATTTAGTACTTATTTTGCAAATTTTTTAAAATTTGAATTTCATTTTATAAGCATTTTATAAGTACTTACTTTAATGGAACAGGTAATTTTTTAATGATTTGTTTCAATATGGAAGGTCTTGATTTTTAGTTGATAAATAAAATTATTACTATAGTACCTTACATAGTATTACTACTATAGTACCCAAAATTACGTCGCAGAAATTTCTTTGAAGAAATATGATGATGTAAATATTGAGTGGTTGAAAAAAGCTTTTTCTTCCATTAATGCTCATATAATTTATTGGATGTACCATTAAAAGGCTGTAACTAAAGTAACACGATATTAATAATGGTAAATCTAAGTTAAATATTTGAAATACGAAGACTAATATTTATTACCAAAGTGCTCTGTAAAATCCAATTACTTTGAAATGTTTTTTCAACATTTTATTGCATACATTATTTAATCTGCACAGAAAACATGATTTTGGGAGTGATTTTCTGTATGACAAATAAAATTTGAATATCCCAATTTTGCTCGTATTTGCCTATAATTAATAAATCCTTCTCATCTTAAAATTTAAACTCAATTAGTATATTTACATTTTATTAGTAAAAAAACGAAACTTTTTCCGTGCTTCTGAGTAAATTACTTTAATTTTTTAATTTCTGTTTTAAAGTAACTGTTAATATTTAAAGTTACTGTTTTATTAAAGTAGAGTAATTATGACAAAAAAATAATGTCATATTTTTATTGCTATGTGAATATTCGATTAAAAACATAAGTTATTCTCATATTTGGCGAAATTTCCTTTTGTTAAACTATTAATTTTTGCATTTGATGAAAATTTCTGAACATTTTTATAAATGATAAAATAAAACTATTTGAAAACAAACTACTAATTATTACGCTTATTCTATTAGAATTAATTTATACTAGAGCGATGTGAGTTATAAAAAATAAAATAAAATTGAATATTTTTCTAAATTATGAAGGAAAACAAAATTCAAGTTATTATAAATCAAAATATACTCTTTAATACATTATAGGCTGCGTGAATAAAGTATGGTATGCTATTGCAGTTATATAATTAAGTAATAACACTTAAATTTATTGAGTGTGGTTAAATTACTGTATCGTAATCATATAGCTGTGTTTTAGCTTTTAGTCAGAAATATATTCCCTTAACAAACTCATGTATTTAACTGTGTTTAAGCCAAAACAATTATATTCTATTCTAAACAATGTTTCAACTTTTAAATTGACTTCTTGTGAAATTAATTTTTAATCAATCACTGCATATGATGCAGGCTTATTCTCTCTGTTGATATTTAAGAAGAAACTAATCTTTTAAGAATGCGCTAATCTACTTAGATAAGTAACTTCAAAGATATCAGGTTTTGAACATGGTAAAAAATTATCATGTTAGTCATGATCCTAATTCCTGAAGGTAACTAATTTACTTTTGTTTTCTTTCTCATGTTCTTAAATAATTAATTTGTAATTAGTCTCCAAAAGCAATAAAAAAGTCTAATTACTTTTAAATTGATCTGTTAACCTAATTTAGTTTTGAAATTAATCTCTAAAATTAATTTAAAGTTTAATTGTGTGGTAAGGAAATAAAATGAAACTCTCTTAAAATACGGATATGACATTAAAAAGTAAACTGCAGAATTTTTTTCTAGATTTGAAAGTTATATATATTTCTAGATTTGAAGGAAATTGAGTCATTGAGGACAAAAATTCTTAATATAGCATTTACTTAGCACTTCTTTACATTATTTTTAAATAAATAAATGTTTGGTCACTATATGAATTTGCTCTCTCATATACAAAAAAGCAAGTTTTAAATAACTTGATATTGAATTTCAAACTATTAAAATTCTCGTCAGATGAATTTGATACTTATTTCTTTTGATGTTGGTTAATTGAATTTATTTTACCTCATATATATATATATATATATATATATATATATATATATATATATATATATATATATATATATATATATATATATATATATATATATATATATTATTTGTAAGATTGATCCAATTATTATGTGAAGCATTTATGAGAAATGAACTTTTACTTTTCAATCATTTTCATGATGATTAAAATTTCTTTAATTGTTATGCCAGAAACAAGCATTTGACATTGTTCCAGATTGCTATGACTTTAGACCTGATAAGGAGCAATTGAAAATTTTAAAGATGAACAAAAGGAGAGGACTTTACATGGCTAGTTTTTTCGAAATCGTGTGAAATTAACAAAATGAAGAAAGAATTAACATTTTTAATATTCATTAACATATATTTTTTAATTAATACAAATTAAAAGAAAAATGTAAAACTAAAGCACTCAATTATTATCAAATTTTTGGAACCTGCTCCTTATATGAAATACTTTAAAAAGTCAGCCTTCTTACATCGGCATAACAAGAGCACTTGTTAAAACATAAATAAAATGTCTAATGCATGCCACTTATATTATATAATCGAAACTGTTAATGGATGTAAAATAATACAGATTTATTAAAACATAATTTGAAATTAGTTATAAATGAAAGGAAAATAAATTCATGAAAACCATTTTTTTATCTTAAATATTTTACAAAAAGAAAATAAAAAATGCTCAGGAACTTTTAATTCAGTATTTAACTAGCCATAAAACATTTCTATGTATTGTGATTGTAATACATATCAATTATATATTAGAAAACAAATTTCATAAAATTTAATTTTGGACAATTATTAAACTGAATTTTTAATATTCAATTTTTAATAACAGGTGAATTTCCTTATTGATAAAGAACAATTACTCTTTTTAGTAATGATTTGATACATAAAATAGCGTTCATATTTTATATTTAAAATTTAATTTTTATGAATCTAAATCTTGCATGCAAGTGTATTCATAATTTAGTAATTTGCTATAAATTATATTCAATTTGACATAAAAACATTCAAAATTTATCAATTATGAATAAGTTATTAATTTAAAAGTGTAAATATTGCTATTAATTATATTACAAAATATGAAATTGTAAATTTTAATTTGCAAGGTAAAAATTTATTTCGCTATCATTTCTTAAAAGTTGAGATTACCGAAAGAAATTGCGTCTTGAAATCATTAAAATTTCGACATCTCAAGAAGGTAAAATACTTCTCTTATGAAATTTTCTCGACGCTAAGAAAAGGCTGTTATATACAAATAATTGGCTTTTCAAGCTTCCTGAAGCTTCTTGTTCTTATTCACGGCTTTTTGAACAATTGTCATTATATTTTAACAATAATCAATGACATTTTGAACAACAATCTGTAATATATAAACTGTTAGTTTTACCGTTTAGTTAAGTGCTACGTTTTATCAGAATAATGTGCAATCAATATTATTGATTGCGTACGGGTGTTTTTTGAAGGAAAAAATGATTGTTTATTGAGTGATTAAAAATATCTCATCATTAGAAAATAACTGATCAAACATCTGATTGTTGAGTGACTTGCTCGTTAACATACTCCAAGTACAATGGTTGATGAGTTGGAACATCGTGTCGAAACTGCATGAGTAGCTATATTAACTCATGTCATAAATTGTTTAACTTGGTGCCCACTCATAAAACTGTATTACTTGCAAATGATTAGTTATAGATATTGATTTATCGGGACAAATATTCGCAATTTTAGAGAATTTAATAACTTACTTATTTAAAATACAATATATACAGGGTGCGGCATGATTTACTTCCTTATTTTGAATTGCAATAAGCCAAAAAGTAATAAAGATACAGAAGTAGATGTAATCTCGTTCAAAAGAAAAGATCAAAAAGTTTATGTGATCTCGTGGTTCAGTCGTGATCATGCGTTGGAGTAATGAACATCATGCATTTGCCGTGGAGACCTATTTTTCAAACGGTGGTTCGGTTATTACAGCCCAGCGCGCTTTCCTTAATTAAGAGATGGAAAAAAACACGCCCCATCAGATTGCCAGAAAATATCGTGGCAGTAAGAATGTCAATTTTGTTCATTCTGCGGCATGGTGGCACAGCGTTCGGTTCGCAAACATGCGTCTGCCCTTGGAATTTCCGCTTGTTCCGTGAGACGCATTTTGCGCGATGACCGTCATTTTCCATCACATGCTGGCCATTATGTAGGACTTTTCGAATGTAACTTTAACTCTGAACTGTAAAACAATGTGAAGCACATCTTGATCATATCCCTCAAAAAGAGCTTGTCTTTTTCAGTGATGAGCCTTATTTTTATTTGATTGGATTTGTCAATATACAAATCATTCGCTATTGAGTTTCAACAATTCTCGGAAACTCCAACGTGTCACCGTATGGTGTGCAATCTCATCGGTTGAAATTGTGAGGATGTGATTTTTCGAAGAAAAGAAAACAGTCTGCCAGTGTCACTTCACATTATGCGAACAAACTGTAAGATTTTTTTGCCACAACTTGATGATATGCACTCTGGCGAAGTATGATTTTAGCATGATGAAGCAACAGCCCACACTTCAAAGGTATCGTAACTGTGTTCGAAATCACTTACCCGGTTGCATCATTTCAATGAGAAATCATTTGGAGTGACCGACGCGTTCTTCTGATTTGTCCCCATGTGACATTTTATGGGCGTATTTAAAGTCACGTGTCTATACTGATTGCTTTTAAACTTTTTAAGGTTTGAAAAGAAGCATTCAAAGAAAAATGGTCAACATGACTATCAATATGCTGGATAGAGTGATAAGATGTTGCAGAATTCGGTATAACCTGTTTATTGACAATGGCGGACTTCATTTGTCCGATATGATATTTAAAATTAGGTAAACTAAAACTTGTATCATATCATTGTATCATTTAATATATGTATCATTTGATAACCAATATGTATCATTTGTATGTATTATTTGATAACAAAAATAAATTAAAAAGTGTCTTTAAAACTTTTTGCGTTACTAAATAAAGAAGTTATTTCACAGCACCCTATATATCTGATAAATATCCTTTTGTTATTACATTTCTTTTTAGAGCAGTAATTTTAATGGTCAGAGTAGAGTATACGACAACTAATTTCAGAAAAATAATGCACCAATGTAAGTTTTATGTGTTTTCTGGACAATCTTCACTATAAAACGATAGCAACTGTTTCACTGAATAGACCAGCAACACCACTTGAGAACATGTTTTCACTTACTGCAGGAAGATATAAAAACCATTAACCACCAACTTGATGAACACTGGGAAAAACTTCTATAATATAAAATTTGTTTCAGTAGTATTCTACTGTATTTACTATATTACATTTGTATTTTTAATTCACTTCTTTTGTTTTAATTCAATTTTTGCAAATGAACCCCCATAATTTCTGAATACTTCTTGAATATAGGAGCTGAAAATTATATTCTATATGCTGTTTACCCTAGACTTTTCACACTAATTTATTATATTTACGTCCCACACACACACAGTGTTTATGCAGAATGAATAATATTCTATGTATGTGTGTATGTACAATAAATTAAATTTTGTTTACAGTGTGGGTGTGTGATTTATAAGGCTTTTACATTAATATCCACTATTTTAATAAAATATCTGTATTCACGAGACTTTGTTGAATTAATTTACTTCATATAGTAAAATCCATAAGTTCATAATAAAAACTAATTTAGTTTCTAGTAAAAATAATATAAAAATAATCTCGTAAAAATAAAATAAAAATAAATCCAGTTCCCATCATTTAACTGGAAAGGTTATTCTTTGATATGAAACATTTAATTCTGCGTTAAATGCTTCTTTAATGATCATAACATAAATTGACTTTGCTTTATCATAAACTTTACAAAGTAAAGGAATTAGTTATTGTTACTAATGACACTTGGACAAGCCAAGCTCGATATGCCTTGGCTATGCGAAATTAAGTCAATTGGGAGCGTCTTTCGTTTTAATCAGAGCACTATGAAGGTGAAAGTACGACTTTGCTCTACAAACATGCCATAGGTACCCGTTTATAGGATAGGAAATCATTCACACCTCATTCATACAAGGAAAGGACAAAGACATGATAGATAGAGAGAGAAAGTACATCCATGCCCGAACCGGGATTCGAACCCAGGACCTTCTTATCCGCAGTCAAACACGCTGACCACTAGACAAGTTGGGCGGCTAGGAATTAGTAAAATTATGTTTTAATAGAAAACCTACCTTATATTTGATGATGTAAATTGTTTGAAAAATAAATTTAAAAAATATATTGATGCAAGAAATGAAAAAGAGATTTTAATTGCAGAGTATATATATAAGCACATTGTTTCGCTTAACGATATGAAGTGCTTATTTTCTATTTAATAATAATTTTAAACAAGGTGCATTTTTATTTAAAAAGGATAATATTTATATAAAGCCTATTTTTTTAATTCCGAAAGTCTCAATTTTAATATTTTATATTTAAAAATTAAATGAATGGCTATAATCCCCTAGTAAGATAACGTCAATTTAATTAACGTAAATTTCATCTTGGTTTTTTTCCAATCTTAAAAATGTTGATACTTTATTACAATGAATAATGCTTTGTGTAAGTATTTGAATAGTGAGAGACTGCTTGTGCATATGATTAGTTTGTTATATTTATTTGCTGTAAAAGATCAGTTTCATAATCGATATAAATATAAAATTTGCAAAATTCTTTATATATATATATATATATATATATATATATATATATATATATATATATATATATATATATATATATATATATATATATATATATATATATATATATATATATATACATATATATATATATATATATATATATATATATATATATATATATATATATATATATATATATATATATATATATATATATATATATATATATATATATATATATATATATATATATATATATATATATATATATATATATATATGTATATATATATATATATATATATATATATATATATATATATATATATATATATATATGTATATATATATATACATATATATATATATATATATATATATATATATATATATATACATATATATATATATATATATATATATATATATATATATACATATATATATATATATATATATATATATATATATATATATATATATATATATATATATATATATATATACCGGGTGATCCAAAAGTCAGGACGAACTTTAAAAATGAATAATTCGAAAACGAATCACGATACAAAGATGCGGTTTGCACCAAACGAATGGAAAATAAACCGGGTTTTGTGTGGCAATGAAAAAAAATAGTTCTGTTGGCGACCAACAGATGGCGCTATAGTGTTTTATTGCAACAAGAGATGATTTACAAATGAAACAATGATTAATGAAGTCAGATTAATTACAGTTAATTAGTACTTACTACAGTAAATGTTCAATGTGATGTCCATCATTCAGAAGTAAAGCTGTGATACGATTCACCACACCATTCACAGCATTTAGTAGCATTTCTTGCGTTATGGCAGACACATTTTGGCGGAGGGCATCTTTCAGTGCCGCTAGTGATGCCGGTTGGTTGCTGTACACTTTTGACTTCAAGAAGCCCCACAGCCAAAAGTCACAGGGTGTGAGATCGGGAGAACTTGGAGGCCATGCGTGATTAAAGTAGCGACTGATAATACGATCTTCCCCAAATGTTGAGCGTAGCAGGCGTTGCACAGGCAGAGCAATATGAGGTGGTGCTCCATCTTGCATAAAGGTGACTGTTTGGAGTGCCTGTCGGGCTTGCAGTTCAGTAATAATGCTGTTCTGTAACAGTGCTAGATATCGCTTACCGGTGACAGAAACTGTTTGGAAACCTGTCTGTGTGACTTCCTCGAAAAAAATGGACCAATTATGAAATCAGCAGTGAAGCCACACCAGACTGTCACTTTAGGCTGTTGCATGGGTACATCAACAAATGCATGTGGATTTTCTGTGGTCCACACTCGACAATTGTGGTTGTTAACAGCGCCAGAGAGTGTGAAATGTGCTTCATCTGTCCAAAGCACAGTGTGAAGCCAGTCGTGCTGCTCTTCCATCTTATTGAAGACCAAATTCGCAAAATGTCGGCGAGAGTCGAAGTCAGGAGGTTTCAGTTCTTGGTTATGTTGCAACTTGTAGGGATACCGTTGCAAAGTTACTCGCAGCGCTCTCCAGACACTTCCATACGACACTCCTGTCTGCCTCGAAGCTTCTCAAGCACTGCATTCCCCATGTGCAGAAACCGCCGACATGGCTTGCACCGTCTGCTCCACTGTCGTGGCAACAGCAGCTGCAGTTGAGGGACATCCACTTCTTTTACGTGACGCCAAAGAACCTGTAGCTTCAAATTTTTCACAATTTTGTTCAATGCAGAAGACGTTATTGGTCCTTTGCTATCTCGCATACCCTTCATATAGCGATATGCTCGCAATGGCACTTTCCGAATTCTTATAAAACAGTTTAACTAAGAGGGCTTTCTCAACTATGGACAGCATTTTGATGAATACCAGCTTCGACTACCATTACCTGCAGTAGTTGCTTCTTTTTATATCGTTTGTTGCATTGCATAATCCTACATCAGAACTCCGACAGCGCCATCTGTTGGTCGCCAACAGAACTAATTTTTTTTCATTGCCACACAAAACCCGGTTTCTTTTCTATCCGTTTGGTGCAAACCGCATCTTTGTATCGTGATTCGTTTTCGAATTATTCATTTTTAAAGTTCGTCCTGACTTTTGGATCACCCGCTATATATATATATATATATATATATATATATATATATATATATATATATATATATATATATATATATATATATATATATATATATATATATATATCAGAATAAGTGTTTATCGTTTAATTATTATCCTTAATTTGTCATTATAATAATTTATTATATAATCATCGTAATCATTATAGAAACTTTTTTTTTATTTCAATAAATTACCCGTAGATATATTTCATTGAATGATATAAACAAAAACACTGTTGTTAACATAAAATAAAAGCTAATGTCCAATAGTGATATATTTATTACGAAAACAGTTACATTTTATATTTAATTTATTATGTTTGTGTTCTTTTGGGCTGATTATTTTTTGTTAGTTTAGATTAGTTTATTTATTACTATTTGATCACTTTTCCAGATTAAGGTTAACTGGACTAATAACTAAAATTAAAAGATACCTAACTATTACAAACATCAACATCTGAATTAAAAGTTGAGTCTACAAAGTTGTACTAAAAAGAAGAGTAGAGTATTAACCATTTAATTGGCAATTAAATAATCCTTATACCAAATTGATGGTAAAATTTTAATGAAATAAATAACCTAATTTAAATGTTAGTTTTATATAACTGAATATATATATATAACACTAGAATATTGTAATTCATGAAATAAGAAACTGTTAAAATTAAGTAATAATATTTACAAATAGTTTTATCAACTTTAATTATTTGATTCCAACAAAAATTGCAGTCTGTATTATATTATAGAAAAAGGGATACGCTTAGCAGTTTCTAATTTAATCTAATTTACCTAATTTTATTTGAAAACCAAACTGTAAAGTACTGCATAAATTTCCTAGTTAACCTATCAATGAAGAAGTGGTTAGCGTCTCTAACTTTGAAGCAGTAGGTTCCGGGTTCGAATCCCAGTTCACGCATTGATGCTCCTTTATCTCTGATTGTCTTTCTTTATCCCTGCACTTTCTCGGGGGAAAAATGGTACGTACACCTTGTGGGAGCCTCACTATGTAAGAGGTAAGCCCTTTCGCCCATTATAGCGAAGAATAGGTATATCCTAAGGGCAGTAAGGCATTAGAAGACAAAATGTTCTAGCTAAACCACATGTTTTATAGTTGTTTATTTTCATTATTTATAAATAAATGTTCTTGTTGGTCTTCAACTTTATAATAAATTCATATTTAAAGTATAAATTCAAATTTTACAAGAATGAAAGTGAAATTGTTCTTATCAAATTTTAGTGTGCTTAGATATCAATGAAAAATTTTTTAACAAATATCAATAAACTGTACAAAATATGGTTAGTTTTCCGTTCAAAGCTTAATGAAAAAAATGATAAAAAGCAAATATCTATATATTCGCTTTTTATCTTTTTTTCATTTTTTACATTCGGTTCTCAGCTCTCTATAAGACTAACACAACTGTATAAAATTATAGTTTTAGATTAGATGAATATTGCGTATTATATAAAAAAATAAATTTTAAATCATTATAATATAATTTACATATGTTTTTTTTTCTTATGCCCGGCTGAAATTAGTATTTATTTTTTCAGCTCTATAATAAGCGAAGTGATGGCATCTCATACACTGGGCTACCTAGTGGTTGTGCCATGTCCTCCCGAAAATCAAGGGATAAAAGAAACTCAGAGAGAGAAAGGAACATCCATGTCCGAACCATGATTTTAACCCGGGACCTACAGCTTCGAATTTAGGGATGCTAACCTCTTCGCAATTGGTTGACTTTAAAACTTAGATAAATGTTATAATTACTCACCCCATTCATAATCATTACTCACTACCTTTCATATAAAGGATTTAAAATAGATTAATTTTATAGTAATTAAAGTATTAAAGTAATTACTTAAAATAATTATATTAATATTTATGAATTCGAATTTTTTATATTTATTCACTATTATAAACACTCATCTAAAATCATGGTAATTATTAATAATAATACAATTGTTTTGATAAAAACTTTTAATTAGGAAACTTTTTTGATTCAAATTTCTCATTATAACTATATTTACTTTTATAATTGGATTATGTATGCATAAATTACTGTATATTTACTTCGATTAAAATCGAATAAATGTATTATATATCGGAGTATAAATCTAAACATAGCATTTATTAAATTTAGGCATTAAACCTTTTGTACACTGTTTATTGTTCTATAGAACTTTTAATTTTTGCAAAGGTTAATGCTTTTATTTATTCCTAAATATATAGTAAAATAGTTTTAAAATAGTAATTGCCAATTATATGTCTGTAATTTCTAGGTTTTCCTTTATTACCCGAAAATATAACATAAGAATAATTAAATACGAAATTATTAAACGATTTGCTACTTTGTCAAGCATTTACAGTTACTATTTGCTATTGTTTTTATGTAACATTTAATTTCCTTTTAGTAATTTCATCTCAGAATTTGAAATTAGTCTGATAATAGAAATGTGAATTACGTTTTATTGTATTTTAAAAAAATTATACAACATATTTTAAAACATATCACAGTTTATCTTAAATTTAACAAATTATATTTTTGTGATTAAACTCTTCAATAATTGCAATAGTATATACAGGGTTAGCAAGAAATAAGTTTCCCACTTCAGAGGACTGTAGAAAACGTTCTATTTGTCCAAATGAGATAAAATTTGAACTACAGATAATTTAAATGATGCGCTTAACATTTATTTAAAAAAGTACAAACTTTTGCCGATAGATGGAGCAGTAATACACATAAAACATTTGATGCGCTTTATAAATGTTAAATAATAATAATAAAGTGGCATTACAACTGTTCAATATGCCCCCCCCTCTTCATTTTCAACAATGTGCTCTAATCGCAGAACCATATTTTCAACAGCAGACCGGAGTGAGTCCATCGGAATATCAAGGATATGGCGCCGAATGCTGTCCTTTAGATCTGGTTCAGATGCTGGCCTTTTACGGTAGACATTATCCTTCAAAAAACCCCACAACCAAAAGTCGCAGGGGGTGATATCCGGCGAACGAGGAGGCCATGCCGTAGGGAAATGACGGCTGATAACCCGTGCCTCAGTAAAATGCTATATTAGCAGTTGCTTTACACGACGATCAATACGAGGAAGTGCGCCATCCTGTATGAAAATGATGTCCTGAAGGCATACACGCTGCTGAAGTTGTGGGATTACAAAATCCTTCAGCATATCTTGATACCGTTGTCCTGTGATCGAACAGGTTTTGATTCCATTTGCAGTTATCTCATCAAAAAAATACGGTCCAATCACAAAAGTAACCGTAAACCCACACCATACTGTCACTTTTTCAGGATGCAAGGGTTTTTCCTGGATAGCGCGAGGGTTTTCCGCTGCCCAAATTCGACAATTGTGGGTGTTGACTTGCCCATTAAGTTGAAAGTGGGCTTCATCAGTCCACAGAATATTCCATGGCCAAGTGACGTCAACCACCATTCGAACCAGGAAATGAAGTGCAAAAGTTTTACGAACCTCTGAGTCCCCGTCCTGCAACAAGTGCAGAGGCTTGATTTTGTAGGGATAAAAATGCAAAATCCGCCGTAAGATTTTTCGTACAGTGGAATACCGCATATCTAATACACGGGAAACAACTGGCACACTCACACTACCTTCCGTCGACTAACTGCTGGCTTCAACGACCGCGGTAGCCACATTTTCGACGATTTTCGCATTTCACTTTTTGATTTTTTAAGACTGGATTGGCTTTTGTCCTCTACCGGGAAGAATTACAAGTTGTCCAGTTCTTTCAAATTTCTGCATCATCTTGCGTAACGCACATGGAGACATTGGACCTCTTCGTATCTGCTTCATACGGCGAAATTCTTTTACAGCTGAAACGGAGTTCTGCTGGTTCTGGTAGAACAATTTTACAAGTAGCTTTTTCTTGCAAAGAAGGCATGATGTGCAGAGAAGTAACTAATGCTCTTTCAGAATCCGCCTTCTTTTTACCTACAAATAATGCTAATAGGCGTGCACTGTAAAGCAAATGACTTTTCATATTATCAGTATATGCAAATAAGTGCCATTAGTCTTACAACGCCATCTATCGGCGAAATGTTGTACTATTTTTTAAATAAATGTCAAGCTCATCATTTGAATTATCTGTAGCTCAAATTTTATCTCATTTGGACAAATAGAACGTATTCTACAGCTCGATGAAGTGGGAAACTTATTTCTTGCTAACCCTGTATATTAAGCACAATAAGATGAATTGTATAAAAATTATAATATTGCATTATTATAAATTTGTAATTTAAATATATACACAGATGCTTAGTTAAAAATTCCATAGTACAACTAAACACAATGAACATTAGACCTTTTAATTTCATCAGAAAAAATCTATTTGATGTTTTGATTAATTTGATCTAAGCTAAATTTGATCTTTAGTGAATCACATTTCATCACTTTAGTGAATCGTCATTTGAATCTCTTAAGTTAATCACATTTCACAAAATTCCAAGTGAAAGTGTCATTTTTATGAGTCATTTAGATTGCATTTTAGTCCAATGAATCTGAAAATCCCAAAAGTGTCTTGCTTAATACTTTCATTGTTCCAGTCTGAAGTATTCTAAATATCACAAAAATTTTCTTAGGGTCCTTTATTAGGTCCTTTTTTAGGGTCCTTACAATGCAATATGCTGTTAATGGTTTGATTGATTATTGTTTTCACTTAATCATTTGCAAAATGCAAGAAATATTTTTGTAGTTTTTTTTCGATTATTTTTCTGTGTGGTGCAAAATGTTTACAAGTTAGGTCCGAGTTTCTCTCCAGTCTGGAAACTATTAAAATTATTTATTTATTAAATGTATTTATATAATATTAATTCATCACAAAGGGTTTGATTTTATACAAAAAATAATTAAAAATTTTAAGAAAATTTTCAATGAATATTTTCAAGCATTATTAGAAACATACAGTATAGATTAACTTATATACGAATCTTCAAAAACTTAAATTCACAACTGAAAATTGAAAGAAAATTTTTAAAATAACATAGAATGAGGAATCTCTAATGCATAAGAAATTTTAAATACATCAGAAGAATATAAATTATCATTTTTGCTGTGTTAAGGAAAAATTAAAAAGTAAATTAATGTTTGTAAAGTATTTTGTCTGATAATGAATAAAAATATTATATTTAATGTGTAAGTAAAAAAAATGCATTAGGAAAATCACTCTCTTTTCATGAGAGATCATTATTTGCTTTTCAATTCTTTTTACATTAAAAAATAAAAAATTGCTCAATCTTTTTTTAAATTATTATAACTTTGATATAATTAAAATGAAGTCTTAAAACTGCATTTATGATCTACAGTTTTATAATTCCATTGTGAACAATTTCTAACAATTATATTTTTTGATATTTTTAGAGAAATAAACTATTTTAATTGTTTGTCACCAAACTACAATTTACCTAAATAAGAAATATTTTCTTAAGATTTTAAACTCAATTTGCTTAATTCAATACTAATAAAAATTTTCTCTATTATATGAATATAAAAAATTTAATTTCAGCTTACATAAGCAGAAATGAAAAATTTAAAAATGCCATTAATCAAATAAAATGTACTGAAATAGAATGAAATACACAGTGATATATCTAATGAAAGTGATGAAAAAACATAAATTTATTATTAGATTAAAATTGAGCGGAAATAATCTCACACGTTTCCTTTTATACTTTTTAAAATGTGAGAAAAAGAGAAATTTAAGTAACATTTCTCTATGGGAATAAGTTTGATGAATCAAGTTTAAACAATTTCTTTTCAATTTGAAGTGGAAAATGTTTCCATTTCTCATGAGAAAAAAAGAAAATCATAACTTAGTTAAGGCATCTTTCAGTTTTACAGAAAAAATATTTTTATATCCTTTAGTTCAATCATACGTTAAATTCTTCTTTATACAAAAAATTTTATAAAAATATAAAATTACAGTTATCAAGTTGAAGGTTTAAAAAAAATGTTAATCCATTATAATAAATGGAAATAAATTAAACGAATTGAAAATATATGTAAACTCTCTTAAATTAATTCTTTATATTTATTGTTTAATTTTTATAAATTGAAAAATAAATTGAGGTTTAATTTTTAATGTAGTAAAATTGAAATTTACATTATTATATCTGCATAATATTCTCAAGCATCTGTTTTTCAAAATTGTCTTTTATTTATAAATACGTAAAAATTGTAGTGATTAAAAATTTATACACATTTATTTAATCAGATTATAAATATTTCTAGTTTGCAGTTCAATCTGATGATAAGATTGTGCTTACGATTTATTCGTTGATGAATGGAAATTTAGAAACATATGTAGAAATATACGAATGAAATGTTTTTGGAATTACATTTCTCACGGAACACATTAATAAATATTTGAAGTAAAATTAATTTACTTTGTAGTTATAACTAGTCTTCCTCTGTAAATGGCATCCAACTTCGTAAAAGAATGAGTGAAATGCAACAAAATTCTGTATTATAATACAAGATACATTCACGAAATTTTCCAAAAAAAAGGTTAATTCTAAAATATCTATCACAGGGCACTCTTGATATAAAAACAGGAAATTTAATACAATAACTAATCAAAACAGAATATAGAAAGAATATCAACATGTATTGACTACTTTCTGATCATTTTGTCATCAAACCATATTAAGTAAACGTGAGGGAGAAACCGAAACAGTTCAATTGTCAGAAACAAAAACAGATTAGAACACAATTTACAAGCATTGAAGCAGCTATTAATCTGTCTAATGCGATGTAAAGAAAGGTGTTTCACGTAATCAACTTCATTCATCTGCAAAATTTCAAATCGATAGAGTTCAACAAGATCGAAATTGATCAGTTGTGAGGCTTCGCACTTGAAACATAAAACTCTTTAATTTATTTACATTACAACACTTCCATGATACACCAGGAATTTTAAATAACCCCATAACCAGAAATCACATGGAATTAGCTCTGGCTAAAGGATTACCAAAGAAGCAATTAGTAACACGTTCTTCTGTGAAGCGTTGGAGCAGTATCGCTTTCACGGATAAATTGATGTGTCACAGTGCACGATCTTGCATAGAAATGATCGATATAAGGACCACCTTTTGTTGCATTTGCTGCACAACAAACGTCAGTAACATGTTATGAGACCAATATTTCGTAAAGGAACATGTGACAGACCAACATTTACAGATTTCCTCAATGCAAAGTAGAGAAAAATAAATACCTTAATAAAAATACCTTGAATCCACACAGATAGTGACCGTTGGAGGTGTGTTTGAATTTCAGTGTGGACATGTGGATTTTTCTTTGCCTAAATTCGGCAATTCTGTGTGTTAACTATCAGATTGAGATATAAATTAACCACGTGTCTCCACAAACGAGTCCAAGGCCATGACAGATCAACAGTCTGATTGTTAATGAGAGATGCTGTGGCTTATCCACATCAAGCAGCTCCTGGGTATAGCGGATCTCACATTTAAAAATATGTTTCCATAGTCCTTTTCGTATGGTGTTCTTAAAATAACATGTTTGTTGAGAAACTGCCCAAGCGATACTCCCCCCAAATTCTTTAGTCAATAGTTATTTAGATGGTATAATCAAGTACTCTTGTGTGACACGTTTACGTCCTATTACAGGATGAACTCTTAATTCTTTTCAAATCTCTTAATAATGAGTCGCCTACCTTTAGTAGAAATTGGTCCATGATGAATATTCTTTCTAAGACGAAATTTATGAACTACAACACAAGAATTTCTCTTATTTTCGTAAAACAAATTCTCCAATAAAGCACATTCAGCCAAAGAGACCATTATTAATACAACCGGAAACAGTTTTGTATAAAGCTCTTAAAGCTGGCTTTTCTTCCTAAGCATGTAAATCTCGTCATTTTTTTTCAACAACTATCATCTTTTTTAGGTTCTTCAATTCATTGCTCATAATTCTTCTTCTGGATTGTTGATAATGTTTCTGCATTTCGTTTTGGTCGTTTATTGTGTTAAATTTCATATTTGTATCGAAAAGGCATAATGCACATTTTGGAACTAATTTTTTTCAAAATTCCATGAGCGCATCTCATATATAGCCCCTTTACAAAATTTCCGTTCACCTATTTGTGCTAAGGATGTCTTTTATATGGAAGTTTAATGATAATCAATCGCACACACATTCATGAACTATGATAATTCAATCATTCACAAAACACATGTATTTAAAAATAAAAGAAATATTTTTAGGAACATATTAAAAAAAACAATTTAACAGCATGTATAAGCTCCATATTTCAGTTAAACGTGTGTATAATTATAAAATTTATATATAAAGTTCGCATCTTTATTATTTTTCGATTAAAATCTCTAAACTAATATAAATGTATATTTATAGAGCTTAGTATTGTCATACATATACCATATTTTTTTATTTCTCTAAATATTTATAAGAGAATTTTAATAATTTTTGCAAATGTTAGCATTAAAACTGCATTATTTTAAATCGAACTATTATTATTATTAACTTATATTATTCCTGCATTGTTTTTCCGAAGTGACAGTCAACCTATTTTGCTAAAAATTACTTTTATAAAACACTGAAATTCTGAAAATGCATTTTGCTTGCTTTAAAAAATAAATAAATCAGAGCTGGTTTGGGAAGAAGAAATTTTGGATAATATGAAATTTCTTAAAAAGAAGAACTAAATATTTTATTAATTAAAAAATTATCTCTGAGAATTTCTTATTCAGAATTCAACAGAATAAAAAAAATTTTACTTTCTGGTACATTTTCTTTTATTTTGTGAATTGTCTAAAATTATGTGAGCATTTTATTGTTAAGGTTAAATTTTTATCTCTTATAACAGACTTTATTCTTTAATTCGTCGTTAATATAATACAAACTGTATGTAAAATTAGGTACTGCTAATTTCTTGTATTATATCACATTAATAAATCGATAAATTAATTTCTAATTCAAGCATATTGTATGCTCTTAAGATATAAAAAATATATTTAATAAAATAATTTTTGTACTTTTGAACAGTACTGTAATGATAACATATACCAAAAATATTTATTTTAAAATAGTAATATTAAGTCATATAAAATCATATTAAGAGTACCTAAAACAAATATTAATATTATTTAATATTAAAGATAAGATAATAGAATTTATATAAAACCTCTTGAATTAAACTTTAATGAAAATATAAACTGATACTTGTATTATTTGATATCAGTTGTTACAAATAAAACATAAAAAGATTATTTTTTAAAATCTTGTACCATTTTACAAGTTTTTATAAAATATAGTTCCAGAAATATATGAATGGTAACTTAGAGGGCCTTGATTCCAACAGTTTGGGGAATAGATTTTTACATTGGCTGTACTTGTAGGTTGTTAAAAATAAAGGTTGAATTGTAAGCCATAACTGAATTAAAATTGACCTGAATGTGTATACCGAAATCGAAAACAATAATCAAGCCTAAAATCTAAAATATTACCTTAAATAATGCTTAAGTTATATCAAATTCCATGAACAATAAATCAATCTTTATTTAAAATATTTTTAAAGTGATTCAAAATATTAAATAAAATATTTACTTATATTTTAAAATATAATTTTATTCAGTTAGTTAGAATTTTGACAAAGTATTTATATATAAATGCAATAAAAATTTTGTTTCAAAAACATAAATACCATGTAATAAAATAACAAATAAAACAAAAAAATATTATTTTAAAATCTTGCACACTTTTACAAGTTTTTATTAAAAATTCTAAGCTTTTATGACGATAATTTTAATATCAACATTTATGTATTTTTTTATTTATCGTTTATTGTTAAGTTGTTTTTAGCTTTTTTAATTATATTACAATACATAATATGAATTTCATAAAGGAATATAAGATAAATCAAAGTGTCTAATTAAGTTCATGTAGTTGTGATAATATAAATGAAATTAATATGTAAAACTTTGAGCGATTTTTATATGAATAAATTTCCTGACTGTGAGACGTTTTTATATCAGTTTTCGTTATCAATAACAAAGTTTTTATCAGTGTTATTGATTTATTTAATTTTGGATTTATATATGAGTTTACCGTGGAGAATATTATCCAGCCTTATCAAATAAAAACAATAGATTTGTTTCTATGGCAATTATAAGTTTTTAGTCTTATTTGCTGATATTTATCTCTCGATAAAATGTACTTTTACTAAGAATTCAAAGTTTATTTCGAAAGAACTGCATTATATTAGCCGCATTTTTACTTAAACACAATATTTTCAGCAATAGAATATTTCATATGGAAGGCAATAATATCAGTGCTGTAACTGTTGAAGAAAAGATGAGTTCAGATAGTAAAAATAACTGTATATGCTCTGCTATGCTAATCTGTGCTGGGATAAAAATTCTTTCTGTTCATTGTATGAAAAAACGTATATTGTTAACGCTTTCTTCACACAAGAGAAGGAATATATGCTAGATATTAGTCGTTACGAGATCACGATTAGCTTCTTAAAGACTCGAAAAAAGTTTTGGTATTTCATATTTAGAATCAAAAATTTGAGAAACAGAGAAACCTACGAAGAACGTTTTCCTTCGCCTGCAAATATTTCATTACGTATTCGAATACCTCAAACTGTTTATAAAAGCATGACAGATGTTTCGGTAATTGAAATGCAGTCAATGTATGAAACACATAATACTGATAAAATTTCCGATTTGCTGAACAGTTTGAATACTTCTTCGCCTACTGATGGAATTTATCAAACAATTAATCCTCTAAGTTCTATTAAGGGACTTGCAAATGAATTAAAGAGCCTTTACTTGAGTAGTATGCACACTGATATTTCTCTGAAAGTAGGGACTGGGACCATTAGCTCACAAAGCGATTCTCAGCATTAGATCACCATTTTTCTTGAAGATGTTTGAACATGAGACACTGGAAAATGTTAACAATGTCATTGAAGTAACCGATGTCAAATATTCAATTTTAGAAAAGTCCGTTGCCTTTCTCTATAGTTGCGAATTCGAAGAAGAAGATATTGATTGTATTTGTGATTTGTATTACGTCGCCGATAAGTATGAGGTTTTACATCTTCGAGTTTTATGTGGAAAGGCACTGTTAGTAAAATTAGAAATTAATAATGTTTGCCAAATTTTAGATTTAGCTGATCGCCATAATGATGACTGCTTGAAGAAAAATACGATTGAGTTCATATCAGCTCACCTAAAAGAAGTGGCAAAAACCAATGGATGGGACAAATATATGGATATGAGGCTAGTGACGGACGTTATAACGAGTCGCAAATAAATTAGTAATTATATTCCAAGGATAAAAATATTAATTTTAAGGAATAAAATATAATATTTTTAAATCTTTTATCTTAAATCATACTATGTTCAATTTGACAAATTCTCATGTAAAACTAGCTATTTTTTTAAAATATTTTGCTTCAAGTTTAAGTATTAAAATTAATAAAGATAATTCAAAAAATAATTAACATGATTTAAAGATATTAAACAAAATTAAAAATGAATTAGTAAATTACTAAAAATCCTAAATTTCGATCACAATGGATGTGGCTTTTAAATTTAAATTGCAAAGCATAGTATGTAGACATTCTCGATATTAACTCTGAATACGTAGTTTGAACTCTTTTATATAATTAATTTTGTCATTAACTTTTCTTTTCAATTTATAAAAATTAATCTTTTAATTGTTGTTGTTGTCGTGTGCCAGCTAGACTGGCAATATGGGGTGCGCTGCTCCGCTTTTTCAACTGAACCATATTTAGGTGTGGAGTCTGACTTCCTCAGTACACACATGCCATAGGAATCCGTTTATAGGGTAGGCAACCATTCACACCTCATTCATACAAGGAAAGGACAACGACAGGATAGATAGAGAGAGAAAGTACATCCATGCCCGAACCGGGATTCGAACCAGGAACTCCCTATCCGTAGTCAGCCACTCCGACCACTAGACAGGGCGGGCGGCCTTTTAATTGTTAATTTTATTATATCATTGAGAACTCTATACATTAATAAAAAGATTCTTTATTAAAATTAGCATGTTTAATCAGAGATAATTAAAATTAACATGTTAAATTTTTTAAAATAGCTGAAAAGCACAATTGCATGTTCATTTTACATATATATACGCCAAAGTAATATTACGAGTAACATAAGTAGTTAAGTTACCATTATTTTATTTCATGTCAAATGCTAAAATCGTTTCATTTGACATGATTATTAAAATTTAATATATAATCGCAAATACACCGTAAAATGAATTTAAAACACGTAAATCGATCAAATGTTCATTAAAAATCATTTTCTAAGTGTTTAAAAGATGTAATTCGTTGTACAGATATCGTGTAGCAAATGCAAAATATTTTAATATTAATTTTACCACAAAGTAAAATCCTCATTTAATAAAATAATGTGAATACCTTTAGATTTATTTAAACTTACATTTGTGATATAAATTGTATATTGTTTACATTTTTTTTAGGTTCTACTGTTTAAAAATAATTGCGTTTTATATGATTCAACTAAGCAACATACTAATTAACACATTACTATTTTTACTTGAAAACTTTTTAACAAAAGGAAACAAAATATAATATAAATGAACCTATTTTAATTTGTATGGAATATTGTATCTCTTATATATATATCTCTTATATATATATCTCTTATATTATATCTCTTATATATATATATATATATATATATATATATATATATATATATATATATATATATATATATATATATATATATATATATATATATATATATATATATATATATATATATATATATATATATATATATATATATTATATATATATATACTTCTTATTTTACTTTAAAGTAGTAAAGTAATTAAGTGCTTATATTTATTTAATGCAACCATTCCTTATATACACCTCTCTTAAGCTCTTGTCATTAAGACGTACTATCGGCGCCATCTGGTGGTTTCTTGTAATTTGCATATTATTGTTTATTATGTGTGCGATAATTCTATATTTGAAATTTTTATTTTATAGTTCATTTTCTGTGTGATCCTGAATTAACCTTAATTTATGGACATGAAAGTATTATCCTAAAACAGTGAAATCTGAAGAATGTTACTTTTTAGGTATTTGTATCTGATAGCCATATTATTGGATGAGAACAAAGTTAACATATCTGGTATATGAATCCTGGCATGTCATCCATATCCTTAAGTGTTTGTATGCGTCAGTGAAAGACTAAAATTGGAGAATGTCGATACATGGGAATGGTGAGAATAATGTATTAGAATATGATTAGATATCCATTCTTTCATTTAAGTCTTTGATACAGGAATCTTAAAATTTCCTGGTGCATGACAATATTCTCCTAATTTTTAACTTTCATTTTTTTATAGAATTTTTGCTTATAAAAATTACATGCCAGACAATAAAAATTTTTCAATATACTAACTTATTAGGAAAATAGTAGAAGCAACAGTGGATTGAACAATATTTACTGAAACATCCTAGCTTTTAAACATTTCTTCACTTACCATGTAAACATTCATGTATACCTAGTTAATGATATCAACAGGCATGACAACGCACATACCACAACGTGGACAGAAGGGGAATTATGTGAAAAAAACAAATGAACAAATGGATATTGAAGAAAATTATCATGTTTAAATAAAATATATCTATAGCCACACAAATGGCTGTTCAATCATGTGTATTCTTCAGTGCCAATATTTAGAACCTTCATATATATATATATATATATATATATATATATTATATATATATATATATATATATATATATATATATATATATATATATATATATATATATATATATATATATATATATATATATATATTCCAATGGTCATTTCTTAGAACAAGGTGACATACATGTGCTTATGTGCTTATATATCCATGTGCCAACATACCTATATACCCATGTAAATACACAAGTGCACATGGGTATATAGGCAAGTGGACATGCAAAAGTAAAAACTATTTCATTGTTTAAAAATGAGAAATTATTTGCACTTATAGCTGCAACTTATTATACTTTTAAACTCTTATTTTCAAATCATTGCTCAGATATTAAATGTATAACAGGTTATTTATAATATGAAATAGTTTTTATATAAATCTTAAATTAGAGTAATTTATTCAAATTCTAAATTAATCAGTTTGAATTATATACAACTGATTCTTAACTGAAACTTTCTAAATATAGCTTTTTTTCAAAATAATCAAATTCATTTAATTGATGTATCGTATATGCATAAAAATTACTGATACAATTATCCCATTATTTTATATATGACCTTTTGTTTCATACTTAAGGGAATTAAGTTTTATTTATAAACAAGTATATTTATTTAATCTAATAAGTAATGTCATTTGTGAGCATACTAATTTACTAATTTTGTATTATAGTATAACTACTTGATCAAAAACGTCTAATTGGAAAAAAATATAAATAATGACGAAACTAGTATTTTTAAGGAAATTAATTATATGTATATACATATGAAAAACACATATTATTATTTGTATATAAATTGATATTTTAGTCATACTAAAAGAAAAGGTATTTCTTAATCCTTTAATAACAACAAACATTGTAATGGCACTAGGGGTTAAGCTTATTTTAAAAAGCTATACTGTACAATATAGGTTACTGCTTAAAAGAAATTCTTGTATTAGTTATAATGATAACTATAATATAATAATAAAATTATAGTTAAAATAAACAAAGTAAAATTTACGTCATGTCTTATAAAAAATTATTGGAAAAAAAAATGAATAAAAGATGATACTGATAATATAAACTGAATTAAACTGTAGACATGTAAGTGTATCTTGAATAGTTGTTTATCAAAATGTCAGAAAAATTACCTATTAATTTTTTTCTCAATTAAAATTAATTGCAAGAAACAGAACTGCTTCGTAAATTTTGCCTTTTAAATGTACATATTTGAAAAAAAGTATCACAATTCCACAGAAGGAATTAATCTGTCTCTAAAATCTATTTTATGTCAAATTGCATAATTTTTAACCTTTCATCTATTAACTTTCTATTTTTAATTTTTTTTATTCCATTACTTTAAATTACTGTATTTAACATCAATGTTGGTTTTTCCACATACTATTCTCTATAATTTAAAGTTAAGTTAGAATATATGTCGAAGTTCCTAAAATTGTGTTAATGCATTGTTAAAAACGCAATGAGAATAGACGTAAATATTATTCTTTAGTAGAAAGTGATTGGCAAAAAACTTATTAAAGTTTTAGGGCACTTAAGAAATTTACTACATGGTGTTTAGAAAAGATAAAGCTATGCATATATCGTCTTTTATCCTTGAAAGATAATTTTGATTTGTTTCCACAATAATTTGTATCACTGGTAGTGTCATGACATATTATCACAAAAAAATTCATTTAGAAACTTATCTTATTTTATTTGGCCTTTATTTTTAACCGCAGAAAGAAGTTCTTGCATTAAAATAATCAGCTTAGTTTATAACTGATAGATTATATTTTATTTTCAACATGAAAATTAATATTTAATATAACTTATTAATTAATTAATTGCTTTTCATATAATTCAATTATTTACTATATTTGAATATTATAGTAAACATAGAGCTTAACTGCTTTCACAGAAGTTTGAATGCAACTTTCCTTGATAAATTTTATCAAGATAACCCTCCCTTTCTCACTCATCGAAAGTTTTTGTTATATTTTCGCATATTTCTTTTGATATAAGTTTTAAATCATATAAATTATTAATAAGGCAAAGATAAATGATTAAATTTTTTATACGTTTTTTATTAATTTCTTAATATTTGCAATAGGCTAGAAATTTGCATAAGATATTAAGAAATTTCTACTATAATCAGTATTTAACTCCCAAATTATAGAAAACCTTAATTAATCAAAACTGAGAAAGTGTTTAATTTTCTTATAAACTTTCACGATTATATTATGAATAATATTTTTTAAGTGTTTTTGTTGAATATATTTTGTAATTTGATTGCTAGTGAAACTGTTATTTGCTTTTTTTATTCCGGAAACTGGAGAATATTTACGTAGTTTAGTAAATTACATCATGAATTTGGTAATGAACTTAAGAAAAAATATTTTATCATTAATGCTTCAAATAAACTAACTCTTAGATTATTAAAATATTTAAAAAAAAAACTGAATACAATAAAATAAAAAGTGAAATTTGCTAAGAAGCATTTTAAAAAATTATAAATTAATTCATTTGCACAATATCATTGTTAAATGCAAATTATTGTAATTAAATGCAATATAACATTATTATAATGTTTTAATTAATTTGAAAAATATCCTATCCTTAATATTTAAAATAAATTAACTCTTGGAGTATATTAACTAAAGAACTTTAAAAAATTGCATGCAATTAAATAAAAAGCAAAATTTTCTAAGAAGCGTTTTCAAAAATTATAAATTCAATAATTTGCTCAATAAAATGTAACACATCATTATTAAATCCAATTATTGTAATTAAATACAATGTATCATTATCATTACAATGTTCTATTTAATTTGCCGAATAAAAGAAAGCATAAAGCAGTTTAAATGTTATTTTCCATTCAGAATTTTAAATATTTTTAAAGAAATTCTTAATGGGATCCACACATACTATTAATAGAGAAAAATATATAAGTAATATGCAATTTCACAGCTAGTTTTTAAAATACTTAGCTAATCTGTAAACTAACTTTTAAAATAGACTGCTACCATTAGAAATCTTGTAAGAAAAAATGCGATTTATATAAATTATGTCATTAACTAATTTTAACATTAATTATTAATTTACTTTATTCAAAACTCAGTTTTTAACAATTGATGAAGAGCGTAAACATAATTCCACACAAATGATATTGAATGCAAGTTTGGTTTGTTTGCCACTCAACGGTCATTTCTTGCTCATGAGGACTAATTAGACTAGGCCTAATGCTTAAAGTGGATTTCGAACCATAAAACAATCCATGCCTAAGGTGAAGTTTGAACCCACGAACTGTGTAACCGAAAGCAAGACAGCTAATCATTCGGCTACCAGCTCGGTAACCGAGTGTAGATGTGGGTGCTTGAAAACTGCCTCTTTAATTGTAATTAGTTAAAAAAAATTCAAATTGCTGACTTCTAGCTATTATTTCAAAAATAATATATTTGCATTTTATTTTAAATTCATTCCATTCACTCATTTAAAATTCATTCTATTTCAAACTCATTTGACAAAAAATTAAATTTCCATTATATTATTGTAATTATGTTTAAATTCAAGAAATATATTTGCATATAGATAATTAATATTTTTTTCAAATTTGGCAGTCATGTATATTTATGGGTTTGTTATTTTCATATATTTTATCATGCTAAATAAAATTTATCAGAAAATTAATATATATCATGTAATTGTTAATAATTTAATTTATTTCAATGAGAAAACTATATAGGTTTCGTACATTTTGGAAATGATTTTCTTATTTTTAAAAGTATTTATCTATATAAACTTTATGTACATTTAATAACCTAAAAGTAATTACAGATCCAAATGCAATATAGTACTATATATACAAATCCTACACATACATTAGTGTGAGCTAAAAGTAAATTTAGCATCTTTACGGCGTGCAGATTAAATACATATTTATTCAATATATCTAAAGAGAATATTTTTTCATAAAATGTCGTATACCACTATCTACAATTTTCGTACATAAGTGCTTAAGAAAGGCGATGCTAAACAAGCATTAAACAATAAAAAAGTCAAAAAGTATATAAAGTTAAATTTCTGTAAAGTTGATTAAAGGTAGTGACTGTTAATTTATTCTCAATTTTATTTAACAATTTGACCTCATAATTTAATAATACAAACTGTCTTGTTTCAAATTCGATTGCTCTGTTTAATGTAGAAATACTTTTTACTCCATAAATTAATAACATTTTATTTAACTATAAACTTTATTTTAAATTACAGATCTTTTTCATTTTATTTAAATTTCATTTTATTATTTAAGAAAAAAGTTGATGTTATTATGCAATTTATGAAAAAAACTAACTCCATTTAGTTTTTAAATTAAAATATTTTGACAGTAAAAATGTGCTTTTAAAAAAATTTAAATGTAATATAGAAATATATTTCAATAACATTCAATATTTTATAAAACTTTTTTTTTTTTTTTAAGATGCTAACAGTAAACAAAACCACTTAGAATTTAATTCCCTGGATAGAATTTAATAATTATGATATCAGTCAAATTGCTTTAAATTAGATTAATTACTCATAACAAATTCCTTTATTTGCTAACATGTCAATATTCCTTTTTTTTTGCATCAATATAAAAATAACAAATTTAATTTTTCATGAAGTTTTAAATTTTATAATATGGTTTAATAAAGATGAGAACTGAGAAAATTGAAAAAAAAACCTAATATTTAACATACTCAAAGTAACAAAGAATAATAATTGAGTTAATGATGAAACATTTAAGGCAACAATTATCTCTTATGAAGCTTTTAACAATGCTTAATTGAATAAAGCTCATTTTTGCATTCTTTAATTTAGCATAAAACTTTATGTTGGTTAACAGAAAATTAATATGTTTCATGAAAATAAAAAAAGGAAAGTCAGTCAGGATATGCGAAATTTCTTTAAAAAAACTAAATTGTAGGTTAACTTAAAATAGTTTTTCGCTTTTTGTGTGCATTTTCATTTATTTAATGAGTCTAATATTTTGAATAGATTCACATCATTTTTTAAAATCTGTATTTCTTAAACAAAAATTAAATAAATAAAGCTGCATTTTCAGAATTGTTTTACTAAAATTTATAAATATTTATTTTCTTGTGTTAAAAATATGTAAGACTTATGGATAATGTTAACTTAAAAAATATATTTCTAGTGGGTTCCAAGTTTTTCTCAATTAGTTAAATATTTAATAATAGGATTGAAATCAAATACTTCACAAAATTCTTTTCTATTGATATATTATGAACCTCAATGTTATTAATATTTTACTTAACTATCACATATTAATATATTACTTAACTATACCTCAACTATTACATAAATATATCAATTATATTTATGTAAAAACCGAGGTTACTAATAAATATATATGTAAAATGCTTATAAAAATATAATTTATAGATTAATGAAATTATAATTTAAACTATAATATAAACCTTCTTTTAATCTATTGCAAAATCAGTTATTTGATTTATATTGGATAATATACATATTGCATACTTAGTAAATAGTACAATATTTCATATCTACAGTGCAGCTGCTTTGTTGTCATATTGTAGATGCAAATTCTGTCTAACTAGCCCTCGTTTA
The DNA here is from genome assembly GCA_037975125.1 of Latrodectus hesperus. Classification (NCBI taxonomy): domain Eukaryota; kingdom Metazoa; phylum Arthropoda; class Arachnida; order Araneae; family Theridiidae; genus Latrodectus; species Latrodectus hesperus. Next base: position 54,624,147 of record CM075855.1, read on the forward strand.
CAAAACTTATCCACTGGGCGACAAACAAATCAAACTAATTCGGAGTCATTATAGAGTTATTAAGCAAATACAGTAGCTGGAAAAAAGTAAAAGCAATACTAATATTTTGAAGACGAAAAATGTCCTATGATAAGTCATTTATTCATAATTGCATTCGTTAATAATTTCCTCACAGGTAACAATGCAGCAAAATCACATGTCTATTAATTTAATAATTTTTTCTTTGTTTGGGAAACGAGAACGTAGTAAAACTCAACAGAAGAGTAGGTAAGAAGCTTTATAAATACTGCCCATTAAAGATTTACACTACTGCCCATTAAAATTTTTAACCAGGAAAGCGGCACACCACACACTTGAAATTTGCATGACAGGTAGAACTTGCTGTGATATGCAAATGATTAGATTTTCAGCGCATTCATACAAAGCAGGCGACAGTAGCGACATCTACAATGTGTATAAAACCAGAGATTTGACTGCATTTTTCTCATACTCAAATTCCGTTTCAACGTTGTTTTCGGCAAAGAAAGTTGTTGTAATGCCTCGTGTAAGAAGAAGAAATGCCTATGAGCACGTGTCTGACTTTGATCAAGGAAGGATTATAGCCTACCGGGATTGCGGTTTATCGTACCACAATATTGCTGCTCGTGCCGGTCGAGACCCCATGACTGTTAGCAGAATATGGAATCGATGGGTTCAGGACAATCATACGGAACGTCATGCAGGATCTCAGTGACCCTCCATCACTAACAGCAGAGAAGACAGACATCTTATCCGCATGGTCACAAGGTATCGTACAGCCACGTCACGAACCCTGAGTCGAGAAATGGAGTCATTTGCAAGGCAACAAGTTTCTGCTCGAACAGTTCACCTACGTTTGCAGCAGCATGGATTGTCTGCACGGCGACCATGGCTTCGGCTACCATTGACACTGCGTTACAGACAGGAGCACCTTCAATGGTGGGATCAGCGACGAACCTAGACGTGGGAATGGCATCAAGTCATCTTTACAGATGAATCTCGGTTCTGTATACAGGACCATGATGGCCTCATCTGTGTTTGGAGGCATCGTGGAGAACGCGCATTGCCAGTTTCCATTGGACATCGCCATACTGGCCCATCTGCTGGAGTGATGGTATGGGGTCCCATTGGAAACACGTCTCGATCACCTCTTGTTTGCATTACCGGCACTTTGAACAGCAACCGTTACATTTCCGATGTATTAAGGCCCGTGGCTCTGCCCTATCTTCAAGGCCTCCCTAATGCTTTGTTTCAACAGAATAATGCAAGACCGCATGTTGCCCGTACTGTTCTGAACTTCCTTGATACAGAACAGGTTCGACTGTTACCCTGGCCAGCACGTTCTCCTGATCTGTCACCAATTGAGAACGTGTGGTCAATGGTTGCCGAGCGATTGACACGCCATCACTCATCATCCACTACTGTTGATGAACTGTGGCATAGTGTTGAAGCTGCATGGACTGAGGTCCCCGTACATACCATACAATCTCTGTTTGACTCCATGCCTAGTCGGATAAATGCTGTTATTGCAGCCAGAGGTGGCTGCTCTGGATACTGATTTCTCAAGATCTATACATCCTAATTTCCTGTAAATCTAATCACCTGTTCTTTCCACTATAATGTATGTGTCCAATAAATATCGTTCTGTTATTTGCATTCCTTCTTGGTGTAGCAATTTTAATGGCCAGTAGTGTATCTCAATCGCAAAAAAACTTTAAAAACAATAAAATAATCGTAAAAAGAATATTTAATTGCTTACAAAAGGCGAAAGAATACAAGAAGATGAGTACCACACGCATTGAGTCAAAGGAATATAGATGAGTGAATGATGAGTGGAGGAACTTCTTAAATAGACAAAGCAGAAAATCTTTTCTCAGAAAGTTATGATGGTAATGAAAAGTAAATAAGTTAGAGTTAACTAAAATGCGCAAAAAAATAAAAGAGAAAAAAGCATTCTGCAATTCTTAGAGACGCAGTAACATCAACATCAAAACATTCGATACATTACAAAATGTTCTGTGCATTTAACAGAATAAGAATGGTTCAAAAAGTTACGAAGCAAAATTAAAAATGAAGTTGTGTTTTCATATTAAGTTATTAAACGTTGCCAGCATTCGTCATGTATTTACCAATGTTTCACACATTGACTTATCAGCTCTTATCATATATATGAGAGCTTCTGTAATTATTTCTTTATGTTCAAATTTTCCAGAGAAATAACACAATGGTAATTTGCTTTATTTTATACAAATTCTTGTAGTGTTTTTAAAGTATAAAGGCATCTTCAAGAAAAAGTATTCCTTTCAATTGATGTATCTTCCTCCATTAGGATCTAAAATTTATATCCTACTGTTATCTTAGCTCATAGCCAATAAATCTTTGCACAGTTTCTTCTGTTCTATATAAATACATTTATTATATAAAATAAATAATTTTCACGGTTTCCAAATTTTTGTTTTCACTTTGCCGTAAATAAATATTTAGACAAAATTGAGCTTTATTTCACAACAATAATTTCTAACACAAGTTCTAATAATTAAAATATTTTTATTTGACTTTAAGATATTTTATATATTCTCATTAGTGATTTTTCCAATATATTCTCGTTAGTTATTTTTTTGATTAATTAAAAGAAAATCTTCTATTTATGAAGATTTTCTTTTTGTACCTTGTAAACTTGTAAAAGTTTTTGAATCTCGTCTGCAATGTAAATTAATTTGAATATAGTCGTATTTAATAAACACGTGGGCAGCAATGTGCATAAATTAATTTATTTCATTATTGGATTTACAGACATTTCTACGGGGAATTTATTAAATGTTCATAATAAGTGTATACTTCATGTAAGAAAACTAGTCTGAGAATACATTAATATATTATTTCAAAAAATGAACATTGTAATTTTAGATTGTGCTTAGAAAATCAAAAATGACTTTACTAAAGTTTAGCTATTTTATAACTTTCTAAATCTAACAAATACACAGAGATTATATAAAGATTTTAACAAAGAGAAATTTGTTATATGGAGTTTACCTCTCCATACGTATATTGAACATCCCTCTGACGTCATCTGGATAATCCACACTGATCTAGTAGTAGACATCCAAGAGACGTTCATAAATGATCCAATAGACCGTTCACTGATTGTTCAGAAGACGTCCATAGTACATCTAATGAATGTTTACAAATAACTACTGGTGAACGAGTTTTGAATATGATGTCCCATCACGTTAGTTGTGTTGTTGTTACTTATGACACGTGGACAAGTTAAGCTCGCTATGCCTTGGCTATGTGAATTTAAGTCAATAGGGAGCGTCTTTCGTTTTAATTAGAGCGCCAAGAAGGTGAAAATACGTCTTTGCTCTTTAAATCCTCCAATAGATGGCACCACCAGAGGATCCACTCCCTCAATTTGGACATTGATCTGAAAGGGGAGGAAATTTTCTCCAGACCATTGTACCCATGATAATTTCTCAATGACCTACCACAGGACATCACGTTAGTAATGTCTTTAATATGACATGACAGAATGCGCATGAATTCCAACCATGTACTGTAATTTTTTTGGAATCGCCGTTTCTTAAGCAGTTACAAATATTTTGATAACCTATTGAAAATGTCTTATGTTTTATTGAAAATGTCTGAAGTGGCTAAATATTAACTACACTGAAAATTCAAAAATAATTTTTTATTTTCTTAATAAGTTTAATGTTAAAAATTGATCTACTTTTACAACGATAAATTTTTGTTAACATAATAAACTTCTTTCCTGTTATAGAAAATCTTTCAAGTGGATTTAATTTATATCTTACCTCATCCATCTTTCTCTCTCTCATTCCCTCTCCTCTCTCTCTCTCTCTATATATATATACATATATATAGACACACAAATATATATATATATATATATATATATATATATATATATATATATATATATATATATATATGGAAACTTTTAAAGTATAAACTTACAATATGTATTACACAGGGTACAACTAACTTTATAGTTTATATTTATAAAAACACCTTCACTTTTTCAGGAAAAGATGCATTGTTTTTATTAATAACATAAGTAATATAACATTTTGAACATAACGTATTGTACATTTCATAACAGGAGCATAATTCTACATAATATGTTTCATATACCGTACTATGGTCATTAAATTGTACTTCAGTGGATTCTGAGTCATGTTGGGATCCTAGGTAATAAGAAGGCTGACTCTTTGGCAAAATTTGCACTGGGTTTGCCCCAGTGTCGTTCTTCTATCCCAATTCGTAACTTCAAGTCTTTGGTGGCATCGGGGCTCAAGATATCTAGGAAGCTACATTGTGCTAATTTGGCTGCTGGTAAGAGTTAGGAGTGCCTGTTACAGCATAAAAATAGAGTTCCTCGGGGTTTGCCCAGGAGAATTGGCGTTGCCTGCTTCCGGTTATTGACAGGCCATGACTATCTTCAACAACATCTACATAGAATTGGGCTGGCTTCCTCTGCCTCTTGTGTGACCGTAACTGTATGGATGGACGTCATCTTTGGGAGTGTTCTGGTCTGAAAGATATAGACATTGGAGATATTTCCTCCTTCAGTTCTTCGCATTTTTAACGCGTAGGATAAACAAAAATTATATATCGTACTTTCAAAAAAAATTTTCTGGATTTCTATAAAACATTTTAAGTATAATGCAACATTTTTCATGCCATAATAATTTTATAAAAAAGTGATATAAAGTAAGACATTTTTTTTCAAATAAAATAATTATTTTCATTCACACTAGAAACTCAAAAAATATATTGGTTTTCTATTGCAATATTCATGTATAAGTAATTACATCAGTACTATTAAACTCACATAGAAAATCAACATTTGGTTTGGGAAATAAATGAAAAATTAAATAACTTTTCATTAGCAAATATATTATTTTTTCAATACATACATTTAATAAGTAATATTATAAATTAAATATATCAACATAATTTGTGTACAAAATTAATTTCCTTTTAATTTGAGAGACTTATTTTAATTTCATTAAGGGATTGAATATACTTTTAAAATAAGTAAGTTTATCAATTCATTATACTAAACGTACATAAGTATTTACTTAAGAATATTTAATCATAAAAAATTAAAAATAAAAATTGAAATAAATGGGTAAAGTTGTCAAGTAATGAAAAGCACATTTCACACAATTAAATATATTTTACCGGCACTTTAGAATACAAAAATAATACGTAAGAAAATGTAACTCTTTTCTGTTCGTATTAATTATTTAATTAAATAAATTGCTTTTGAATTTGATTTACTTTCATAATGGGGAGTTTTTGATGAATGATAACTTAAATATTTAAAATCATTACATTAATTATTTCTCTTTAGTTCCTTTAAAAAGCAGAAAAATTTATTTCATATTTCTTTTTGAAACAGTAATCATGTTTATGAATTGTTTTTTTCCCTTACACTATACATTAAAAAGTTCTATTGAGTGCATTCGTGCTTATTTTAAAAGAAATATTTATTAAATTTATCAAACAAAAATTTTCGTTTTTTATAATCAAGTACACACATGAAATTTCCATTTGAGAAAAAATTGGTAATATGGATAAAATATTTTTAAGTACATAATAATTAAACTATTCACATTCAAAAGACAGCACACAATAATCAAATACCAGCAGGTTTTAATCAGCAAACTATTTTAATTTCAATATGGAATTTTTTTATTATTTTGGTTGTACATATGAAATATTTAATTGCATCGATTTTCTTCTAGATGTTGAACTTTGCTTCAATACGATATAGAAATATCTGAAGGTATTCGTTAATTGGGAATAAGAAGATGTGTGAAGAATAAGAATATTAGTGTATTCGCGCATATATTATATATAAGGAATCGCTTATTATTTCATTATAAAAATGATGTTTATAATTTATATTTAAATAACGAAATGCAGTCTGAGTTTTAAATGTTTTCTGTAAATTTGCAATGATATACTGCGTAGCAATAAAACTGCAACAGTATTGAAACATAATATTGATATGCAGAGAAAAAGAAGTACACCATGTAATAAATTATCCAAAATGCATTGCATTCAAATGAGATGTAAAGAAAAGTATCTCCGAGATCAACAATAGTCATGTTATATGCCAAATTTTGTCCAAATTTCTGTTGCATTTTATACGAATTCGGCATTAAGAATTCCAGAATGCTAAAGATTGGTGTTCTCTTATCATACACAAATACAACGGGTACTGTTATCGTCAAAAGAGCAAACTGGTTAATTTCTGCACTGAATTGCAGTGGGCAGACACCTGTATTATTTGACTGCATATTGCTTATAGTATAAATGATTTGGAGAAGGGATTGTGTCACGATTCAATAATGGAGATGTTGCCAGAATTATGTCAATATGAATGGATCGATGAATCCGCATCGTTCTTGTGAAGCCACAAACTACTTTTGTTGATTTGATACACTTGAAGGATGATCTTAGCTTACTTATAAATTTCTGTATCATTTCTTGTTTATCGGCGTATTATGTGATTTTGTATGTGTGCATTTATGATATTTGTTATGAAAATTGCCGTGAAATTGACAGAAAAAATGAATAAGTATACTATGTAATCCTTGTACCAGGTCTGTAACTTTAAAATGCGGATTTTTTCAATAAAAATACGCAATGATTTAGAAAAAATGGAAATATATATTTTATTCAAAGTATCGGCCCTCGTTTTCTACACCTTTTAACAATCTATTGGGTAAATTATGAATGCCATTCCAAAAGAATTAAACGTCGCGTGAGTCAAACCAGTCGTCGAGCCATTTTTGGACCTCTTCATAAGAATGAAAGTACTGCTCGACAAATGCGTGTTTCATGGATAAAAACATGTGATAGTTGGAAGGAGCAAGGTTCGGTGAGTATGGTGGGTGGGGTAATATTTCCCATCCAAGTGCTGCCAAAGTGTCCTTGACCGGTTTTGCTGTGTGACATTATATTATAATAAATATCATTTGCTTCTGTGTCTCTATCAATTTTTATTACTTTTATCACATGTATTCTTGTAGCATATCCACTTTCTTACTTAAAAGAAAATTAAAATATACACATAGTTTTCAAATCCCATTCATGAAAGTATGTTATCATGTTCATAAAATATTTTAAGCATATTTTAGGAAAGAGTTTTTATTTAATCAAATAAATATTTTACGTCACATTTCTATCATATTATTTTCAAAAGAATAAATATAATATATTCAAAATGTTTCCTTTGTAATGTAATATATGGGTAAATTATATTTTCATTTAAATAATTCCCATCTGAAAATGTTTTTTTTTTTAAATTGAGAATTAACACACCATTTGAAACAGCTATACATAAATTCTTTAAATCGCATTTTCACTTGTATTAGTTTTATTTTTAATTTTAGAGAGCAAAATTTAATTGCTGCAGATACAAAAAATTATTTTATATATTTCTATAAATGATTAGTTTATTGAATCATTCTTCAATATTTTTCAGTAAATGCAATAAATTTCTTACTTTCAGTTTTACTTAAGTTTATTTTAAAATGTTTCATTTTGTTATTATAAAGCTATTTGAGTGCCGAATATCAGAAATCACTAAAATTGCAGCCTCCTCTGAAGTAGTATGAATGAACTTAAGCCAAGCTAAAATATCGATACCCATTGATTAGCCCTACACACAATAATTTATAATATTAACTAACCAAATCGATAGCTATATATGTTTCTGTTGGTAATCTCCTGACAACTACAAATTAATTAGTCAGAAATAATGTAAATGTAAGAGTCATCATGGCAGACTACCTATTCATTTTTTTTTTACTTTTGAATTTGTAGTTTCGATGCCACACCACAACTTTCACCATTAAATATTAGACATAGCCATCGTATCCATAAATCGTTACAGTAAAAATCTTACTTCAAATGAATAATTTTACTCCATATGAAGTTCTTCAAGTGGGTAGTTATCTTTTGAAAATGATCTGTAACTTTGTTATTATGTTTCCTTGACGATAGTCCTCTATCTCGATCACAAAACTTCAACTTTCACCCAATTCATACTTACTTTTTATTTTTTACTTTTCTACCACTTCTTTTTAAGACCATTAAAATGTTACTTAAGGGTTTCACAATTTAAGCACCACCAAGAGTTTTTTACTATCATTTTCTATGATTATGCATCTGTATCGCACTTGTATGTGTTTTACTGTCAAAAATTTTTGTCTTTAAAATCTTGATATATCTTTGATTTTTTTTTTTAACATTTTTCAGAGGATATTGAAAATACCTAATGTAGTTATTTTGGGAGACTTTGGTTCCATATTATGATTTTTGCATTATCTTTTTTTTTATTTTTTTTTTTATTTTTATTTTTAAAGAAGAAATATAACATCTAGGCAATGATAAGAAAACAGAAATAGCTACAGCAAATATTTTTGAATGCTTATCTATAAATCTCATTCAAATGATAACCAAAATAAAAAGGCCATTTAAAAATAAACATTATTTGTGCGAACCAAACTGTTAAAGTACTATTAAAATGATTGAATAAAGATTAGTGGTGTAAGTACTTTTAATATTTTAGTTTCTACTTTAATGAAAAGTATCATTAGTTTGCTTAATCCTCAATTAGAAATTAGATTAATCTAATGAGATTTTATTACTTATGGTTATGCTTATATTGGTTAATAAATGAAGCTTAATCATGTCAGAAACAAAATGCACTTAAATGTAAATGTATTTCGCAGTTGTTTTAATTTTATTGACAGATTAAATGAATAATAGATTTAATAAACTTTTTTCTTGTTAAAGATTATTACGGCAGTTTCACACTCACAATATTTCATTTTATTTTACAGACAGAACTTCTTTCAATAAGAATTTTAACATTTTTTTACTTTTGATAAATTTGATAATTGATGTTATAGTTTTGTTGCGAGCAAGAGTTTTGATAAATAGTTATTGAATTATATTTTCAGTACGTAACATAAGAAAAAAAATTGAGCATACACTAAAAATGTATATATTATTTATTTTTAAATAACAAATTTACGTTGCCTATGTTTTTTTATGAATTTAGTAAGAAATTATAATAAATAGATTAAAAAAGCAACTTTATCAATTAGACTTCAGGAATAAGAACATATTATTCTTTAGTTTTTTATCATGGAAAACTTAAAAATGATCAAGTTTTTAGGAAGTATTTCTTATATTTTAATGCTAAACTTCACTATAAGTTAATTTTATAATGAATATTAACATTGGTTTAAAGATTATGTTAAATTTCATTGTACGACTTTTAATTATAACTTTAACAAAGATAAATTTCAAATGTTGAAAACTGTTTGGAATTTAATGCCTAATATCATAATAGTAATATTTAAAAATGTAAAATAGGATTAGCTAGTGAAATTAACTGTGTGTGAAATAAAAGGCGGTTTTTAGAAAGAAATACATTTTAATTAGAACAAAATTTTGAGAATTACCTTCAATTGATTTACAAGATAATTCACAAATTAAAGGAAAATTCCACTTTTGACCTTTGAATTTGAGCCGACCGAGGATGGAGTGGTTAGCGACCCTAACTTTGAAGCAGCAGGTTCCGGATTCGAATCCTGATTTGGTCATGGAAGCTTCTTTCTCTCCGTGATTTTCTATCCTTTCACTTCCGGGGCAAAGATAGCACACCTACTGAGTGCCCCACCGTATAAGTTGCCATCATCTTCACCCCCTGTAGCACTGGATGGACTAATCTTAAGATCAGCCAGACATTGGAAAAAGAAAACCCTTTGAATTTGAATGAAACGTATAAAAATCGAAAAAGATTTTTCAGAAATATCAAAAATCGAACAACTATTAATAGATCGAGTAAAAATGGGCTCAAGTCTTCACATTATTTTTTCGTGATAGAATGGTAATGACAAATATAGTTTACTATCTGAAGAGCTGAAAATAAGTATCCTTTTCTTTTATAAGGAAATATCCTTCTTTACATATTAAATTAAATTCAAGTTATATATATTAAGTAAAAAAACTTGACTCACATTGGGAAGGTTATTCTGCTTTATGAAAATAAATAATTTGAATTATTTTTATGAAAATTGCATGCAAATTCTATGCAATATTTTCAATAATATCTATGTCCTTTCAATCATTACCGAATATCTTTAAAAATTTTATAAGTATAGGAAATGTATACTTTTGTCTTATTTTTTTAGTTAATTAACATTATTTTCATGTCCATGTACGACCACAAAGGCACTTAAAGAAGTTAGTGCTCGTTTACTCATTCATTTGACCACTTTACCAGAATTATAAAAATTAATAAAATACTTTTTACAAACTGCATGTCGAGCTTTATCCTGATTTTACAAAAGAAGAAATTAGATTTTAGCATCTATTAAATTCCACATTTCTATAACATTGTATCATATGAATATAAATGAGAGTAAAATAATTTATAAAAATCTTTAATTTTAAAATCTGCAAATGTTAAATGCAAATGTACAAATTTAAAAACTAACTCAATTATTGGCATTTGAGAATATAGACATTATTCAAACATGGCAAAAAGTTCATATTGAACTTTATTACTCAGATTTCTTTAGAAATGTATTCTTCAATAATCAAATACCATAATAATAGTAAAATTACAAAATACTTGTGTTTTAAATTTAAAAAAATTAAAAGTTATCAACTGTAGTTCAGTTAAATTACATCGAGAAATGTTCTGCATGTATAACACGAAGCAACCAAAATGACATAAAAATTGGGTGAAAAATAAACTGTTTAACTTTCAATCACTAATGGAAATTGCTAACTATTAATCTGTGATCATAGTTTTAAGAAAAGTAATAGAACTTTGAGAAAAAGTCTCTATCTCAGTTCATGTATTACCAAATACACAAAATGGAAAAAGCAGTCAAATAAGAATGTTAGTTTATGCATTGCATGATATGATAAACTCTGAATCAGTAGCACGCTCTTTAGAGGAAGAAGTACGAAGGAACTTTTTAAAACAAAGCAATTTTATTTTTTATTTGGTTTAAGAAAATAAAGTTGGCGAGAAAAATCTTAAGTTGGCAGTCATTTATTTGCATCATTAATTTTAACGAAATATTAATTATCAGAAAAAAATTCTTTGACTTATAAATTTAGAGAAGTAAATTTATTTGACTTTCAAAAGCAATACTTTATAAAAAAAATACCAATAAATACCACTTAAAGGCTTAGAGCTGTTTATGCTTATATGAATGCATCACATTTTTAACTTTTTTTATACTTCAAATAAACATGTACTATACAAGACTGCTATTACAATAACTAACTCAATAATTTATTAATTAAATTAAAGATAAAGCTATTTTTAGGGATATTTATGAAAGCTAATTTATCTACTGATAAAAGTTTATTCCTTTAAATGATATTATACAGATTATAATGATTTTTGCAGGTAAAATTTCAGAAAAAAATTCCTTAAAAACATTTTCTTTTAAGAACGTTTGAAAATACATTTTTTAAATTTTATTAATAATTTATTCCTCAATTCGAATTAATCTTTGATGGTCAATATTTTTTTGCTCATAGTTATCATAATGATGCCTACCTACTCATTCCTAAGCCTTATAATGTTTTAATTTGGGGAAAGCAAATTTATTCAGTAAGTAATGATTAGGAAATTAATTCGTAATACGAAAATATCCTTATTGAAGTCATGCGCTTTATCAATATAATGAAAATTTAGATTCGGTTTCAATATCTCTCTTTTAATTAAAGTTGTTACTTTCTCTTGTGTATTCAACCATTACGAAATTATTTCCTTATGGCATTCGTTAAATTCCTTTAATCCAGTAATTGATGTTCAGTTCTTGAATTTATGTGTTTCCATTTCGAATGAAATATTTTCTTGGGAGAAATTTTTGAACCAATTTATTTCAGTGATTGTAAATCAATTCAATTGACCTTTTAATATTAAAAATACCATATTATTTACCACTTAGATAAGTCCTTTTATTGAGGATTTATCTTAACATTTGCTTTGTGTAAAGGCTTCTTGATTATATTGATTTTAAGCTTTTAATAATATTGGAGTAATTAAAGCATAACTAAGAGAATAAATTTTATAAAAAATATTCGTTGTTAGTGATTTGTTATTATATTTTTGATTTAAGAATTAATCTTTGTCAATGATTAATCTGTTATAAGTGATTTACGAAACATTAAAAAAATTTATAGTTATAATAAATTGTCATAATATTTTAGGTATTTTAAATAATAAAGCTTTTTTAGAAAATACTCTATTTTCTAAAAAAAGTTAATTTTTTGCAAAGTAATATTTTTAGATAGAATTAAACAGAAATGTGAGACTTTCGAAAAATAAAAACATAAGTGTTTTATCCAAGTGAATTTTTCTCGAACAAATGAGTAAAATAAAATAAAAAAACACTTACAACGTAACTTTAACAACAATAACGTATAATATGATATAACTCACTTCTCAAAGAATAAAATTAATTTGAAATTAATTAATAGACTTAAAAGAACAAAAAAGTAACTACAATGCTATTATTATTGTTTCCTTATATATTAATATATAGAAAGAACAATGATGCAACATCTTGGTTTGTCCAGATGTCATAAGTAACCACAACAACACAATGCTGAAATTTCAAAAACAATCTGAATGATTTCACTTATTAACTATCATAAAGGAACTTGAATTTACAACTCGGTGAATTTTTTAATTCAATGTTACTGAAGAAATTTTTCTAAGGAATATTTATTAGTTTTTCTTATAAAAAATGTTAATGACCATCCCTTCGACATATCAGAAAAAAGCAGTCCCATCAAATATCAACTCCTGCCAACAAAAACGAAAGATACTAAATATGAGTAGCAAATTGTAGTTCTTCAGCCAATGAAAATGTATTGATATGAGCACATTGACAGCTATCAGCTTCGAAGTTAAAAGCGAAAAAGTATGTGTTATTGGAAAGGAATCTGGAATTAAGTCGTTTGTTGGACTTAGTGTTAGAGCTGATTTACATTTCCCCTTATTTGACTTAGTATTAGATTTGATTTACATTTATCCTTATTTGACTTAGTGTTAGAACTGATTTACATTTCTCCTTATTTGACTTAATGTTAGAACTGATTTACATTTCTCTTCAAATGAGATTTTCTTTAAATCGCTGACATTTCTCGCAAAGGAATCAGATCAACAAGCCTTGATGTTAATTTGAGAGACTATGTTCTCTTATATTAGTGACCGCAATTCACGCTGTTCCTTCAACCTACCAAATGAAGAACCTTTTCAATCCTTGAAGAACTTCAAAAGAAAAACCTCTTTCTTCAACGTTCCAAATGCGCATTGAAGTACTTAAAGACAGAGCATTTTCATAACAGAAACACATAAAGTGTGCCGTTTCTGAGAAACTTTAGTCCTTGATATTAAAGCCAATAATTCAACAAACTTGATAATGAGACAAATGATACATACTTCCCGTACAGCTATGAAAGAGAAGTTCCAATCTCCATTTCTTTCTCTTATTCCTAACATCATGCTCGGGTAAATTCAACAAATATACTCTTTTAACAATGAAAATAAATCTTTTATTAACATCTTTAAATCCTTAATCTTTATATCTTAATACCTTTTAATATTAATATCTTTAACATCTTTTAAATAATATATTTTAACAATCAAGATAAATATTTTAATATGCACTAAAAATAATATAAAATTTCCAAAATTTCACAAGAGGAAATTTTAGTTTTATGTTATATATTTATTAATCTTTTAAAAGAAAATATAGTTACTATGTATAACAAAATGAAACATGACGGTTCAAAAGAAATACAAAACACAAATCAACGAAAATAGTTTTATAACTGCTCTAAAATGGTGTTAAAAATTTCTTGACGCCAATGTATTTCATAAGCTGGAATACAAAAGATTTTTTTCTACAATAAGTACAGAGTATTGACATCATTTTGGGGAAATCATTTAATGAACTATATATTGATAAATATTTTTAATTATTAGCAAACTTTTTTCTAGAAATTTATTTACGGTTCAGTGTGAAGACATTTTAAGAAAACTCCATCTTTGTAAATATTTAGTCTTCGTATCACAGGATGTTTTGGAAAATTCTGATGAAATATATTTTAAAAAGAAAAGCTGATTTACTACTTGGCATCAATCTTATCATCATAAAACAATTTTATCATTTGTGAGCTTGATACAACTTAACCTAATAGCATATGACAACATTCCTTTAACCTATATTGATTATATAATGCTCAAATTTGATATCATTTTACATGTAATTATATCATTTCTAACTCCGTGTAGTGTATATTGTATATGACAAATGTTATTATTTAACTTCCTTAAAGAATGTTATAAATATATATGATAAAAAAACTAATATCAGCATCATTTGATCAATGAAGACTAACAACTGTGCATTTAAGTGGCTGCTCAAAATTTGGTAAGTATTTATATAAAACTAATTTCGCCAATAGTTCGCCAATTATAATTTTTTCTTAGTAAAAACTAATTGATGTAATCTTTTCCCATAATTATTATTTATTAAAGTAAATTTCAACTGAAAAATGCTTCGTTTGTGCATTTTTTTTAGAACACTGGAAAAAATTCGAAACAATTTATTATTTTTAATATCTTAAAAAGAACAATTTATTTCTTGTTTCTAAATAAAGCTAATAAAAAATAAATAAACATTAAAAAATGGATATAATGAGCAAAATTATTTAATTAAAGTTATCTTTCATAATAAATGCTGAGAAAAATATAACTTCAACAAATGTCAAACAAATGAATCATATTTTGAAAAAATAATTAAACAATATTTTTGTATAGTTGTGGAAATATTGATTTATATTATTTTTTTATGATTATTACGCAAATCAAAATATTAAATAAGAAATTTTAATCACATTATCAATTTTATTGCCCAAACTATAGAGTACAGACACGTTTTTATATTTAAAAAAATACATGCTTAAAGGTAAGAATTACAACTTTAAAATATTTTCAGAATATATAGCTGACTAAAAATTACTGTAAGCTAAAATAACGCATTTTAATAATTTTTCTGATAGATCTTAAATAGTACTTCACTGAGAATTCTTAAACAAATTATTTTTTTCTATGCAACCGCTAAAAATGAAGGTATTAAATTTTGAGTATTTTTGAATTAAAGTACCAAATTTTAAGCACTTTTCAGTGTAAATTTTAGCTATGCTTATTATTACCTGTATACTTTTGATTAAGAAATCGAATACCTTATTTTATTTATGTATCTAATCAAGTTATACCGTGATTAATTTTCAGTTTTGAATAAAAAACTGTTTATAAAAATAAAACGCGTGCATAATAATTTTTGTAGGAAAAGAGGTTATAAAATTTTATAGTATATATTATGAAATATTGACTGCTAAAATCAAAGAATATAATAAAAGATATCATGATGGAAGTACCAAGTATAATAAAGAAAACATACATATTATTTTGGAATAAATGTTAGAATATTTTAATACGATTCCTGCCAGTCATAATGTAATAAAAATAAAATAATGACATTAAATATTATAATGTTAGAACATTTTCATATATACTTTTTCAAATTTTTTAATTATTTAAGTGTATTATATTTTAAATGAACTTTCTTTTTGTAACTCATAAAACATAATATTAGTACTGCTTTTACATCTGAAATTTAGAAAAATGTAATGGTTTTATGTTTACATAATAAATTTTTGTCAATAACCTGTGTAGGTAATAAAAAAATGGAAATGAAGTACTTTTAATATTAATGAAATCAATCTGTAAAGAATACATTTTTAATTATGAGTACTAAATTATAAGCTATTTAACGTTTTATTCTATCTGCTCTATAATTAAGTCATACTAGTTTATTAAGTCATACTAGTAATAAAGTTTTGTTAAATTGTAATATTACCGGGTATTTTGAATAAGTGTTATACTTATTAAAGTATAGCATTTTTATTTTATATAAAAATCTTTACACATCAGTATATAGAAAAGCTCTATTATAACTACTTTTGTAAAAAAAAATGAATGTTAGTTCTTTAACGAGATACACATTCTTTACACTGGATTTATTTTTTCACCATACAACCAAATCAATCACAAATTAAAAAAAACACTATATTTTTATTTCTGTATAATATTCTCAATATGAATTGTAGTGTTAGAATACTCTTCATTCTCTTCACATGATGGCGCTGTAGTCATTAGGAGAGAGGAGAGCAGAGTGTCCGCTCCGGCGGAGAGAGATTGTCTTTGACCAGTGAAGGAGGAGGTTTAGCTGGCTCTCTTTGGGTGTTAGTTCTGTTGGCCGTGTAGGGCCATAATCAAATTTCAATTAATTATAATTTTAATATACAATACTATTAATTATTAATTTTAAATATTAAATAAATGTTTGTATTTGTTCGAGTTGTGCTTTCTTCTACAGAACAGACACTACACTGTCGCACCTGACAGGATTACGAGCTGACGTTTCTGGCATAATCTGAAACAGAACTGTAAATTTGTTTATTTGACTGTTTATGTTTTACAAATAATTGAAATGGCTTTTCTTGCAAAAGGAAAGAAAGAAGATTTATGAACTATTGCGGTGGAATTAGGCATTGAGAATGCTGCGAATCTAAAACTTTACGAACTAAAAAAATTGATAACAGAAAGTGAAAACTACGACGAAGATTTCATTAAAGAATTCTTAAATTCGTTGATTGAAGAACGAAAAAGAAACGAAGAAATTGAAGAGCGGAAAAGATTGCAAGAAATTGAAGAACGAAAATGGAATATGGAAATGGAAAAACGAAAACAAGAAATGGAGTTCGAGCTACAAAAACTAAGTTTAATGGGAAAGGAACGAACAGGAGAAGATAACTTACGAAATACTGGTAATGATTTTCATTTTAAGGCGAAATTAGATTTAAATATATTTTACAGAAGTTTGATCCCAAAACAAATGATATAAGTTTATATCTTGTCCTCTTCGAATGACAAGCTAAGAGAATTGAAATTAAAAAAGAACTTTGGGTTACGCATTTAATCGTATTATTGCCGTATGATGTTGTACAAATTATAGCAAGAGAAGAGGCAGAAGTCACCGAGGATTACGACAAAGTAAAAAGTTTGCCCTCAAAAGGTATAAAATGACCCCAGAAAAATTTAGACAGTTCTTCACGAAGCACCATAAGAAACTAGAAATAAACTGGCGAGATTTTGCTTATGAACTGAAAAATTATTTCTTAAAATGGATCAGTGGACTTGGAATACGAACATTTGAAGAGCTTTGTGATCTAATAATAACTGATCAAATAAAACGCAAAGTTCCCTTAGAAATTAAAGAAAATTTTATTTATGTTTGGTCAAATTTTAAAACTCCAGAAGAAATAACAAGTAAATTGGATGATTATGAAAATGTCAGAATGAATACTAGTGTCAAACCGAAAGAATTTCCTCGCAAAGAATATTTCAAGAGATATAATTATAACGAACAAGAATATTTGGCAGAGTCAAAACATATTCCTCCGTATGTTAGATAACAAAAATTTAAAAATTTTCGGCAAGAAGAAAATTTTAAAAAAAGAACTGTGAAAGAATGTTATGTTTGTGGAGATTCACATTTTGCGAGAGAATGCCCAAAAAGATTTAAAGCAAACAATAAGAAAAGCGATGTTCTAACAGCAGAAATTCGCTGCCAATTACTAAAAGAAAAAAGAACGGAAATTGAAATAAATCCTCTTCAATATGTGGATATTTACGTGGAAAATACTTTAGTGAAAGCTCTCGTAGACTCGGGATGCCAACTACCAGTCATAAATAATGATTTTATTCCAAAATCAAAAACAGAAAAAGGAAGAGTTATTTTAATCAGTGCTTTTGGAGAGAAGATAGAAGCTGAATTAATGAGCTTTCAAGTAGCGTTAAAAAAGGAAAATAATAAAATGTTCTCGAAACCCATCGAAATAATTGCAGCTGTTACCAATAAAATCCAAGGGCAATGTATAATACCAACGCAGGTTTTTTCACTTATTGGAAAATGTAGTGCTAGAAGAAAACAAGAAGTCTGCCACCTGCTTTGTTTTGGCGTCGCAAGGAGTTGAATATCATAATGAGACTGCTGAATCATCGCACGCCGAAGAGGCAGATATCTCAGTTCAGGCAGTTCAGGGTGACGTTCTCAGTTCAAATAACGCCACGAATCCGGGTATTTCTGATGATGTGGAAGTGCTGGAAGCCGAAACAAATTGTAAATTGAGCCAATCATTACAATTTAAAAAAGAACAACAAGAATGCGCCTCTTTGGATGAAGTGAGATCTTCTTTCTCACGTAGTAAGGGTAAATATATTGATTTAGATGGCATTTTATTCCACAAAGAAAAAGTTTGTGGTGAAACTGTAAATCAGTTAATTTTACCGAAATGTCACCGTCAGAAAGTTATGAATTTGGCTCATACATCTGTTTTTGGAAGTCATATGGGATTAAAGAAAACAAAAGAAAAAATTCGATTTAGTTTTTACTGGCCGAATATGTCAAATAATATTTTAAATTTCTGCAAATCATGTAAAGAATGCCAATTACGGTCTCCTGAGAAGTCTTCCGATAAAATTCCTATTTATCCAGTGCTTAGACCAGAGCTACCGTTTGAAACTGTGAACGACGATATTATCGGGCTAATTGAGCCTTCGTCGGCACGTAAGCACAAATATGTTTTAGTGCTGATGTATCAGCATTCGAGATGGCCTGAGGCTATTCCTTTACGTTCTCTAACAGCAAAGGCAACTTGTGATGCGCTATTGGAGATTTTTATGAGAACTGGTATTCCAAGTGTTATTGCCAGTAATCAAGGGAATAATTTTACTTCTAAATTAACACAAGAATT
This sequence comes from Latrodectus hesperus, assembly GCA_037975125.1. NCBI lineage: Eukaryota > Metazoa > Arthropoda > Arachnida > Araneae > Theridiidae > Latrodectus > Latrodectus hesperus. The sequence continues at coordinate 54,643,131 of CM075855.1, forward strand.
TATTAATCGCTTAGGATGTTCTCCCAGATTTTCAGTGCCAGCGTATGCTGCCAGCAATGGATTAATTGGAAGATATAATAAAGTTCTGAAGAACTCTCTTCATCACGTCATACGATTGGACCCCAGCAATTGGGATAAATATATCCCTTATTTACTCTTCGCTTACAGAGAAGTGCCAAATTGCACTACTGGCGTTTCTCTTTATTTATTATATTACATTACATATATTCAGACTTGTATGCTTGATTCTTGAGATCCGCTTGTAAGTCTTCGTCGATAATAGGACAAATAGCACAATGACAGATGTACAACCACAGAAGAATAACGAAGAAAACACCCAGGGCCACGGTGGGAATCGAACCCACACTCCTACGCTCTCAAGCGATTAGCGGTGATGCTTTAGACCACTCAGCCACGGAGCGCCCGCGTTTCTCCCTTCAAGCTTTTGTACAGTAGAGAAGCAAGAGGACCTTTAAGTGTTTTGAAATCATGCTGGACTGGCGAAATCCCTATTCCATTAAATATGAGTAAATCTGTTATTGATTATTTACAAGATCAGAAGGTAAAATTTGAAAGAGCCATCGAACAGGCCTCATTGATAGCTGCTGGAAAACATCAAGCCTACACCGACTACTTCAATTGCCGGACTGTTCCTAAGGAATTTAAGGTGGGTGATCACGTTTATTTATTGATTCCGGATTCTTCTAACAAATTGTATGCCAGATGGACAGGTCCTGGTGAAGTAATTGAACACTGCCTACCTAACTCCTATTAAGTAAAACTCCCAGATGGAAATATTAGACATTGCCATGTAAAAAAAATGAGAAAGTATTGTCCAAGGGTCAATGCTGTGGGAATTATCTTTGAAGACAACAAAGAATTTGGTGAAATTCATGTTCTCCAAGACTTACTAGTAAATTACATACCAAAGATCCTTTGCAAAATTTACGCATGCAACATTTATCTAGAGATGACAGGGAAAAGATTTTGAGTTTATTACATAATTATAAGACTTTGTTTACTGGAAATGTAAAAATAGCCAAAGTTAATGAACATAAGATCATATTAGAAGAAGGGAAAGAACGTAAAAAACCTTATGTTTACAGAATTCCAGAGGCTCTTAAATCCCAAATGGATGACCAGATTGATGAACTATTGGAATTAGATCTCATAGAGGAGAGCTTGGCTGAAATAGCACATCCAGTGGTATGTGTAAACAAAAAGGATGGAGGAATTAGGATGTGCATTGACTACAGATCTCTTAATGCTGTGACAAAAACGGATGATTTTCCTATGGAAGATTCAATGCAATTAATTAATTGTATTGGAAAGGCTAATATTATTTTCACATTGAATCTACTGAAAGGTTACTGGGCTATTCCAGTAGAAGAAGCTAGTCGTGATTTCACCTCATTCAAAACCCATAGATCTCAATATCGTTTTTAAGTCATGCCGTTTGGATTGAAAAATGCCGCTGCTACATTTCAAAGGGTGATGAATAAAGCGCTATCTTCCTTTAAGGAATTTTCACGTGCTTACATTAACGATATAACTATATTTTTGAATAATTTAGATAAACATTTATTGCATCTAAATATTATTTTAGGAAAATTAAAGGAGCTCAACTTTACTGTCAATATAAACAAGTGTGATTTTGCCAAGCCTCGTATCAGGTTCTTAGGACATATTATTGGCTCTGGAGAACATCAATCTGATCCGAAAAAAGTGAAAGTTATACAGCAACTTAAAAGATCCACCACCAAAAAGGATCTTAGAAGTATGTTAGGGTTGTGTAACTTCTATCGTGAGTATATTCCTAAATATTCTGAATTAGTATATCCATTAACTGAGCTTACTAAGAAACGTGTGCCTGGCAAAATTCCCTGGACTGAAGTGCACGACACAGTGTTTATATCTCTAAAACAAGCCCTAGTTAAGGCACCTTCACTTCACATTCCATCACTAGGTAAGCCTTTCATAATTTACTCTGATGCTTCTCAGGTAGGAATTGATGCTTGCCTGTCTCAGCGTGCCGATGATAAAATTTATCCAGTTTCATATGCTTGTCAAAAATTGACTAAAACTCAACAATCCTGGTCTACAATTGAACGGGAGGCTTTCGCAATAGTGTGGTCGTTAAAAAGGTTTGAATCAATAATTTTCGGCTTAGAAATTGAGTTTTATACTGACCACAATCCCTTACCATACTTGACCAAATGTGCACCTCAATCACCTCGTCTTCAGAGGTGGGTGTTTGCTCAGACATTGTTCAGGAGCTAAGATGCCTCATGCAGATGCTTTATCTAGACTTTTTCCAGATAAAAACTGACTTTAGTGCTTAGTGTATAAACTCTCTATATGTAAATATATTTCAGTGAAAATATTTTGTTTTTATTTGTATCTTTGTATTTTGTATATTGTTTGTTTACATCAATTGTATTGGTATATTGCTTTTTTTTTACATCAATTGTGTTGGTATATTGTTTGTTTACATCAATTGTATTGGTATATTGTTTGTTTACATCAATTGTATTGGTATATTGTTAGTAAACATAATTTTGTATTGGTATATTGTTTATTTACATAAATGTTACTGGTATATTTTTTATTTACATTAATGTCAATTTATATATATTTAGTGGATAGATTTATTTTAATTTTGTTTTAAATCATTTTATATACACATTATTAATATTGATAATTCTATGCATACTTGTGAATTTTAAGTAATTCATTTGCAAATAATTTTTTATATACCAATAATTATTTCCTAATTCCAATTTCATATTTCTTTAATGTTTAATATTTATTTGTTTGCAAAAATATTATTAAGTCTGTGTTGTTCTTTTGTATCCTAACATATTTAATTCAGTTGTGTGTTTATGTGGAACATAACCCAAAACTTGCGGGAAGGGTGTAGTGTTAGGATACTCTTTATTCTCTTCACATGATGGCGCTGTAGTCATTAGGAGAGGAGGGAATCCGCTCCGGCTGGGAGAGATTGTCTTTGACCAGCGAACGAGGAGGTTTTGCTGGCTCTCCTTGGGTGTTTGTTCTGTTGGCCGTGTAGGGCCATAATCAAATTTCTATTAATTATAATTTTAATATACAATACTATTAATTATTAATTTTAAATATTAAATAAATGTTTATATTTGTTCCAGTTGTGCTTTCTTCTACAGAACAGACACTACACATGAATCTTATTATATAATTATACATTTTTATTATGAATAAATTAAGGAAGCTGTAGGTACTAAATTCATATGATTTACTAACTAAGAAATATATATCATGTGTGTAATAATAATTAATATATTACATCATTCAAAAATTACATTCATAATATGGGAAATCAAACGAATTTAATCAAAAACTTAAAAAATGCAAACAAAAATGAAATTCAGTTGTTTAAAATATATTAGAATGAGAATAAATAAGAATGATTAATCTATAAAATTATACAGTATAATTTCTGTTTTGATAGAATAAGTTTAGTTTAACAAGTTTCAAACTTCAGTAGTTTGGTTTTTAAATAGAAAGAAGTGTTAAATAAATTTCACAACCTTTATGTGGTTATATTTTTAAACTTGCTAGATTTACTTTTTATGCAATAACTAAGTAAATAATGAAAAGTAAAACGAAAGTAACAATTACATAGAAAGTAAAGTTACACTACATAAAAATTAGGATTCATTAATAATTTAAAATTGTTAATTTTATAATAAATTGAAATGCAGTAAAAACATAAGAAACAAAAATTGAAAATAATAACAATTTTAGACTATTAATAAAAGTTTGTGTTTGAGTTAATATATAATCTACTTACAAGATAACTTAATTAAACTATAAGCTTAATAGTGAAATCTGAAACAGGAGGATTATTAGCCATTAGATAATAGTGAAGCTGTTTCCATTAATTAAATGTTTAGACTTTCGAAACTTTGAATGTCATAAAAAACAGACATTTTGCTGTAAATGTGAGAAAGAATGCATTATTAATAAGTAATCTGTTTTTATAAAATTTTCTTACAATACGCAATTAGTTTTCAAAAGAAACAGCATTATAATTCTTAGGGTATCTTGAGACTAAATTCCTGAATTTAGTAATGACAATTTAAAATATTATAATACTATCGTAAGATTTATGATTACAGATTTAAGAAAATCTTATACTGATTCATGTTGTTTTCCAATGTAAAATTCAGAAATGTATGGATTGGGAAATTTTTTCCCAATTAAAATTAAGATAACATTCTGCTGAGTCAGTTAAATAATGAGTCATAAAAATGTAAGAAAGAAAAATAAAGGATCTGTTTTCATATTTTAAAATAAATTAATAAGAGTTAGTGTGTAGTAAATATGTATGTATGTCTATATTTAACATAAATATTTACATTTTCTGATAACTTTATAGATAAAATTTTTTAATATACATTATTTTAAATAATAAGTTAACATGTTATTTTTAACAAAGTCTACTTCTATATAAGGATAATAGAAATAATATATTGAAAACTTGGTTAAGATGAATACATACATTTTCTGTACAGCCATTTAAATATGTTCCTTCCTTTGAAAAAAATGGAAGTTCTCTATAGTCAATCAACTCTAAGATACTGAATAATTGCACAGAAGGAAAAAAATATGCCATCTTCACAAAATGTTATGCATGAAATAACTCGTGAACTAAATTTTGTATTTCATATTACAATGTAAAAGGTTATTTAAAAAAAAACCTATTATATAAAAACTATATTATTTTGATTTACATAATTTATAACTTAAAATTATATTATTTAAAAAAACTGGTGTTTTCTAACTGAAAACATTTTTGATAATATTTTAGACGAAAACAAAAAATTAAGTGATCAGTATTTTCGATTTTACATCTAGAAAAGCAATTGCATTTTAAAAACAACTTTATTTTGTAATAAAATATTATTTGAAAGGAATTTTAAAAAAATGAATTTAACATAAAATATAGGAATTGTATAAAAATATCGATAAAAACATTTTTTACAGCCAAAAACAAAAAAAAAGATTTCAATTTTAGACTTCAACTCTATACGTCTTAATAGTTAAATAAACAGAGAAATTAATTTTATGATTTCAAATTGATTTTTTAAAAATTAATTTTTCCACCTCTTATTATTAATATATGCTCTAAAATATACGTGAGTGTAGATAGAAATAAATAGTTAATTTGATGTAAATTATTAGCTCATACTAATAAGGAATATGGATCCTACTTCAAACTATATGTATTAGTATCTTTCGACGTCAGTCAGTGTATTGAATATCATGAGATAAGCCATCTAAATCATCCAGAACTTGGGTTATTCGGATATTTTATAAGCTTGCATTATGTAAGTTTGTAGAAGGATATCGGATTTCTTTCTTCTGCAATTTGGGTACAATGAGTAAATCAGCCAATTTGTTCGCTATAAGTTAATGAGGCCCATGAGGTGGTGAGGTTCACATGAGGGAGATAATGAGATTGAACTTCAGACTAATTGAGATTTATGACTTTGTATATTAGTTAAATTCACATTCGACAAAGATTTCTCAACAAGCCGCAAATTTATGCCCTCTAAAAATGCAATATATATAACTAATATCTGATACTCTACATACTAATTTAATTTATACACTTATTTTTTAAAATAAGTATGCATAAATAAAGAATTAAAATTTTATATTTAACAACATCGTGTTAATTTGTTCTTTGCTATAAATAAACATTTTACGAATAAAGCTATAATTTTTTGGTTTATGATTTTTAATTTCTTTTAATAGACTAAATGTGATTTTATTTGCACAATCATATATACCATGTTAATTAATAATTTATTAATTATTCATTTAATATACAATTTAATGATAATTTATTCTTTATTTAATAGTGTGTATATGTGTGCATGTGTGTTTTCAAAATAATGGGAAAACATTTTTAAAAAGACGAATTATAAATATTCACCATAAAAACAATACAATTTAACATCTTTACATTATTTTCATAGTTAATTCATGTATTTTCATGTATTCAATAGACCCAAAAAATATTTTGTAAAGAGTTTTTGATCTTCACAAAATTACTTCATTTCTTTTAATGTAGAACATTGAAGCATAAGAGTTTGCAAAATGTTTTAAAAGAAAATATTGCTTTTCATCTTCCCACAACACACGCACAAAATATAAAACTTTTTAAAAACCCATGTAATGTTCGCATTTTTAAGCACTTTATTGTTTCATTCATTTCAATTTCATGTTATAGTTTGTTTTTTATTAAATAGTATTATATTCCTTTATTATGTATATTTTGGCGTTAATTTTCGGAATTTTTTTAGATATTTAACTGCATATTCACGTATATGTCAAATACGGAAACGTTAATAACGTTAGTTACGGAAATTCTGAAAAAAATTTCAGAAATTTTTAGATAGTTAATTGCATATTTACGTAAATGTTAAATGTAAATATTCAGTTATGGAAATTCTGAAAAGAAATATATGAATATTTTGTAAATTTTGGATTTCAAAATTTGCTTTACTGCATATTTGTTTCATTAGTACATTAAAGACATAGAAATAAGTAAAAAACATTACTTCTGAAATAAAATCTATTTATCAAATGAGACTTCTGTGTAGGAGAAAAATTTACTTACTTAATAAATATTTATACCAAATATTAAGGCAAGTACTTCAATATGTATTCATAATTTTTTTACATAATTAATGAAAATTATTTATTAAATAATTTTCTGATTAAATATAAGCATTTAATGATGAGGCCTTATATGATAATGTACCGTAGATAATTTTTAAAAGATAATTGTTGGATCCCAGAAAGTTTTTATTATGTAGATAATTCAGAAATTTTAATGTGAGATATTTAGAAGATATTTCCCGGTACTTGTATTTTAAATAACAATATCATGTTGATGTATGATAACTTCAATGACTTTCTGTGTTTTGAAATGAATAAATATTTAACAGTTTACACAAATAAAAATCTAAAATATTTTTAAAAATAAATTATATTTTTGTTTTTTAAATCAAAGAAAAGGTCTAAAATTTTTTCATTGAAGGAATATTCAAAAAATACAGGCATGAGGAAAAATTACATATTTGTAAATAAATATTATGCACTAAACAAAACGAAAATGAGAAATGCTAAGAAGAAATACACTGAAATATCGATTTCATTGACATTTGATTTACCACGAACAAATCGTCTCTTTTGCTTGAATTTTTTATATTACAGGTAAATTTGAAATAATGAATTAAAAATGTCGCTGTTAAATGTTTTGAAGTAAATCCATTAGGTAAATTCCTTTCTATCATTTGAAAGTGAACATTTAGCACAAATAACATGCATAAATTGTTTCATCTCATGCAAGTGTACGAGAAATGTTATCCCCAAAGCTGTAACTAAAGGGATAAATAAAACAAAAGACTTAGAAAAACTTTTTATAATTTTACATTGATTTTCAATAGTTATAAATTCATTATTATTAAAATATTCTGTTTGTCAATATATTTTAAAAAAAATTAAAGAAGCAAGTTATGAAAACATTCATTCTCTTAAAACTATTTGGTAGTAATTTAATTAATATTGAAAACCTTAGTGGAAAAATATTTATTACTATTTTATATTTTTCCGTTTATTAGTTATTTGTTTTTTAACGATATCTCATCATTTTAATGATATCACATTTTAGTCTCATTTTAATAATATCACAAATCAATTTTAAAAGAAAACGCATGAAGTTATTGTGTAATCCATTCACTTCCAAATTCTATATTTTCTGAAACATTTTAAAATAAATAAGAATTACATGAAAAACTGTATTCCGATATAAAATTTAAAGTTAATTAAAAATATTTGTGTAATATTAATAACATTCCGTACTATAAGATAGTTTAAAAAAATTTCAGAAATAGTTTAAATTCATTTTTGTTTTGAACAAAAAAGAATTTACAAGCAGAGTATAGTTCTCAGTAAGTAAGATCCAGATCTGGAGAAGCAGTAGAGGAAGAGCCCTCCTTCGCCAGTGCGTCAGCTCGCTCATTTCCGAATAAACCTACATGAGAGGGGACCCACTGGAAGTAAATATCATGGGAGGCTGAGAGATCAAATAGCATACGAAGAATATGGGTCCCAGCATGGTTTGTTACACTAGTCCAATTGCTCAAGTACTGGATGGAGCTACGACTGTCAGTGAGAATCCATATATTATTAAAAGAGGCTTTATCCTTAATTAAGTCCAGACCAATCTGGATAGCCAAACATTCGCTGCGAAATACCGAACAGTAATCCGGGTTTCTGCAAAACTTTGAATCACTAGATCCATCCGGGTATTTAAGAAAAACTCCACTGTTTGTGCTCCTAATTTACCAAATATGTGCTTTAACATGTGATCGCAGAGCATTTCACACTAGTTTTTCAAAATTGAAAATGGGACGTTATTTTCTTATAATATAAGCTAAAATTAGCTAAAAATAATTATCCTTTTTTTTTATTATTCAAGTTTTAATGCGAATCATAGAAAAACTGTCTTTAAATAATTTCCATGAAAATATAAGAAAAAATTCAAAAAACTTAAAAATAAAAAATAAATAAAATTCAAAATACTCAAATATACTTATCAATCATATTATTTAACAATAAATAAATATTTTTATAATGATTCCGATATAATGAATAATATATTTAAAAAAGCATTGAAAAGTTAAGTAACTACATAAATAGACTTTAAGTTATAAATTATAAATAAGAAAAGTACTGAAAAGTATGTAAGTGAATACTAAATAAAAACTATATGTTGAAAAAATTATGAAATGCGTATTGTTTTCATAATATTCCCAGTAAAAAGGAAATGTTAAATTTTATCTAAAATACTTGAACATTTATTTTTGAAACCTTTACTATCTTATTATATTGCTCATAATTGTCATTTATTTTTAGTTTTACTAATAACACGATAATATTTTATCACTCTTCTTAGCAAAAACATTTTATTAAGCTGATTTTCTTCATTAGTCAAGATATTTTTCGTAATGATAAAAAGTGTTTATTTGAACAAAATATAACAATTCTGTTTTGAAATAAACTAAAATGTATTTTATTGATCTAAATGTGCATTCTTTCTTTGAAAAGAGAAACATTAAAATTACCATTTGTTATTTTTATATTATTTGAAACCCATTTTTCAAATTTCATATTTAATAATTAAAGAGAGAAATAATATCTTTAAACATGTTTAAAATAAATTAATATTTTAAAATTTATTCTTAAAAATATTCATAATTATATTTTAAAACGTGGCATTAAATCTTTAGATGTGGGTCACTTCGAAGAATTTTGTAGTTGATGAAAACTTTCACATCGGTTCTGTTAACATGAACAAATATTTCTTCCATTTATGTAATTGATAATTGCTTAACATCGGTTCTGTTAACATGTTAAAATATAGAATGATTGAATCTACATAATTAAAAGTAAGGAGGGATTACATATATTTTGGGATTTTATAAAACAAAGTTTCGTTTTGAGAATATCAATCAAGAAGATAAATTAATACAAATATTCATGATTTAGTTATTTAAATCATTTACACTCGGTATGCATTACAAATTAACTTTTAAGCAGAAGTTATTATTTTACAATTAGGTTGCTCAAACATCAGTTTGATATTTTTTTAATTCAGTAATTCACATATTCATTTTAATACTAATGAATCAAATCCCATTTGAATGCATACAGACATTTTATGATCTCAATTCAAACGAATATGCTATATTACTAATAAAGTAAATTTTACAAAATAGTTGATCTATCAAATTAGTATTTTTATTTTATTTACGAAGTGTGAATACAAATATAATGATCACATTCCTATACAAAAATAATTTCGTTAAATATAATTGCCAAAATTGATAATTGTAAATTATAAGCGATTTTTGAATATTTAATGATAGTTTAGTGCTATACAGATTCATTAACCAAATTTGTTCCTAAATCATTACTATAAATTCTTGTAAATTATCTGAATTAAATATGGATGAAAATTAGTGAATTCCCAAAGTTATAAGTTTATTTCCATTTAAATAAATTTTAGAGAAAACGTTAAATATTCTATAATATTTCTATAATTAGTTATGTATAATAAAATTGGTTTTCTATTCTCCTTTCTAAAAGTAACATTCAAAATATATTCTTTTATTTAATTCTCATTTTAACTATATTTCAAGATTTGAATAAATTTGTGAAATGTTTCAAACATATTTATATTGTTATTTACATTACAAAATATTTTAAATACTTAAGAAACTTACAGTAAAGAGAATAAAATTCAAAATATAAAGATGTAAATGTGAACAAGATGGATGATAAGTGTATTAAGAATTGTTATTATCAACAATCTTTGACGAAATTATTAATTGCTTTGTTTCAGATTCATTTCAATTTTATGAACCTGAAACAATTACACAATTGTAGGAAATAGTTAACTAACTAAACTATAAAATATAAAAAAAACTCAGATCTTTTCTTTTAATTACTTGAAAGTCACAAGTACTGTATAATCCAGGATTCCAAATTCTGATTTTTTTCCTTTTTTTCTGATGCCAAGATGACATATTGTGAAGAGCGTGATGACGTAAATATTAAGATTACCAAATACAATTTTCTGCATAACTCTTATAGGTCTAAATATCTATGACATTTTAAAAACCAGGTTACCACATACATAAGAAAATCTGCCAAAAGCTCACCAAACTCCAAAATTGGCACTTTGGATTATATGGCATCTGTGTCATTTGAAATTAAGAAACATTCGCCTTAATATATGTATATAAAATGCAAATCAATAGTATATGTCATCCTTGAAGTTGAGTTTTTAAAAAGATTATATAAAATTATTTTCTTTGTTACATAGGTATGTTAAAGAGACTTTATAATATCTTGTTTCAAAATAATGATGTTGTTAATAATAATTTCATGCTCTTAATAATCCATGCTATTTAATCTTGAAGGGTAAAGATGTAAGTATATCATAAAGTGTAATTTGTAAGTTTTCATTTTAAATAGACACTTTTTAGTCTACTGAAGTAGTTTTACAACTTAACTTGAAAAATTTTCATGAACCGCATTAAGAAATACAGAGCAAGAAAAAATGCAAGTCTTATTCAGAATGATTTTTTAGTATCATCATTTTCAACAAGATAAATTTTACTTCTAAAAGCATTTTTGTTGGTTTACCTTCAGAAAATTACATCATGAAGTCATTATTTACAGGCATAAATTTGTGGTGATAAATAGTGTAACTATTTAGCTCCCTTAACCTATTAAATGCATTGATTGTTAAAAAAATGAAAGTTAAAAGATCGTTAAATATCTATTTTTTTTAATTATTTTTGTTTCGAATTATATTTTTGCAATTTGAACAATCGCTTAAAGCATCAATTCATATTTTATTATATTTTTCGAGATACTTAATTCATCAATATAAAAGCTTTGTATTTCTGTAAATAAAAGAGATATGAATTAATCTTGTAGAAATTCAAATAAATAAATCGATAAATATTTACATGACACATTTAAGAATCCTTAAGCCTTTACCAAATAATATTAAATGTGTTGCAGATAATATCAAAAAAACACACAAAGAAAAGATTTTATTTGCTTTGAGATAATAGTTCAAAACTCTTGATAACGCTATTATTTTATAATTCTCTATTTTATTTCTTCATGTTTGAATTCAGTTTTGCGATAAATTTTGACGAAAGAATGGAAATAATATCAGCTCGTATTATTATGTTTGTCTTTATTCAAAGATAAACGCTTGCGATTATATCTAAATATCATTCAAAGTGTTCGCAATGCTATTGTTGTTAAATATGTATCCATACTAATTTGTTCTAAACAAAGGAAACACTTTCTCTAGGCTGATTTTGCTTATTGCAACAGAGAAAATAGCAACAGAGAGAGATAAAGTCTTCAAAGCTACTAAATATACATAATAAGCGAAAATTTCTGTAACAGACTGTATCTGCGTCCTTTATTTATCTGTAAGAATATGTTTAAATCAGTATACAGTGGGTGATCGGTTAACGAATATAATCAATTGCAAGGTTATGTTCGCTATCCGAATTGTTCGTTAACCAATCATCGATTTACCATAGATTTTCTTAAATCTATTAATTCGTTCTGGAGACCCCCAAAATGAAATTAAAACTGTATAGTTTCTTATTAAGTTTATAAAAAATAATACATACATATAGTCTAAGATATTAATCAGCCTTTTTCATTTTTTGATTACAGATTGTTAAATAACAAGTCTAATTGCTTTTCTCTCTTTTTCAGGATTTTCTGGGAGTAATTAATAGCATTGTCGTTGTAAAGTGATTAATAGCGTTGTTGTTGCAATCTGGAATTCTTTATTCAAGACTACGTATGAGGCAATGAATGAACAAGGAAGGGAAAGCTCTCAAAATGAAACCAGTTTCGGTTTTGAATGAAACCAAAACCGAAACTGATGTTCTTTGATTATGAATATTATATTTGAAAATAAATTTCCGATATAGAACTTTGAAGTTCAGTAGGCAAGCAACATAGTTCAAGGAAGCTGAAAAACGATTTTTGATCCTTTAGATTTGGTAGCCCTGCACATTATGCTCTGAGAATTGAGAAATGTTTGCTACAGAATTCACTTCAGTTCGTTATTTGAATATGTTCGTTTACCAAACACAAAAATTTTTCATGAAAGAGTGTTCGTTGTCTAATTTTTTCGCAATCCGAACTATTCTTTAACTGATTCATCTATTGTATTTAATTTGTTTTCAAATAATTAATTTAAAAATAAAAAAGGTCAGCAAGATGAAATAGCATCTTGTTTTAATTATAAATTAAAGAAAAAAACATTGAAAAACTAAATATTTTAAAGGAAAAAAAAATTTTTTTTCCAATACGAAAGAAATATTACATAATTCGAATTAAACCAGCTATGTTCTTTAAGTAATTAACAAATAAATTTTTGTAATTATTTAAAACTCCATTTAAATGTATTTAAGCACTTTATTTTTTAAATAGTTTAATGTAACTTTTGTTACATCCTGCTTTAATTATGCCAAACAAAAAATTTACATTTAGCATACATAAGGATTTACTTAATACCCTTTATATAAATCTTTTGGTTTTCTACTTATAAAAAAATACGGAAATAATTTACCTTCATATGTTAAGAGCTTGATTAATCTAATTGTTTTAATTTGCAATTTAAAAATTGAACATAGATTAATTATAAGACACAAGAAGTTGCCCACATAAAAATATATCTTATGTATATTAATATATAAAAACTAATTTAATTTTAAAAAATCAAAGATAATTAACTTCTTATTTTACTTTAAAGAACAAGTCACAATTGATTTCAAAAATCTTTTTCTGAATGCACAATTCTTCCAATAATTGCATTGAGAATGTTTTTATGAAGGGAATGTGCTTGTGACTGTTCAGGGGAAAGAGAGGTAGGTATCTTATTAACATTTTGTTAATAATTATTTTTATTTTACATTTTTCTGCCCTATTTTTTCTCAGTAAATAGACAATAATATATGTTATTAAAACTTTGAATGGCAGCATCGCTTATAGAATATGAAATATATATTCTGGGGAAAGCGTATTTGCATGAAAATTTTCTGAATACTACTTGAGGGCAAACAAATTAATATATATAATAGATTAAAAGCGCAATGCATACTTAGCTACAAGTTTTTGTATAAAGACCTGATTTCCCTTCGGCTGAAGCATATTATGAAATTGAATTTCTTAAAACTAAATGAAATTTTTAAAGTTATTTTCAGTATGTAGTTTAATGACTTTACTTATAATTTTCTGATACTTATTTAATAATTATAATATTTTAGATCAATCAATAAAAATTGTTAATATTTTTCTTATTGTAACATGATTTATTACCAATTAATTATTACTACAAAACAACTTAATTTTGTTAAATTTAAATAAAGCTCTTTAAATATTTTCTCTTACAAGTTGAATGTGAAAATTACGAATGCCTCTGAATTTATTTTACGGTAGTTTCTACGATAAGAGATTATATACAGTGAGTGTAAAAAGTATTCGTACTGTACGACAATTGATTTAAAAGAGATCCGTTCATAAAAATTATTAGCATAAATTCCATTTTAATTAATTAGAAATATATAACAAAACATATTTTCATTAGTTTCATGTGAAATTTATACAAAAATAATTTTCTACATGAATAAATATTTACAAAACTGAAACAATCCAACATCTTGTGGTGTAAAAAGTATTCGTACATCAGGCATATATTGGCTAACACAATCATAATATTACAGCTAATACCTTGTAGGATATCCTTTAGTTCAAATAACTGCCTTGAATCTATTTGGCATCGATTCCACCAATTTTGCTGTTATTGAGCTAGATATGGCGTCCCATTCTTGATTAAGAGCTGATTCCAAATCATTTTTATTAGAAATATGTCTGGATCTAATATTTTTATCAAGAACGCCCCATAAATTCTCGATGGGATTGAGATCCGGCGATTGAGGAGGAAATTTCATTATCTTTGGGATATTATATAGTATCCAGAGCCTCGTGTTTAGGGCTGAGTGCTTGGAGTCATTATCATGCATGAAAACGTAATGACCATTCAAGCCCATTTTTATTGCACTAGGTCCTAAATTATTGTTTAAAATGTCAATATAAAGTTGATGATTCATAATGCGTTTAATAAAGACTAATTTGCAGACCCCAGAAGCACTCGTACACCCCCAAACAAGTAGACTTCCACTCCCATGTTTCACTGTTCGCACTAAATTCTTAGGATGTATTTCTGTATTGCGCTTTCTCCATACCATTCGCCTCCCATCCGATCCAAATATGTTGTATTTACTTCCGTCTGTAATGATAATCTTTTTCCAGAAATCTGGACTTTCATAACGTATTGCTTGGAGAAAGACAATTGCAGCTTAAGATTCTTCTCACTAACAAAGAATTTTCGTCTCGTAACACGGCCATGGAAACCTTCATTTCTGCATGCATTTTGAACAGTACTTAAAGAGACTGCTGTTCCCATGTTCTTCAGTTCTAATGTTCAATGTAGGAGCCCTTATTTTGGGATCCTTCTTTAATGAATGTATCAGAAATCGCCTGATCAGATGATGTCAATAGACATGGTCGCCCAGAACGAGAACTGTTTTGAACCGTTAGAGTGTCAGAAACTTTTTTTATGATTGACTGCACAGTTGAACGGGGTCTACCAACCAGATCAGAAATCTTGTTGTATGATTTATCATTTTTACAGAGCTTTAAAATCAGTTCTCTTTTGGAAACACTTGTCTCTTTACTTTTACGACCCATTACAGAATTTCTAGTTTCTCACTACTTTAAAATTTCCACTGGAGAATCCTTTAAGTAAATTACAAGATGACGTCAATTAACTACATCTTAATGGCTAAACCAATCACAAAATATAACTAAAGAAATTTGCATTTCTTTTAGTGTACGAATACTTTTCACATCACAAGATAATGGATTGTTACAGTTTTGTAAATATTTATTCATGTATAAAATTATTTTTGTGTAAATTTCAAAGAAACTAGTGAAAATATGTTCTATTATGTATTTATTATTAATTAAAATGGAATTTATATTTATAATTTTTATGAAAGAATCTCTTTTAAATCAATTGTCGTAATGTACGAATACTTTTTACACTCACTGTATATTCTATTACTGAACCGCTAAAAAAAGATTTCATTAAATTGAAATCATTCTCATTTTATGTATACAGTTTTTAGATGTCAAAATGAATTTCGATGTAAGATGATGAACAATTTAAGACGTTTATTGTTTCATAACGGTAAAACACTCGGCACAGGTGCCGTATAATCCATGACGCCAAATTCTGAGATTGGCGATTTTTTGGCGGATCTTATGTATCTGGCAATCTCGTTTATATAACATCATAGATATTTAGACTTATCAAAATTATACAGAAAATTCTATTTTGGTAACCCTAGTATGTACGTATTAAGCACGTCATCTTGGCAACATTTCTTCATGGCCAAAAAAAATTCAGAATTTTGCGTCATGGATTATACAGCACCTGTGCCAAACACTCTAGTATTGTAGCTATTACAGAAGCTAGAATGCACCTCAAGAACTTTCCCTCATTCTCTTTCCAAAACATCATTTGTTTTAGAAAGCTTACATTTGATGGGAAAGAAAACTATATTGTTGTCTCTGTTGATGAAATTGAGGAAATTTAATATTTATAGAGGTGGATTTAAATCGGAAGCTTCTTAAATTTAAACAAGATCATACAAAAATGCTAACAAATAAAATCAATATAAATTTTCTAAAATTTTCTTTAATTTATTCTTGTTTTCATCATTTCACAGCAAATAAAAATCCAAGTTTTGGTTTCACATAGTGTTTCTTTTTATATTCCTAATTGATTATCTCAACTATAAGACAATTGACACATAGTTAAATATTTCCGAGAACCAAATACAAATCATTATGCATCAATATAATTTTATGCAACTCCTTCTTCATAAAAATTATTTGAATAATACTTGCAGCATTAATCACCAGAATTTCAGAATCCTCTTCAATTTAATGTCTGTTGAATACATATTTTATGAGTGTACTAAACGTATAATAATCACTTAAGAAATTCAGTATAAAATAATATAAATGAAAAAAATTAAAAGGAAAGAAAAACCGAATCAAATATTTGAATAAATATACTTTTGTTTACATTTTAAGTATATACATAATACATAGCATACATATATACATAACTTTTACATACTTACTATATAAATATGTATATAACTTACTACATATATATCAAATACAGAAAATGCGTAATATCATGACGTTTTAAATATTTATTTTAAATGTTTCAGTAAAATAACAGATAAATACCAAGACATTCTAGAGTATTCAAAGTCTTTTATTGGTCAAACTGAACATTTCAAAACAGCTTTTCTGTTTAAAAGTAAGTAATATCAAAATTTTCTTAAGTGAAATAAAATATCCTTAAACTTATAATACAAAAGAAGTGTCAAATATTAGCGTTCTTTGTCAATATTACTGAGGCTTGGAATACAGAATGAGTGTTTTGAGGGAAGATATATTTCTATTCGCAAATATTTTTTTCAGAATACTTCACTTTCTGTATATTTATTTCTATGACTGATTTTTTATTTATGGAATTTATATTAATATATTAACAGTTTATTATTTTATAAGCAATTTTGAAACTTATTATTTATATATTTTTCAAAAATATGCGCTTGCTATAAACCTTTTTTACATGTTATATACAATAAATTTAATTTTCTGTTTTGGTAAAAAACAAAAGTAAACATCAGGGACAAAGTGAAACCTTAAATAGACATAAAATAGTTTACCTATTATGAATTAAACGAATTCACACTGTATTAACATACAATTATAATACTTTTTGTGTAAATCACAAAATTAATTATTAAATTATTTTAAGGTTCCTTAACCATAACAAACCTAAAACAAATTTATTTTCGTTGAGAAGACTAACAATTTCAATTATATTTGCATTGTAAAAAATTATAATTTGATTTTCATTATGTGTTAAAAATTTAATTGCAACCATTCAAAACACACAATGTCAATTTAAGTTCGAATATTTCCCATTGCAAATCAGTCTTCCTCAAACTATATAACTCACATGTAAAACTATAGTTTTCTATTTTTGAAAAAATAACTTTGACATCAGTACTTTTAAATCATCAAATATAGTAATATCTTTGGTAGTTTCTACAGCTTATATTTAATTATTTTATTCTATAATTTAACTATTAAATAAATTGTCACATATATTATAAAGTACAAAGTGAATAAACGTTTTCGTAAATAAATATTTCATGAAGAATTATAATATATACTGTTATTATCCGTTAATATGTGCTTTAATATTGTAAATTTGTTCAATCACCAAAATGGAAAAACAAATTAAATTATTTTCTAAAGGAATAATTCGATATTGTATGTTTCTTAAATCAATGAGAGCCTATCACGTGACTCTAAATTGTAGTCAATTTATGCATGAGTGAAACTGAAATATTGCATAAATACTGTAAACAAATCTAAAAACAAATAGAAACATACATTTATTCTATTATAATTTCTAAGCGAATTATAAATGTTATTCTTATCTAGAAAAATTTAAAACCTAGTGGAAAATTTATTTAGGCTACTGTTACACCAATCTCTCTTTACTGATTCAAATATTTCAATTCATATTCTGCATTAAAGAAATTACAATATAGTGCTAAATTTATATATATATATAAAATATTCTAAATTCTAAATTTTCTTTTACATAACCTTATGAATATTGATCAAATATTCGCCTATTTGTTATAATTTCATGATAAATATGACTAAGCTTTTACTGCATTTATTTAATACAATCATGTAAAAATACGCTCAGAAATGTGAATTAACTCATTCGAAAACATTCAATATATATTTATCTTAATACAACTATCCTACTACAGTTGTTTTCTAGATACATGAAAAAATTTTATATAAAAATATATATATTAAAGAGAGTTGAAATTATAAATGGATAATTTTATATTTTAAATATATGTATATATTAAATAAAGAAATAAATAAAATATCTATATAATTTCATTTTTAAGGTGTGAATATTAAAACTGATAAATATTCACTTTAAACTAATAAAATTGAGTTGTTGTCGTTTTCTAGCTAGGCTGGCATTATGGGGTGCGCTGCTCCAATTTTCCAACTGAACCATGATAGGTGTGGAGTCCGACTTCCTCAGTGCACATATGCCATAGGGACCCGTTTAGAGGGTAGGCAACCATTCACAACCCATTAATACAAGGAAAGGACAAAGACATGAGAGAGAGAGAGAAAGTACATCCATGCAAGAACCCGGATTACAACCCAGGACCTCCCTTTCTGTTGTCATGCACGCTGACCACTAGAAAGTTTGAGCAGTAAAATTATGAGTTACGAGTGATTTTAATGATATTAATGTCATTGTTATCAACTTGATTTTTAATTACCATCATATTATACTTAAAGATTATTTTAATCGAAATTTATATGAGAACAATACCACAAATTTTACTTAATGATTGAGATATTTATGAGAAAACAGTTGAAATTAATTAATTTTTTAAATTTCAGTGTTTTTAGAATAAATTTTTCACAAAAGTAGGTGCTGCAAAAAGATAACATTTATTTTTCGCTAGAAGCACTAATTGTATCTTTATTCAGTCAGAGAAAAAATATTTTGTTAAGCAAAAGTGATAAGCTTACTTGGATACTTGAAAAATGTTACATAGTGTCTAAAAATTAATTTTACTAATTATCTTTAACGATATATTTTATTTAAATTCAATTTTTTATTATCTAATTAAATTAATGACTTGACTAATTTTTTTCTGATTTGAATTAGTATTGAATTGAAAAATTTTATAAAATTTTTGAGTATTATGACATTTTTAAATTAGTTTTTACCACCTACGTAAATTGTATATATGATTAATTTATGAAATTAAACATTAAAAACTATCATGAAATTGAAACAAACTTCCAAAGTTTTAATTATTTTAAAAAGAATTTAAAATGTTATGCCTTTCAAAAAATGAGGGTTGTATTATAGTTAATTTTAATATTCTTTTATTTTAAATTAATCTTATATTAAATTTGTCGCGAGAACTTATAATAATATATTTAAACTTTATTCTTGTGTGTGTATTTAAGGGATTTTATATTAGTTTTTTTTTTTTTTTGTAGCTCCAAGACACTAAAATTCGCTGAAAGAAAAATTAAAGTAGAAAAGGGCATATTTATGATTAGATATAATTATATTTTACAGCATTATGATAGCTACAAATTTTGATACAAATTTATCTACATATATCAAAACACTCAGAATATTACCTATTAAATTCTCAATATAATCTTTTCAAAAATATTTTTTTGTGTTCTATTCCTACGTAGTGATTCCCATATCATAAATCCAGTTATATTTCTCAAAGTTTAGCTTGGATTAATGTTTGCTTAAAATTAAGTGTGTGTATATTTTTCACTATAATTTGTAAAGTCAAGAAATTAATAATAAAATCTAAATTAAGAAATTTGATAAAGAACGTTGCTGGCAAAGAAAAACCATTTCTTTCTACATTTATATAGCTAAATATTAAATATTCTCATTTGTGCTAATCTTACCTCAGAGAATTTTTACATTACAAGTAAAATTCTAATCGTACTTTTCGGAAATAGATGTTTATCTTTCCACACAAATATACATCATTTTGAATTTATTTTAAAAAAACCCATCTATAAAATATAAATTTTCTAAAACATTAAAAATCATGATAATAAAGTTTAAAATTATTTCAATCTAAACTGGTTCTCAAAATTACGTATTTTATAAATTAGATGTGCATTTTTGGCTTCAATTTCACATTTTTCTGTATTAATATAAGCAAATTACACAAATGAGTGGACAATTACATCTAATAAAACTGTTCAAAAGATTATTATGTTTTTAGATGCTGTGCAATAGGACACAAATTTAATAACAGTTTGAAAATTATTAATATGTAAATACATCAAACTTTATATTACAAACTTTCATAACAAAAATTAGAATAAAACAAATTTTTTTAACTTGGATTTTTTTATTACAGAATTTTTTTTCGAAGAAACTTACTTTTTACAATTTTGTTTTAATTTCATATACAAGTTATAGTAAATTCTGTAGAATTGGATCAATAAAAAAAACGTAACCATATTTGTTCTTAAAATTTAAAAACACAAAATGCTTAAAAAATATCTTCAGAATAAAAATTTCGATTGAAACTTTTGTTTAAATTTTAAAGTTGAAAAATTGCAAAACTTAATTTTCTAAAAAGTAATATGTGAAAAATTCAGATTTCTTAACAAGATTATTGATAAATAATTTTGATAAAATATTTGCAGTTTCAGTGTAATGTTAAAATATATTCATCATTATATTTAATTAAACTATATGAAAAACACTTAACAGAAGTGAAAAATTTGAAGTTTTCATTATTTTAATAGGATTAATAATTATATAAATTTAACTCTTAATTACCGAATTTGTAGAACTTTTAATAGCTATTGAAAGAGCATACACAAAATTTCAAAATGATAATTATATATTATTTACTGAATAACTACATAAAATTTGGTGTGAAATTTCTAACAAATATACTTTGTTTAAATAGATCTCTAGATTCTCTTCATTGAGATCATGCAGTTCGTTTTAATTGCATATTTTAATATGTTAAAGGCATTAAACTCTCGAAACAGTCACTTATGTAGTGCTGTAACTATTTTTCAAGTTGTCTCCAAAATACTCATATTTTATCCTCCTAAAAAATTTAAAATTAATAATTCTGTATTAAATTTATAACTGTCTCCAGAGAGGATATATCTGAAACAAATACATGCAGTTTGATAAATACCATTCCTTAGTGAAAAATTCAATAAATTTAAACGTTGAAATATTTTTCTTTTCTACATTTAAATTTTCCCGTTCCCAGTAAGTTAAAGTGAATTTTAAGCTAAGGCAGAAACATCCGACCTCAATTTGGGGTTTTTAATTAAAAAAAATTTAAGTAAAACGAGAAATTTCTTTAAACTACAAAATTAATATTTACTAAACACATGGTATTTGCTATATACTATATGATTAATAAAGATTTTCATTACGTGTATTTGGTAACACAATGTTTTTAAAAAAAGATTAGTTATAATAAATTAAAAAATGAAAAATTTATGAAATTAAATATACATTAGTTTTATAACTCAAGTATTTTTAAAAGTCCAAATTGTAAAAAATTAAGTGTATTGCAGTTTTCGCTTTCAGAATAAAAATATAAGGTCATAAAATGTAAAATGAAAAAAGTTTTAATTTTTATTATATATATATATATACATCCAATAAACAATATATTAACAAGGAAAGGTAATGTTTAACATTTGTTTTCCTAACTTTAAATACAAAACCACACAATAAGAGAAAAATTAATCACACGAAACACAATGCTCTCTATAAGATACATGATTAAAAACAAAAATTAAACTACTTTGACTTGGAACAACTTCTTGATGTATTTAAGTTTGTCATATTGGAACTTGTAGCCTACCGATGTATTTAAAATATAACAAACTTTATTTTTACTTATATTAAGAAACATGTCTTTCTATCTTAATTATTTCTTGAAACAAATATTATCTAGGCAATTTTTTTTTCATTCTATAGGTTAAACATATGTTTAATTACAATCCACGACTCCTGGAATCACTTTGCCCAAATCTTCATCTCAGAAAATCACAAGAAGTAAATATATTAATACCATCTTTAATTCCATAGATTAATTCCATGTCCAATTTCATAATCAACGACTCCTGGAATTAGTTCATCCAAAATAGTGATCATATCTTCGCCTCGCATGCGATATCCATTTTGCCGAGCAATTAAATTGCTCAAAATATTTTGACCTCTGAAGGAGGAGTTTCTTTTAAATGTGACAAGTTTCCCATTCTTTTGAAGCGCTGATAAAAGTTCACTTTCGTTGTTTAATGAATAATAATCATCCAAAACATCTTGGGCCTCCTGGGCAGATGCAACGCCCTCTGGGTATTCTTCTTCAGGATAAGAATCATCATTAACAGAACACACTATTGAAGATGTCTTATCACATTCATAAGTTTGAACATCGGAGTGGTGTATTAAACCAACTTCGCAGGAGAATCTGTAACCATACATAAGAAAATCGAAGAAGGCAAATTTCCTATCACCAGTATTCCAGTTTATTTGGTAAGCAAGTTTTTTTTCATCAAGATATGCTTCACTGTCCTCAGTTTCAGCGCGACCATCTTCTCCTATCCAATCATTTATATTGCGACTTTTCATAGTTGTTTCTTTATTCGCACTAGATTTCGGTAAACAATTCAGACACTTGCGAAATTTATAATCAATAATTGTAGATACCAAGCAAACTGGAAAAAATATATTAATAAATACTTTTAAGTTAGCAAAATTTATTCTTAAATTTACAAAAAATTGTTTACATCAGTTGGCCTCCTTGTTTTTAACACAAGAACTTCTCTAATTAAGATGGCTGCAGAAAAATTCATTTTTAATTTTGCATCAAAGGGCTCTTAAGCCCAACTAAGTATTACACGTAAAGAGTTACTGAAAATTTTATCAATTGAAAGAAAATCTTAAAGAATATTGATAATCCTAATATCAATATTCTTGTCAATGTCACCGCTAGAACTAGAAAAAGTTCATGTACATTTTATCTATTTAATTTATAAACTAACTCTATTGTTTAAGGGCGGAATTAAACGATTTCCACATTTTGTCCAGATAATATACAAAATTAACGAATTCCATATCGTTATCTTAAATGATTATTTTATAAGTTAATTTGTCCATTCTATAAGTGTTGAAAAATTAATAAATTATATGTTAATTTAAATGGACAAAAACTTTGAAATTTTTCCAGGAAATACCTTTACTTTTAAGAACACCAAGTAAACTGCAGATTTCTTATATAATTTATCTAGATAATTTGTAGAATATTATTTCTGCATCTAAGCAGTAACATACACATCTCACAGCTTGAAAATAATTATTCGTAGCTTGTATTGTGAAAAAAATTTTTCTTTTGAGCATTTTTGAATTCATGAATTTTTCAAAAGTTAGATTGATGTGTAAATAAAGAGTTTTCAACCTCTTGCAGAAAAATAAAAAGTAGATTTTAATGCTTCTTTAATACTATCATATCTTCGAGTAATAGTTCAGTATAAGTAAGGATGGTGTTTGAAAGAATATTAGAATTTTGAGACTTCAAAATCCAACTTTCAGAGAATAAATTATTCTGAAATACAGTGATTAAATTATTCTATATAAAGACACGCATTTCAGATTATTTTAATAATTAAAAAAGGTTTAAATTATGAAACCTTCTCCAATTTCCAATATTATATTTGCTTTTATAATTCAATGGGTTTTGGTTTGCTATTTTTTAGCATGTAAAAAAGCGTCACACTGCTCCATTGTTTCTCTAACGGAAACAAAAGAAATTGTTCATCGAGTCGATCTTTAAGTTTTGCTAAAACAAATATCTAAATAACATCTAGAAATATTTTAATAAAATAAAAATTTTGTATACATCTTTGGTTAGAGAAAATATAACAAAAGAAATACCTGTATTTTTATCTCTTGTTACTCAATGAAAATTATAAATTAAGTGGTTAATATATTTTATTAATTTTCATAAGAAAAAAACCAGAAGAATTAGTATAAATAAAAGGAATAACCAAAAGAATAAATTTAACAATTCTGAAATAATTTAAGACCAAAATGAAAAACCCACATTTCTTTCCAGTAAATAAAACTCCTCATAATTTGACCACAGCTTATAATATAGAGCAGTTGCTTGGCTGTGTTTATAAAAGTCAAAAATTGGAAACTTCCTCTTAAAAGTACAGCTATTTCCTAAAGTCATGAAATAGCTGTAGTGGCCTGATAAGGAAAATAATTGTGACAGAGAGGAAAGGCTTCTTTGCCTGACATATATATAAAAACTGTCATTCTGAGAAAGATTACACACGTTTAAAATCCCATAGCGTCTAATTTCTTTTCCCTTGTGTTATTTAAAGGGGAAAGTTCTTTGACTTCGTCTATTGAACATGCTACAAAATTAAGAATTCGTTTTTTGTTGAGGAAAATGGGTGACCGAATATGCATTGCAATTAATTTCCATTTGTTTCTACAAAAAAAAATTTAGACTTAAATTCATTATACAAGTAATTCTAAACAAGAAAATATTGCTTAAGCTTTTATCATGCAAGTCCAACTTTTTCAGAGTTATAAAAATAGATTTATTGTAAAAAAAGATTAATTGGATGTAGGTGAAACAAGTTACGCATGTTTAAATTGAAACTGCACTTCGGTATCAACCATAAACTTGCAAAAAAGGGTGAAACTCTATATTTCATCTGTTGTATTTCTTTAGAATAATTACAAGTTGGGGAAGATAGAGAGATGGATTATAGGAACCAAAAGGAAATTGTTTGTCACTCCACGATTATTTTTTCACATGTCTATTAATTAAACAGGGACGTAACTTATAAGAGATCTCGAAGAAATCCAAACACGAAGTGAATAAACCCGATCCCAAACTATTCGTCTACCAGTTTGCCAATCTGAAAAGGAATTTAAAGCCTCATAATTTATTCCGATTTTAATTTTGAAAATTTTAAAGCATACTTTTATTTCATTAAAATATTATAAATGAAACATATTTATTTTATTGAAAAATAGATATAACTTTTTTATCTTTACTGCTTATACACACACCAATTCAATAAATATTTATAAAGGAAACTTTTTGTTAATATTAAAAATGCATCACACAATATATACGAGATTCTATAATATGGGAAAAGCTCAAAAATTAGAAATATTTTTCAATATTTCATGAATTTTATATGAAAACTTTAAGGTTTATATGATAATCAATTAAGAATCAGATGTATAATAAGTCAGATAAAAAATTTACAAATATTTTTAACGAAGTGTTATTAAAAAGCTGGAAATAAGTCATTTTTACTGAATTAAAGAATATAATTATTCGTTAAAAATCCATTTCAGAAACTAAAAAATGTCCATTTTTTAATAATTTACAGATTACTGTAAAAAATATTTAGTTTCTAACTACGAAAATTTCCTTCAAAATATAGTTTAATGAATAACAGTTTAAATGATTTTATTCTTCATTTAAACTGTATAAAGAATTCGACTAACATAAAATAAAGTTCAGAAATTATATTTTTGAGACGCTAGGAATAATATGGTTTTATAAAGATTTGTTCTCTCAACACTTCTAAACATCAAAAACTACTAAATTTACAAGTACTCTATACGCGATAAATAAGAAACGCAAAAATTTAAAATTACCTTTTGCTAAGGCTTTATTACAAAATGAGATGTTAATTTTATTTTGAATAGATATAATTGATTTTTTTTAAAAATTGGACAAGATTTGAAGTTTATTTACACTTTGATAAATAAAAGACTGATAAAATTGAAACTAATGTTTAAAATAGATTTAGAAATACTACAACCATCCCAGTATCGGATAGAAATTAGGACAATAAACTTGAATAAAGAAACAGAGTGTTAGTTACTAAATGATTAAGAAAATATGCTTGTAAAAAATAGTAATTACGTTGAAGATTTATTAAGTAATTCATCCTCAAATCAAATCACAAATTAATTAATTTACAACTAAAGTGTTTTTTTTAACAATGTATTGTTCCTATGTAAACAAGCATAATGTGTCTGTTTATTGCAACTTAAAATGTTTATTACGATCCCTTAATGTATTTGTGGAAAACAAGATTTTACTTTACGTAAAACTGTTCTAGTCACTAAAAATAAATTTCGAATACGTATTTTGGGAAGAGGCAATTTAAAATCAATGATTTCATTATAGTAACATTTATGATATTAGAACTCTCTTCGTTAGCTTTTTAAAAAATAATTTTAACTTGATATAGTAAGTCATCTTATCAATACACTTATTGATTGTTAAAATATTGATTTTAGTGCAAATAAATGCATAAAACTTCTCCAGTAGTTTGACACATATAGTGCTCTAGAAAATGGCTATCACAACATCATATACATTACTCAAAAGTAATTTATCAGCAGCACATAATAGTATGCACTAATCTCAAATAATCCTAAAACTAAATTCGGGTTTTAAAAACGCATTCAAAATTTCATAGTTCTTGGTGTCTGTAACATATGTATAGTAAAAAATATATAAATAAACATGAAATCAATTTCTAGTAGAAGCAGAAAAGTAACTTATGGTTATTCAGTTTTTATAAAGTTTTAAAATGAAAATGATATAGAAATTGATTAAGAATGTAATAAACTTTCTAACAAATTTGTAGGGTATCAATTACTTTTCGTCATACTTTGATTACAAAAAATAGTATATTAACCATACTTTAAGAATTAGAAAAACAACTTTTCACGCAGACTAAAGGATACCTTTTATAAAACGCAAATTTAAAATTTATTGAAATACTTACATTTTCTTATTGAGAAAGCGTTCTTTTCTATTAACAAGGAAGCCATTTGAATTTCCGTTCTTACACTACTGTAAAATAAAGCGTAAGCAAAAATCAATTTAATAAATGATTTTAAAGCAACTTATCAAGATATAACTTCCAGTTAATTGCTGTGGTGATGAAAAATGTGACTCGTATCAGTTTTTAAGTTATCTGCGGAAAATAAGACTTCTATTTTAGTATTTTGACAATTTGTTGTTATCGCTCAATTTGCATTTTTACATTGATATTACATTGATACATTATTAGAACGGAGCTATTGATGAGAATTTAGGAAAAATTCGTAGGAAGAAATTAGCAATAATCTTTAGACATTCATAAGAAATGCACAGAAAATTATTGGGTTGTTCGGAAAGTAATTTCGTTTTTAGCACCTGGATCAGTTTTTTGCTTGTAAAAATCAACCATTTTGAGAGTGTGTATTCATGGTACTACCAAAAAGAGGGCAACAGTTATTGCACTAGAGAATTGACTATATATAGTTCAATTAAATTTTCATTCCCTATACGCTTTTCATTTTTATAAAAAACTAAACAACTTTCCGAAAAACCTAATATTTCAGCCTTTCATTCAGTGTGTGAACTCATATTCTCCGTAACGGAAAGCAAAATGATGATCACCATACCACGCTGACGGCATTAGAGCTGTTCAGAAAAATATGGTTTAAAAAACACAAATAATTTATATTCTTACTTCAAACTTGCATAGTGAATAGTGGTCCATTAACAAAGGTTTGTGAAAACAATCAAAGAAAAATATACTAGATCATTCTGTGTAAAAATATACTAGTAAATAAAGTAAAAATATACTAGATCATTCTGAAGTATGATCTATATTACATATGCATGAATTTTGCACTAAAGGTAATAAAAACGATATTTTAAAAAAATATTCAATGAAAATTTAATTTTAATATATAAAAATGAAATATTTGTCAACTCTTATCCTATATATATATATAAATATATATATATATATATATATATATATATATATATATATATATATATATATATATATATATGCGGAAGAGAATCTAGTGATTAAATTGCAAGTGTGGCAAAATGTACATATTGTTTTTCACGTAGTATTTCTCAATTCTGTGTTCCACGCAAAAGATAATTATGGTAATTGTACTCGTTGATCAGATAATCTTGTGTCTAAATACATCTCTATTTATCATATTCTATTACCGAGCTGGCAGCCGAATGGTTAGCGCTCTTGCCTTCGGTTCACCAGTTCGTGGGTTCGAATTCCACCTTGGGCATGGATGTTTGTAGTGGTTCGGAATCCACTTTAAACCGTAGGTCCCGGTCTAATTAGTCCTCGTGTGCAAAAAATGACCGTTGAGCGACAAACAAACCAACCAAACCATTTTCTTTTAAAAAGTTTAAATATTTCTAATGTGGTTTTTTTCTATATTTTTATAAATTTTAAGATTATACAGTAGAAATACAAAAACATCAGCACCAATAACATTACATTTTAATTCTAGTGAAATACTTTTACTTAACTGAATAAATATTCAAATCTTGGATTGAATTTATAATAAAAGAATAAGTGAGCACATGATTGGAAAAAAAGGCTACTTGGGTTGGTTACTTTAAAATAATTAGAAAATTTTAGATTTTGCGATAAATCACATGATTTCATTTTAAGCCAAGTTTTATCTATT
The DNA here is from genome assembly GCA_037975125.1 of Latrodectus hesperus. Lineage (NCBI taxonomy): Eukaryota > Metazoa > Arthropoda > Arachnida > Araneae > Theridiidae > Latrodectus > Latrodectus hesperus. The sequence goes on from CM075855.1 coordinate 54,672,079, forward strand.
TCGGATACCAATATGCCATTCAAACGTAATATTGTTTCCAAATGAAAGCAGTCACCGCAATGTGCTCAAAAGGAAGAACAAACATTAAGAAAAGCAAAAAGCTAAGACGACCATACACATAAAATTAAATATTGTGATTTTTGTCACATTCATAACACTTACAGAATATGAAATAATATCTACATGTACATCAATCTGTCAGGGTCTAAACAATATTATGCATCAATCAGTCAGGGTTACTGAGAAGGGCCTTTCTTCTCAATGAAAATTTACTGAGAAGGTCAAATTGACTGACGGTGTTCCTGTTTTTAAAACAGGTAGTGTCAGAGGTACAGTAATAGTTTTCAGAACATGAACAGTGAAAGTAGTATGTGAAATGCTATAGAAAAGTGCATTAACTATAAATTTGATTGAACTCATAAAGGCTTGTAAAAATGAAATAGTTTCTGTTAAAATAAAAAGCATTGTCTTATACAAAGAATGGAAAAGTTTGTTATATTTTCGCGAAGTGTCTAATAGCGTTAATCAATAAGGAAACATACTAGCAAATTGAACTGAAGCAATAGAAAAATTAAGATTCTATATCCACACTTGATGGTAATGGCTTCAAATCATGCCAAATTAATTTGATGTTGATTTCTATTTTACTTGCTCCAATAAAATGATACGAAATATTCTTTGAAACTTTAATCGTTTTTTCAATGACTTCGTAAATGAGAGTTTGATGTAAATGAGTCATTGATTTTGAAGAATCAATCTCAAGGTTGAGAAATTATCAATCAAATTTTGCCTACTAGAATGAAATTGCAAAGCTTTTTAATTCTTTAATATTAAATAAAAGAATGGTACACACAAAAACTAGTACTGGTGGTTCTCTATTCACTTTCGATCGAAAAAGTCAGACAACTGTTTCCAGATTTGCCAGTAGCCATTTGAGGGCCTTTGTTTCTATAGTGGCCAGAATATTTTTCTAATGTGAAACAAGTGTCCTTCAGAAAATGCTTCCACAGAACAAATTCTGTACTGTCTTTAACTCTTTGGCGCGACGATTTAATCAGAAATCCTTTAATGTTTTTAGACTTTTTGAGGGTTAATAATCTCATTAGCTTTATCTAACAGTCGCTAAGCATGGATGATATGAAACAACAACTCTTTAATATTAAATTTAATATTAAATATAATTTAAATTTTTCAAGTGGCAGTGTCGATTTGTTAACCTTAATTAACCATTGTATTCAAAAATAACAATCCTCTCCGTTACGTTTAAGATTATCAACGTAATAGTGCACATGATTTTGATTTATTTGAATTTATAATTGTGTCCAATTTTGGAAAGCATTTCTTTTTCCTTTAATATGAATTGTTGGAATAAAAATCATAATTTAGCTTTTTAAAAGTTAAGTTCCCCCTCCTAGTATTGTTGTTTCAAAAATTTCTATAAGTTTGTTAGGAACTGATTTCTGATAAAATCATGAAACAGTACACAATTCTAGTTATACACAAATAACAAAAGGCAATTTTTGAATTGCTCTGAAATACAAAGATTATTAATTTTGCTTCATATTTATCATGCAAAATAACCTTAAAAAACAATTCAGTTTACACATTTTTCATCAGATTATACTTTTCCATATTTTCCAATTTTTTCTGTGTGTCCATTTTTACTCACTTTTCCTTATCTTGTTTTATTTCCTTTCTCAATAATAGTGAAAATGAAAATTTTATTTCAGTTAAAAATGCGAATGCTACTTGATATCTGAAACCACTCGACAATATTGTATTGCTCATGTGATACTAAAAGTTCTCTTAATTACATAATACTTAAATTGCTTAAAACATTATATTTACTGCACTTATGGGATGAGAACTATACATGATATATTTTAACTTGAAATTATGTTACTCAGTTGTATTTTAGAACGCATTGTGGGTAAACATTTAACACATTAGGTCAGAGTCACTTTAAATTCAAATATTCTAGTCAGAAATCAGATATAATATTTATTATATATTTTCTAATTTCTGGTTAACTAGTTGAGTTTAAATTAACTTTGACATGATGATTTAATTGTTTACCTATACAATATGTTTTATAATCTCTCTAATCAATTTACTGTCTCTAATTAATTGTCTCTACACATATTTATCAGGTAAAATGTGGTAGTAAACACACAGTATACCTGTAGCAAGCTATTAATTTACATAAAAATACATCTAAAAAGTATGCAATTTTGTACAAATATAAAACAATAATTCAGAAAATTTAGAATACTTAAGTCAAAAAAATGAAAATTTAACTAAGAAGTTTCTAAAACATTTTGCTTATTATTCGAATTTACTTCTTTAATTCCTTAGCATTGTTCATCACTTTTCATTCAACATTTCTTTTTGAGATTGCGAACGCTTTTATTATGATAGAATATAAAACCACTTCCCTTTACATTAAAAATTTTCTACTTTAATTTCTCACAATTTAAAAATGTAATTGTCTTCTCAGGAAAGAAAATTGAGGATTTCTGACAACTATTCAGTGAAAAGACTAATGATTCATCATATCAATTACATCTGGAATAACCATGTTGATAATTTCCAATAAGACTTCTTCTCTCATCGTCCATCCGATTTGCCGAACTGTCAGATTGTGCAAAATAGATCGATGTGTTAAAGTATGCATTAAATTTTGCTTAAGGAAGTTTCTTCTATGAAACGAGTTATCACACAATGCTTTATTGATAGGATTCGATTTCAAAATATAATTGAAATTTTTATCGATCATTTTATAGTTAGACTGATTTTGAATATGACTATCATCAGTAGACGTAATACTATTAGTCATTGCAGTAAAGTCAACATCATTAGTCAACTTAGCATTATAATATTTCCCATGTTCAGTCACTGTTGCAAGTTCTATATCTTTATAAGGCTCAGCATCATTATGAGATTGAGTTTTGATAAAATTCTGCTGGACAATGCAAGTCTTAGAAACTTGTCGATCATCTATTTGTTTTATATAATTTTCATCCGTTTCATCAAACTCTAGTTCATTGTAAGATTTTGACTCATAACCAAAATTTAAGTTACCATGAAGTTTTCCTGTATGTCGCAACTTTTTATCAAAAGATTCTATAAAGTTATGCATTGGTTCATTAAATGTAATTTCATCACCAGAATAGTTTCTCAGAATATAGAAAGAACAGACATATCCCACACCAGATTTCAACTTAAAAGTAAATCTTATCGAAAAACTTCAACTCAAGATCGTAAGTAAGCCATGCAATTTTCAGATCTTCCATTACCCATGCATCAAAATTGTAATGTTCCCAGCGGTTTCCTGCATTACCAGTCAATGTAGAAGCATCGCGTTCATTTCTATTTTCTTTTCTATTTAGATAGGAATTGGGTAAACACATTACGCAGCTTCTATACTTGTAATCTAAAACGGTCCTTGCAAGACAATCTGTAAAATTAAATAAAATTTGAATGTACAAAAATCACATATTCAAAAACATGTATTAAATAAATTTACTTTATAAAATATTTTGATTTAGTGAAAGCTGGCTCTGTTTCAGAGCCAGCTTTCACTAAATCAAAATCTCTGGTGACAATTTTAAAATCAAACCTATGCAAAATGTAAGAAATAAGTAGTTTGGAAAGATTTTTCATCTTTTTTTTAAATTACTGCTAATACATTGAAACGACTTACATATCCTTAAATTTAAATCATTTAAATTAATTTTAGAAGTTAATTTTCATTGGATTAAGGAAAGTATGCTATTTTAATATTAATAATAGACAATGTCCTGAATCACCTTATTGATATTTAAATAATTGATTTCAAAAGTGGGCAATGTGAATTAAATGTCTGGCACAGGTATAATCCACGATTCCAAATTCTGATATTGGCAATTTTTTGGCGGGTTTTCTTATGTATCTGGCAACCTCGTTTTTATTACGTCATACACATGGATACCTATAAGAATTATGCAGAAAATTCTATTTTGGTAACCCTAGTATTTACGTCATCGTGCGGGTCACAATACGTCATCTTGGCAACATTTCTTCATCTCCAAAAAAATTCAGAATTTGGAATCATGGATTATACGGCACCTGTGCCAAATATCTGTTTAAATTAAAAATGGAGCTGAAATATTTTAAAGCATATTTTGAATAGACTGATTTAAACAGAAATTTTGAAGCTTATTACTTTTTGATATAATTTAGCGATTGAGGAAAAAAGTTTCGAAATAAAATTCTTTATCTTACCAGACTAAAGAGGAAAAGCCTTATGACTTATCATTGATTGGCTTTTGAATTTCAAGATTCTTTGAAAGAAAATAAATTGCATGGCACGTCAACTTTTCATTCCGATAGTTAGCAAATACTATGAGAGTCAACAGTTATAGTACTTAAGGCTTTTTATTTACTTTATATGAATAAAGATATTTTGATTGAAATTTAATCTCTAAATTTCTGTAATATATATATTTGAGTGGCAAAGCACAATTCCCAAATATATTCTAAATAGAGCAAATCTGCCATATAAACCATCACGCCATTTTCTGAATTACTTTTGTGACGAAACAATGTTGCCAAGATGACGTAATGGCGATGTGATGTCGCCGACATGACATAATGGGACGTAATAATTTCTTTCTTAAAAATTTCTTAAAAAGCTTACGCATCAAAATACATTTGAATCTTATTAAAAAGCATTAAATATATTTTTGAAATATTAGGATTTTAAAAAAGGAAACACAAGAACATTAATTTATTTCGTAAATATAAATAAAGGAAAACACAGGAACAATAATTCCGAAAATGTATATACGAATTTTAAGAAAATAGAATCATGAATTCTAATGAAAACCCAGAAATGTTCCTAAAAATATAAATATAAATTACATAAAATGCAAATTAAATTTTACCTAATAATTTTCAAAGAAAGTATGGGAACTTCATTTTTGCAAATGTGAATAAAAATTATAAAATACTCTTTAAATGGTACAGCTGTTTATCAGCTATGATTGTTCGAAAAAATATTGAAAAATACTGAAAATATTAAACAGAATAAAAAAGAATTATTTAAAATAATAAACAAAAAACAATAAAACCTGGATTTTAAGTACCCAAAAATTTAAGAAATCTGCAGAAAAAAAATTCAATTATTCTCTCAAAAATTCTTACGTGGCCAATATTTTAGTTTGCCCATCGATTAATATAAGGCTGACTTTAATATGATTAAATCTAATATACTGATTATTGCAAATAGAAAAAATGCATACATAAAGAAAAAATATTTAAAATTATTTTTAAATTAATAAAAAAATAAATCGCCAATTTTCTCCAAGTGGCACCCTAAAATATATTTTTCACAAATTCTTAGCAAAATCTGAAAATGGAACAAAGTGCTTTAAAATTTCTCGCCATGTCGTAAATACTAGTATTGCAAAAATAGAATTTTTTGCATAATTCTTAATATTTTCAATCTTTATGATGTAAGAAAAAATACGCCAAATAATCACTAAATTCAAAAATTTTCACGATTCAATTTATGGTAGCTGAATCCTACATAGGTTATTTAAATAAAGTGTTTAATTTAAATATTATAAAAACTTACACTTTCTTTTTAAAATTTCTTCCCTCTCCGATATCATATAATTTGATTTTCACATTCTTTTTCACTTTAAATATATCATAGATAACATTTTTAAAAAAAATTATTGCTTAAAGGACATACAAATCTAAATTTCGAATGAGTACATAAAAATCTCTTTAAAAAAATGTTTTTGTTTACTTTAACTACGTTACCAGTTTTCCACTTTTGCCAATTTAGAATGATTAAATGTAACCGATAACCTTAATAATTTTTTAAGTGCCAAGTGATGAAAACGACATCTGAGATAGCGACTGTTGTTTTCAGTTCAACATTCTAAAGAACAAAATAAAAGTAAATAGATTACAGAAAACATGAAGAAAAAAGACATTTTAGGCATACCTGCATAATTTTTATTCTTTTAATATGTAAATTTTTTCAGCAATTTCAATTTATTTTAGTATTCTTCTTACAGCATAACTCCTTTAACTTTCTTATTGTACTTAATTTTAATGTTAAATAGTATACTTAGTCTAATGCATATACTGTTTTATAAAACCAAAATCAAAATTTCTAGCTGCTCACGTTAATTTACATCCATATAATGACTCTATTGTAAGAAAAATAAATGCTCCAAAAAATATTAAACCGAAATTCCAAAATTTATTATGTGTTCAGAGAACATTACAATAACAGTGGATGTTTGAAACACCTGAACAACATGTCGTTTGTTTAACGTGTAACCATAGCAAATTGAAAGTAAAAATTACTTGTGATAGCAAAAAAAGATACTGTTGGGGATACAGAATCAATTGAGCGAATATTTCATTATGGTACATTATACTACAAGTACGAGAAATACAGAAAGAGTTTGCACTCAACCCGAAACAGCTAAAACTGCTTACTTTACGTGTTGCAACATGGTCAATCTGTAAATTACGAGGAACCTGACAAGTAACTAGAAAATACTATGATTTCATATTATTACGGCAATCGTAGAATATGATATGCTGAATACATAATAACTCTGTAAATGATATATTGAAAAAAACAGAATTTGGTTGTATAAATTAGAAGGTAATACCAGATGCAGAAAGTCAACACACTTGTGAACACTGAACTTTGTAGTTAAAAGACAATTATATAAACATTAGATACTTCGGAAAATTATTTATCTGGCTTTTATAAAATGTATGGCTCTTGATAAAAAAATATTAGATTATAAAGCTGAATGTATCTTTACAATTTGCATTTAAAGCAATTAAAAGCATCTATTGAAAAGTAATTCATTAAAAAAGTTGACGTTCTTCAAAACATGCACAAATTTGTGGAATTACCACTTTGTTAATCACCACGACTTAAGCATGATTTCAACTAATCATCCTTGATATCACTGAATTCCTAGAAATCGAAAAACTGTCCCTTATCAATGATATAAAGCTGTTTTTCACGTAATAGTTGTTTTCCTGGTTGGTTATCAATATGGAATCTGAATAATTAATCCTTTTACTTCATTACTATTTGGGAGTGATAGCCTCCTCGAAAATGAATAATTTTAACTACTCAAAATTTACTTAAAAATCGTCTACCTAGACCAAATTATGTCTCGCTGTAAAATGTGACTGTGTAATGACAAACAAATTGTGTCTAAATATCTCAATTCTCTTACCAATTGATAACATTATTCAACCAAATGAAAAAATATAGCTGAATGTTCTTCTGTCAGTCAATATCATCTGTCATGAATCAACATCATCAAGTGATTAGCATCAACACCAGTCAATGATGATATAATTTCTTTCTAAACTTACCGATTTTACCGTTGTTCAATCATATTCGCTGATATTTTTAAAAGACAAAGATACTTAAAATCATAAACCTGGCGTAAAAGCATTAAGTATATATCTGTAAAGTATCATTTAAGATATTGTCAGCCATCCGATTCGCCAATTCAGCTATACATATTGTTTATTGAGTTACTTTTCCTTTTAAATTTTATCCCGAATTGATTACCAAATGATTAGTGTTTTGCCATTCGGTTTAATAACTTGAATTTCGAATACCATTTGGACTTGTATCTATGTAATGGTTCGGAATCTAATTTAAATTCTAGATCCCAGTCTAAACAGCTCTTCTTGTGTCCAGAAAATGATTGTTGATTGACAATTAGCCCAACCTTTTAAATTCTATTCTCTTGACTATTCCTTCTCGTGTTTCTTTCCAACACAAAATTCATAACTACTAAGCGTTCAAAAATATATTATTATATATCCTTTAAGCCATCCATTTCATTACTATTTTTTAATTTTTACTTTTTCCACATTCTTGTATAAAATTTCAAATATATTGTACAACATAGCTTTAGACATAAGTAACAAATATATAACATTTAAAAATGTCATTATTTTAATATCTAGTGAAAAGTACAAGAAAGAATTATTTTACCTCTAAAATTTAGTTTTTGTTTTTAATTACTTTATTAAAAGTTCCATTAATTATTTTGGCACAGTATTGTAAACTGTCTAATGGCGTAGGTTATTGTCAGACATTTTAATGTCTTTGTCGTAATTGCACTCCGAAAGGACTTTTCATTGATGTGGGACCTTATTCACATCTTTTAACGGGGAAACTTAGATAATTCCTAATCACTCACCTCAACATACATGTATGCCGGAGATAGAAATGCAACATCCATCTCTTGTCGCTCAACCAGTCACCTCATGCTCCAAAGAGAGCTGTTCTACCGCTGTGCCGCGGTTAACACTCGCTTAATTACTTCATACGATGTGTGGAAAAATATTTCAATTTTCTCCTAAACAAATGCATCATCGGCTATTAAATATGCTGTGCTGCATCAGAATACCAGTCTAAGCCATTAGGTTAGATAGGCATTCTGATGTCTATCTGATGATGGGAAGTAAGCTGGTGCAACTAGAATGCCGGTATTACACACACACTAAACTTTCTATAGGTTCGCAAAACTATATTCAGCAACGTGGCAAATGATCTGTTAACAGGATTCATGCAAAAAAGGCGAGAATACTGACGGATAAAAACGCATATCTTACAACGGGCTTTGAATACATAAATTGTATTTGTGTTATCTTCGAGTAAGAAAAAGAAATACTTACCACCTATTATATAACTTGATCAAATTTAAATAATCATATGTTACAATTAGGTTTTATTATGTTACAGATTATTCTGACATCATTGGTTGCAGTCTCATTATTGCCAGAAGATTAGGAAACTAATGAACTTATGATAGTCGTTTGAAATGCTGCGCAAATCTCGGCATTCTTAATTATTATCATTCGCGAGAGGACAATCAATTAATGTGCAAGTTTTTTTATTCAGTTTTAGGTGAGGTTTCTTACATTTAGTTGCATGGGAAAAATATTATCTGGGGGTGATGTTTCACTTATAATATCGTAAGCGAAAATTTCTTAAAATTATTTGCTGAAAATTCAATGTTGTTAAATATAGTTATTTTAAAATTTTAATAAATATATAATTAATAAATAATTTTAATAAAATATAACTGTATATATAACTATATATATATATATATATATATATATATATATATATATATATATATATATATATATATATATATTTATAAGCAAAGAGTGAGAGAGAGACGTGTTTATTTCTTTTCATTTATTTCATTACAGAGAAGATACTTTAATATTTGGTGTTCACAAAAAGGTGGAGAGGAAATTTCATCAAGCGTATTTGGTATGGATTTTCAATCTTCAGAATTTCATCCTAGAAATTTCCTTCGGTAATGTTGTGAAAGATATTTGAAACAATACAATTAGATTATTAGCTATTAGAATTGTGAGAGTAATTACATGTGAGAGAAAGATTATAAAGCCCGAATTTATAGCGCATAATCTATGAAAAATAAAGTTTTGTGTGAATGATTGATGTAAAATATTATAAACGCTTAATAAAAATGCTGAGGAAGTAAAGCTAGTATTACCATCTAAATCTAAATAATGATATCATACATGTACAAAAAAGAAGATAGAAAACACACTTATCAGAAGTAATTAGTGTAAGTGAAGTAATAAGTATCAGAAGTAATAACTTTATTAGTAAAAAGGGAAAAATATAACTATAAGAAATTAATTTTATATTTATTAGAAGGCATATTCTTTTTCTTATAAAGTTTTTACATCTTACAAGCAATGTAAGTATTTTAAGCAATGTAAGTACAATTTAACAAGAAATATAGTTCCAAAAAGCGATGAAAAAAGAAAATTTTAAAAAATGTGACGAGAAATTATGTATCTCTCGTGAAATAGGTGATTCTTATTAAAAAAATATTAAATTCTTTATTTAAAATTACTCGCTTGCCTTTATTAAATTAATAAAATATAATTTATTTATTATGGTAAAATTACTCCATAAAAACATTAAGTTGGTTTCTCGGACAATCTTCGGGTATTATATATTTTGAGATAATACTTTATGTAAACTGAATGAACACAGCAATAATTTTTAAGTTTATTCGATTTCGCTCATAAGACTGGATTCCCTTTGCAGCGCAAATTTAAAAGAAAAGCTAATAAATTTTTGTGAATGCAATTTGATTTATTTAATTGTTATGAAATTATGTAAGCCTTTTATTACAACAGATGTTACCATACAGTTTTTTTCTTGCATTAAAATTAAAGACTAATAAAATGTGAGGTTTTGCAGAATCCAGAATAACTAATAATATTGTATATTGTGTGTATAATATTGCATTTTGAGTATTGTATATTGTATAATATTGCATTTTGATTATTGTATATTCTATAATTGTATATTTTTTACTTGTGTTTAAACTAATAATATTGCATAATATTGTATTTTGATGATATTCTAGAAACACCACTAATTAAAATCATTTAATTATGGTAGTTTATAAATTTCTTAACCAAATACATTATTTTGCTGAAAAAGTTTCAAGATTATAAAGTGCTGGTCAACGAAAATACAACGCCTTGAAGAAAGCATGCAAATAACATGAAATTTACAACATTTACGGAGGTGAGATATGAAAATGATCAGAATTTCAGCGCAGACGCACATCACGTGCGCCTGTGGCACCACTTCAAAGCGCTATTTAAGGCTTGGAGATTTCGATGACTACAAATTTGGCAACTGTGTTTTTATTGTGGGTTTTTCAAAAAAAAAATGATTAATTATGCCTCGTAGAAAACAGCGATTATTTTTGATCAAGAATCTGAGTTCGACAAAGAAAGTGTCGGGCCTACAAAGATTGTGGATTATCTTTCAGGGAAATCTATAGTCGTGTTGGACGAAACCAAACGACTGTAATGCGGATATGTGTTCATTGGAGGGCTGGAGAGTACGACAAACCTGCATGTTCGATCGCATCCACCTCAGTGCATCACTTCCCTTGATGACATGCAAATCGTGGGCAAGGCAGTGATGGATCGCTCAACCACATCACGAACCATAGCACAGCACATTCAGTCTGTAACGCATCATCCAGTGTCTCCGAGTACCATTCAACGCCGTTTCCAGCAGAGTGGTCTGTCCGCAAGTCGTCCATTGCTTCGTCTACCCTTGACGCACAACCACTGACGTCTCCACAGCCAATAGTGCGATCAAAGAAGGCTGTAGACAGCTTAATGGAATGAAATTGTCTTTATTGACGAGTCACGTTTCTGTCTGCAACACCACGATGGTCACATTCGAGTCTAGAGACACCGTGGAGAGAAAATGCTAAATAGCTGCGTTATCCACCACCAAGCTGGTCCTGCATAGGGTATTATGGTATTGGGCGGTATTGAATATCACTCTCGCACTCCTCTAGTACGCATTTCCGGTAATTTAAACAGTCAGCGCAACATCTTCGTGGTGTTGGAGCCAGTTGTCCTTCCTCACCTTCAGGGCTTGCCCACAGCCAGATTTAAAACAAGATAATGCGTGACTACACGTGGAATGCATTGTTCAAGGGTTCTTCGTCAATCGCCAAATTGAATTGCTTCCCTGGCCGGCTCGCTCTCTGGATCTTTATAAGTAACAGGGAAAGAAAACATGTGGTCCATGGTTGCTCAACAATTGACCCAGATTACATCTCTAGCTGCCACGCCAGATTACCTTTGGCAACGTGTTGAAGCTGCTTGGTCTGCTGTACCCCAAGAACAAATCCAAAGTTTCTTTAAATCAATGCCGAGGCGTGTTGCTGCTAAATTTTGTTGTGATATATCTTGTCTTTCTTGGTGTTGTAATTGTTGGGTGCCAGCAATGTATTTTACAATCTGGACTACAAAATGCTCTTAGTGCAAGCATTACTGCTCTGAGTCCCTCTTATTTAAAATCTGCATGATTCAAACTTAAAAATCTGCAATTTTTAGTCGGCATATTTCATATTTTGTGGGGGAGGAATCTAGGTAAAACCCCAAATTATGCATGCAAAATAGAAGCAGAATGACATCTCTCTTTTATTCATCAACTGTAAAAAATCATGGAAATCATCGCAATTTCCTTAAAACGTTTTGTCTAAGAATAAGCACTCAGTTCTAGCTCATGAATAGTCATGTAGTTTAAATTTTTGACGCCACGTTGTGAATCGCTTAACGGAGTATAAAAGTGGAAGGGATTATAACGTCTACTGCGTAATCGCCTTCTCGGATGTCTTTTCATAGATAGTGGGCCGTATTCACGTGTCCCAAAGGAGTAAATCCGCAAAATGCACAAGCACCCACTCTGACAGGCTTGCAGAAAAGCAGGTTGTTAATATCCCGTGTTGCAACTATGGCTGAAATTGAACCGGAAATCATTTACTTAGAAGAGTACTATACCACTAGGCCATGTTGAGAAATAAACTTTTATTTTGAAAATTTCCAGTTAAATAATGTGTTTTATCCACATTGATGTTTAGTACGTTTGAATTTGGTGAGTGTAAAAGAAGTTACAATACGCCATAAATCTTGGTAAAATCTCTTAATACATTATACGTGTATTAACACATTTTCGAACGATTTTGGGGACATTTAATTAATGTTTAAAACGTAAAGACTATTTTTTTAAATGTTCTATCTAATAGCTTTTTTTGGACTATAAGTCAGCATCGTGTTTTTCATAATATAAGAGCTTTTCGTAAAATTTCCAGGGGTATTGCTTTCTATTCCTCTACCGCTACTTTCCAGAGTCCATCCATCGTGTTGGGTTTGCGTTTAGGAAAAGCTTCATTTAACAGACCAAAGGCACAATAGTCCATAGGTGAAACGTCAGGGGACTTCGCAGGAATATGTTGAAAAGGTATATATGCAATGCCTGTATTAGTCTTCATTTTTTCAAGAAATGCAGGGGTAATTTTCGAAGTATGACTTGTAGCTTTGTCTTGTTGATGTTTCACTCTTTGAAAGTCTTTGGGATAAAGAAGTGGAATTTCTTCTGTAAATATTGGTTGTAAAACCTTCTCCTGATATTATGATGAGTTGATTTTAACATTTTTTTCTACTCTTTTTATTTTTAATTTCCCATTGTAGGAGAAAACTGCGACTATCATAAACCCTAACTGAACCCTGACTGAAACTTTTTTACATTGATGGAACCAGGTTTGTACATTTTTTCTCCTAGTTTCCTATAGTAAATAGATCTTTTTTTGTTGCAGTCATTTAGGTAAACCCATGCTTCATCAAGGGTCACAATGTATTTCCATTTATCTCCTGCTAAATGGTTTTCATACAGGATTCTACAAAATGTTTTGCGTTGAGCCACATGTCTCGGCAAAAGCTGGTGAACATTATGTTTTTTAGCTTTCTTAAGTTGCAAATCTTGATTTATTATTTTATTTATTGTTGATTCAGATGTATCTAAAGACTTTGCAATTGATTTCTGTGTTGATGGATTTTCTCTTGTTACCAGTGATTTCACTTTAGGAACATTTGAAACAGTATGTACTTTTTTCGGATATTCGTTTGGAGTCTTCTTTCCATGTAGAAATAAAAATTGACGGTTTTTACCTGTCCAATTAATAATGTTGCTTATTTGGCATTTAAAAATTTTAATACCATGCATTTCACAACGTTTTTGAATCCTGGATTAAGAATATTTCTCTTTGGAAAGCGCAAAAACATATTCCTCAATACACAGCTCGTTTACATGCTACATTTTGAAAGAACAATAAATTTAGCAGACGATATTTCTCATTTTAAATAATAAGCTGTTGCCAAAAATTTTTATTTCAAAACATATACTTTTCTTAATTCTTAATCGAAATCGTTTTAAAAATGTGTTAATACCCTCTGTACAATCTTGTAAAAATATTTTTTCCTAATTCAAACTGCATGAAATAAATAAATGAAACTAAAAAAATATTAAATAGTCAATCCTATATGAATTCAATCTCATATTTTATTTATTGTTCTCTTTAATGTCATTTATGTATGACTTTTGATCTGTTAGTCCAATTCACTTGGTTATTTTTGCTATTGTAATAATGATTGCTAACATCTCCTTTTAAGGAAAAAAAACTTTCTTACACTTTATGGTTATAAGGGAAATAGTATAAATTCCCTTCATTGTATATTTTATTGGAGTAAATTAAATTTTTGATTTACCCATTTTATCATTTTATAAATTCTTTCGTTTTGTTATCATGAAGTTTTCCTGTGCATTTGAAATCTCATAACTGGTAATATTTCTTTAAACAATGACATATCTGTGTTAGATTAAATATCTATAGGAAAAATATTTTAGTTAATAGAGCGTACTTTATAGACTATTTATATTAGCTAGGAAATTCTTTTACTATTACGACAGTCTGTTTGTCTCTTTAATACTCAGAGCCGTGATATGCGACACAGACCTTCCATAAACTTTCAAGACAGCTTCAATAATAAGATCGATAACGAGATCCTTTCGTAACAAGTGAAGCGTGATTGCTACCACCTAGTGGTGATAAAAAAAAACGAAAAAAAGTTCAGTAATTGAGTGCCTGCGTAGTATTAATAGCTTCTCCACTTTCATGGCTTATTAAAACTCTCAACAGTTTCTTTTCCCTTGACAGTTTATTATACTACCCATGCTTCTGAATGATTATCGCCATATTTTTATGGTTAGCTGTTTTCAATAACTATCTCAAAAATTTTTATAAGCTCTTCAGTGACATCATTAAATTAGTTGACAAACAGATCGATCAATATAATTGAGCTTAATTGAAAAGGCGAGTAAACAAAAAAAATTACTGGATATTCTTGAAGGTCAAATGATTATATAGCTTAGTGCTTTTGTTTCTCATCTTATTTTAAAAATTATAAAGTGGAAAAAATTATATTGAAAAATAGAATAAAAATCAAAAAGAAAATCCTAAATTTGTTGTTGTTGTTACTAATGACACTTGGACAAGCCAAGCTCGCTATGCCTTGACTATGTGAATTTAAGTCAAATGTTTTCTTGTCAATGTTGTGATTCTTTCGTTTTAAACAGAGCACCATGAAGGTGAAAGTACGACTTTGCCCTACACGCATGCCATAGGTACCCGTTTATAGGGTAGGTAACCATTCACACCTCATTCATACAAGGAAACGACAAAGACAGGATAGATAGAGAGAGAAAGTACATCCATGCCTGAATAGGGATTCGAACCCATGACCTCCTTATCCGCAGTCAGGCACGTTGACCACTAGACAAGTTGGGTGGCCCTAAATTTGTTAAAAATATAAATACTATTTAATTGAATATTTATACTGCTATTATACCTCTCAGATAAATTTCAAAATAACTACTGCAAACAATATTGTTTGTATATTTCTTATTTTTTATTGTGTTAAATAAATTACATCTGCTGTAAAAAAATTGTGTATAATTCTTGTTCTATTACGTTATATACTTTGCATACACATTCTTGTTAATTACATAACATATAAACCTCAACTCTTTTTTATTGTGTTTAACACAAACAAATTTGTGTGCTGAATTTTCAAGAACTTATTAACAAAATTTATCTTTGTTCTGTCCATAAATCATTGATGTTAACATTATTACTTAATGTTATTCCAAATTTAACTAAATTGTAATTTACTTGATTTTTCAGTTTACCATGATTAATTTAACAGCTAACTAACATTGAACAAAAAAGAGTAGTTAAAATATAATTTTAAGGCCAAGAGTAGTTACAAATAAGCAAAAGAAATAGTCAAGAGAGTAGAATTTAAAAGATTGGGTTAATTGTCACTCAACAATCCCTATCTGATTATGAGGAAGGCTAATTAGACTGGAACATACAATTTAAATTTATTCCGAACCACTACACACATACAAGTCCAAGATGGAATTTGAAACCTCTAATTGTTAAACCAAATGACAGAACACCAACCATTTGGTTGTTCATTTAGCATAAAATTTAAAAAGAAAAGTACACTGCTGGCTATCATAAATGTAACATCTAAAGGAAGCGTGTAAATAACATGAAATTTACAACATGCATTAGCTGAGGTGAAATATGCAAATGATTAGAATTTCAATGTAAACGCACATCGCTTGTGCCTGTGGCACCACTTCAAAGCGCTGTTTAAGGCTTGGAGATTTTGACGATTTCAAGTTCGTCAGTTTTGTTTTTCCTGTGATTTTTTTCAAAAAAACGATCAATTATGCCACGTAGAAAAGAGTGGTAATTTTTTATCAATTATATAATTTTAGAGCGATATTTTAGTACCCGAGCTCGACAGAGGAAGGATAGTGGCCTACCAACTTTCAGGGAAATCATAGTCGTGTTGGAAACCAAACACTGTAATGCGGATATTAGATCATTAAAGGCAGGAGGGTACGACGGATCGACGCGTGTTCTATCGCATCCACCTCAGTGCAGCACTTCACATGATGACAGACAAATAGTGCGCATCTCAGTGACAGATCGCTTAGTCATATCACGTGCATTCAATCTGTAACGCATCATCCAGTGACTGGGCGTACAATTCGACACCATTTACAGCAAAGTGGTCTGTCTGCAAGATGTCAATTGCTTCGTCTACCTATGACGCAGAACCATAGACATTTCCCCCGCCAATGGTGCAATCAAAGAAGGATGTTGATGGCAGTATGGAATGAAATAGTCTTTATTGACGAGTCACGCTTCTGTCTGCAACACCACGATGGTCGCATTCGTGTCTGGAGACACCGTGGAGAGAGGATGCTGAACAGTTACGTTATGCCCCGCCATACTGGTCCTGCACTGGTATTATGGTATGGGGAGGTATTAGATATCACTCTCGCACTCTTCTAGTACATATTGCCGGTGCTTTAAACAGCCAGCGCTACATTTATGAGTTGTTGGAGCCAGTTCTCCTTCCTTAACTTCAGGGATTGCCCAAAGCCATATTTAAAACAGGATAATGCATGGTATTCATTGTTCAAGGGTTCTTCGTCAATCACCAGATTGAGTTGCTTCCCTGGTCGGCTCACTCTTCGCATCTTTATTAGTAACATGGATAGAAAACATGTGGTTCGTATATGCTCAACGACTGACCCAGATTACAACTCCAGCTGTCACACCAGATCAACTTTGAAAACGTGTGGAAGCTGCTTGGTCTACTGTACCCCAAGAACACATCTAAGTCTCTTTGAATCAATAACGAGGCAAGTGGCAGTGATGTTATCCAATATTGGTGGCTACTCTGGTTACTGATTTTAGCAGGAACCACACTTCATAGAAGTTTAAAAATTTAATCATTTGATACTTGGTCAACATGTTATCTACAAAATAATTTTTGATTTGATATATCTTGTCTTTCTTGGTGTTGCAATTTGGGTGGTAAGCAGTATAATTTACTTCTTATGGTGGATCGAAAATTTTAATTTAATTATTTAAAATAATGCTGAGCCACCAAAATCATTGTTCTGTAGTTATTAATTAGTCCATTCTAATGAGCATATTTATCAAACACAAATATAACTTAAAAACGACATAGTGTAATAACCTATGTTGCAATTGCTTCAAAAACTTTTGTAGTTTCCTTTTATTACCGAGTTACCTTTTCGCTTCTACTAAATAAGTTACATAATCAATTATTCAAAATTAGTTTTCAATTTCGAGCTACTACATATGCAATGAATATATTTAAGATTTCTTTAATATTTTGTATTCTTGAAAGCTTGCCTCATACTTTATCTTTATATACGTGTTGTATCCAAAATACATGTAATTAATTGTTTATTTTTATAGAATCAAATTCAATAAAAAAATTAAAATTATTAAACAATTTAAAAATTGTATTTTTACTTCAGCAAATTATTTTTTAGTCAAAAGTAATTTTAACTGTCCCTCAAAACTTTAAAAATTATTAATGCGAATAATTACATACAAGTTATTTGGTTTCCATATAGTTGTGCTGAATAAATTTTATTATTCAGAAGCTAAAAATCACCTACAAGAAATATAATCTGTGTTATGAAGGGGTTAAAAAAATTTTTCTTTTCTTAAAAAATGGCGCAAGACCTAAATCTCTCTTAATGTTGAAATATAGCATTTTTAGGAATGTAAATGAGAACAAAATCAAGAAAAAAATTCTAAGGTAGTTTAACCCAAAAACTATTCTAATAATTACCAATAAATAAATTTAATTTGTAAGAAAAATGTTTTCTAGAACAAAGGGTAACTCATGATCTCACAATGCCGTACCCAGTAACAGTAGATCTCGCTCCGGTTTCATCAAATGCTGTGAAGAGAAAAATATTTACTTACTCATACTCAGTGAAGACATAATGGAAGAAAGTTCACTTTTTATTTTAATAT
Organism: Latrodectus hesperus; assembly: GCA_037975125.1. Taxonomy (NCBI): domain Eukaryota; kingdom Metazoa; phylum Arthropoda; class Arachnida; order Araneae; family Theridiidae; genus Latrodectus; species Latrodectus hesperus. The sequence continues at coordinate 54,690,435 of CM075855.1, forward strand.
CTTGCACAAAAACATGTATAAACACCATTTTCCACAGTGCCCTTTTAAATTATTATCATTAGGATTGTTATCATTTAAAGTCACAAATGAATAAATTTAAAATTCGTAAAATAATTCATTCTTGCTGGTTTATCTTTCATGTAAATTAAAGATTCATATAAAGTAAAAATAAAATATTTAATGAAAAAATTCTTTAAGGTGAAGCTAAATTTAAGAAAGCTCAATCGTCACAATAAACAAATAATCGTCTCTTATAAAACTTACAGAAAAAGATTGTACAAATTGCTCTTGACAACTGTAATTTTCAATTATCAAATATATAAAGGTTAAGAAAATAAATATTATTGATTCCATACATAAAAATGGATTATTATGCTTAACATATTTTCATAAATAAAATAATTTCTAGGAAAAGCCTATTGAATTTTAGGAAGAAATATCTTAAATTGTGTATGTGCATGCGAAAATATATAATTAACTAGTTCTTGGAATTTATCCTCATTCCCTGAAAAATAAAATGAAAAAAAAGACAACTTTTTTACAATTTTCCCTGGAAAATATTTCCAAAATTCTTTTCTTTCAAATAGATAGTTGAATTAAATATTCATGTGGAAACATTCAGTTTATCATTTCCACTCTATTATAACTAATAATAACTATAAAATTTAATATATATAGTTCTAAAAAAATCATTTCTAACGATTTATTTTTAAATTATATGAGATTATTATTAAAAGAAATATTTTTATCATAGGTTACCGATTATATAGTATGTAGTTTACAGCTATGTTTAACATATATTTATGAATTACTTATTATGTATGTACTTATTATATATATGAAATATTAATTATATATGTAATATTATAATTATTACATATATAATATATATTATTATTACATATATGTAATATGAATAATTATCATATATGTAATTATTTTACTGTATTTATATTTTTTGCTTCTATCAAGAGCAATTTTTATCTTTTGTTCTCTCATCCTTAATTTTTAACTAAGCATACATTTTGTAACAAACTAGAAATAATACATCTTAAGTTATCACTGAAGTTATAAATTCTTTAAAGTCTTAAAATATTTTTGAAGGGAAAGAATCTATAATTATTTCAAAACATTTGTTATAAAATTATGTTTCTTATATTTAGAATTTTTTAACATTTGATTGTAATCAAAATAACTTTTTAAGGAAAATATGGATTCATTGTATATCTTAAAAGTGTAATTTACTAATTCTCTGTTACGAGAAAAAAAACGTAGTATATATTTTAATTTAATTTTGTTAATTGCATAACTTCTTCAGTGTTTTTGATCCTCTGATTGCGCCATCTATCGGAAAAGTTCAGAGCAAAGTCGTACTTTAACCTTCATGGTGTTCTGGTTAAACGAAAGACGCACCCTATCGACTTAAATTCGTATAGCTTACGACATAGCGAGCTTTGCTTGTCCATGTGCCATAAGTAACAACAACAACATAGCAAGTAACAATAAGTAAAAAATTTTTGTTACAACGATTGTAGCATTATTGTCAAAGCAAGTAAGAATGACAATTTATAAATATTATAATATTTAATTTTGATACATAGTAAAATAATTCAATCGATTTCATGCTTGTCTACAAAAATAACGCAAAAACAAACGAACAAGAGCTTGTAAGCTATAAAATTTTAACATTTAATAAAAGAAAAATGCTTCCTCCTCATTTGAAAAATTATATTTTAATCACATTTAATTATGAGTTTAAAACCAAGAATTTTGCTGTTAAATATGTAACATACGTCAAAATTTGTATCTAATACAACTTTCAAATGATCCATCAGATTGTAAAAACCAAAACTTATATAAAAAGCTATTACCGAAAATATTATCATAAGGTGCTACAGAACGTGACCAATAAGAGAAAAAACGGAATCAATATTCTGTAACATTTTAAATTATTTTTTATAAATATTTGCTTTTTTATATGATAGAAAATGCCCACCAATATTTTACGCATAGAACTTTTGAATGAAGTATCCCAATGTAATTTCAGTCACTCTGATAATTGTATTTTTCTGTTTTATTCATCTCCTGACATAGAGCTTTTTCTTTCATTTGCGTTGCATGTTGAACATTGCCGACTAATTTGGCTTTTTAACTAGAAAAATTTAATATTCTCCTAGTTTTTTAGTGCCATTGATCAAATAATGAATTTTCTTTGTGATTCAGAAAAATATAATCCTGGACTATCATCAAGGTAATATTTAATTCCCTATCCAATAGCAAATTATAATTCTGATGGGAACTTATATGTCACTGATTTCCTTATACAAGGTAAACAATAAAGTTCCTGCTATTTTTAATGACTCAAAAGAAGATGACCTACAGAAAGCGTAGCTTATCAGCATCCAGAACCTTCTGTCAACGTGTCTCCAGCTGTACTCCAGCTCTTGCGGCAAAGCTTGGGGGTTTGGGACGCAAAGAAGTCCGTAAGTGCTTAGCCAATGAATGGCACAGTACGTTCATTCACAGCACAATCCCAAAACACTTGATTATTCAATGAGTTGATGCTCCATCCAACACCTTCTGTCAACGTGTCTTCAGCTGTACAAACCTCTTGCGGTAAAGCTCGAGGGTTTTGGACGCAAAGAAGTCCGTGAGTGCTTGGGGTAAGTCTACATCATTGGGGAAGTATTTTCCACAAAGATTATTCACCTTTTGTTGCTACTGATAAGCTTATTTTGGTAAAAGTTACTGTAAAGCAAACAGCGAACAAGCTTCTTCGACACCTCCATTTCTTTTCGCTTTTGTACGAGTTGAGATTGAATGTGCGCAGTGGATCTTTTATAATGATTGATATTCCTACTCTCTGCTGATAGGAGTCTCAATCACGTCATACACTACTTTACATACTTAATCTCACTTCATTCAATGGTATCGCGAACAAGGAGAAAGAAACTTTCTTGTTTACCTTATTTATACACGAGCATGAGCTATAAAATATTTACTAAAGTAAACATTTTTCATTCACGAAAGAAAGGGTGAGAATATTTCGCAAAATGCATTAAAATTTGGAGATCATTGTAATGCAAAAACTGCAAAGAAATAAATTGCAAATCAAATATATAAAAAGTATAAAATATTTTCTTTTCAGTTTTCTTCAATATTTCATTATAATAGTAGATATTTTATTCGTATTTTGCAGTAATATTATTTTAAAAAATCGACGTAGATTTCATATTTATATAAAAAGTGATGAAAAATAACTAATGACATAACCGTAACTACAAAATTAAGGTTCTTAGGTAAAAACTATTTAAGATAGTACAAAGAGTGTAATGAGATTAGAAATCCAAAGTTCAGAATTAAAATTTACATTTATTGAATACAGCAAATCAAACAGATATAAGAATAAATATGAATTTATTCAAAATGATGCTTTGTATAGAAGATTAAAAAGAGCATGAAAATGCTTTAAAAACAAGTTCTATTTTAAAAATTAACTCCCAAAAGAATGACTCCAGTAGATAATTTTTCAATAAAAGTATATTTATTCGTTTGTTAAACATATTTTATTCCCTAAAAGCAATAAGACTTTCATAAAACTCTTATCGTTATATTTAGGAAAAAATACGAGATATTTTACATAAATAGAATGTGAAACCATTAATTTAATAATGTAGAAGTTAAATAGAATCAAAAATTTCCAAGTAAATAACTCAGAATAAAATATTTTAAGCATTAAAATATTATGTTTAAATTGCGTAAAACGCAATCTCGTGCGAAAAATGAAAATATAATACTCAAAATATTTTCTAACATTAAATAGAAATTTAAAATAATATCACAAATAATTTGTTTATATTCATTTCACAAGAATAAATTTGAAAAAATATTATATAAAATTTTAGTATCACTAAAGGAAAAATATATTGAATTAATTCTATTATGATTTGAAAACTCTTTTATCCCAGTATTGCTTTTCTGAACTAGCTGCGTAATTGTGATAATCCTATTTATCGATTCTCTGTTGAGATATTATTCATAACTTGGTTTTATAAAAGTCTTAGGCACAATTTTTGAGCACAGATCAAATTTTTTTGAAAATAAAATCATTTTAAAAATTTGCGTTGTTATCGGAAAACAAAACACAAATTTATTTTATTTTCAAGAAATTATTTATGGGAAAATAATAATAAAATTTACTTGAATATATATTTGTTTTCCTTTTCCCAGTTTGTTACGTAGAATTGTAACTAATATTGTAAAAAGAAAATCACATTTGTTAGAAACTATGCATTTTTAAAAACTATTCTTAGAAATAATAGATGGTGTTTAGTTGTTAGCGTATATTTGCAATTACAAATTGGAAAGTCTTATTATGTATGATTAGTCATTGCATTAAAATATCGTTTCGAGTAATATTCAATCAAAAACGGGGAAAATTTAACAATTCAGTGATAAAAATACTTAATATTTATATAAATACCATCATTATTCTGCTTATTTACCCAATATTTATACGGCGTTGAACTTGCATGGAATGGAACGAAACTTTCATTCCAAGTTCAACAAGTTTTCATGCAAGTTCAACTTGCGGGCTTTTCCCTTCCAGGCAATCACAACTCACATGGGATGGTAAAGTCCTCCATGGAATGGAAGGAAACTTTCATTCCATGCAAGTTCAACTTGCAGGCATTTTCCCTTCCATGCAATCAGAACTCACGTGGGTTGGTAAAGTCCTCCATGGAATGGAAGGAAACTTTCTTTCCATGCAAGTTCAACTTGCAGGCATTTTCCCTTCCATGCAATCAGAACTCACACGGACTGGTAAACTCCTGCATGGAATGGAAGGAAACTTTCCATGCAAATTAAACTTGCAAGCATTTTCAAGTTAAACTTGCAAAGCTTAGATGAGCTCAATGAAAATGCTCCGTTTAATTGATTTAAGCGGTGTAACACCCTTCTGGAACCCTGTTTGCTTCAAAAATGGGAGAGTATATATTTCTCTCCGGTTGGCGCAACCACTGCTGGTGGAGGAAAAAATATGTACATTATGTATATTTACGTTTTTGCAAATTCATTGTAATAGGAATAAAATGTTCACGGCATACAGTTGTCTCTCAAGGCTGCAACTCAAGGCTGTTGCGAAGAATAACAGAAGTTTCACTGCTTTTCAAAAGCCGATTGTAATATGAATAAAAGTAGTCCTAATTTTAATAATTTCTTAATTAAGAAAATTTTCAAGATTTCCATACATAATTCGATTCATTTTTAGATAATCTATACAAGAAATCTTACTTTGTAATACAAAACAATGTGAATAAAACCAAATGATTAATAAAAGTCACTAATTTGAATTATTTTGCAAAATCACAATTTTTATCTGAATGCTAAGTACATGTTTTACATTGGAAGCTACAGCAAAAGGAAACTGGAGGTCTTGATCCACTTACAATAATTATATTTCAAAATCACAGTCTGAATCACTTAATAATAAATATTAAAGCTAAAACTTTATATTTATTGTTAAGTGATTCAGACTGTGATTTATAAATCTGAAGAAAAGTGCAAAATACTGTAATTACTCAATGTTTCACATCTGAACCAATAATTCTATGAAGCCTATTTTTTGGGATAAATTACTTGTAAATATTTATAATTTGTTAAATTAAATTCATTATTTAAAGTAATTAGAGTATAATTTATTATAATTTATTATTATAGTATAATTAGAGTATTATCCTCTGATGGACAAAATAAATTGTGCACTTTTGCAAAACTATTCATTTTCAGCCTCTGAAGTTCTATTATATTCAATCAAATGATCAGAGAAGACTTGAATTAAAAAGTTAATTTAATTTTGAATAAAAATATTGCTAGCGTTTCTGCCGAACCATTGCTAAATCATTAATAACATCTCTTTACTCACTAGGGTAAAGTTTTAAGCGAAATTCTCTTTCAAATTTTATGAAAAACCTCTTATGTAGTATTTACATTAATGCGCTAATATTTTTAGGGTATAAAATTCCTTGTCGTTTAATTTCAAAGCCATTGATATCCATATCAATATTATGAATATAATTTTACAATATTGAAATGTGTAATTTTTTTCTGTAAGTTCAAAATACTGGTGGAATAACTAATTTATTTTTAACACTAACGGTGAAGAAATGAATAGAGTTTTCTTTCTTTGATAGAATGATATAGGGCTACTTTAGTTTGCTCAACATAACTGTTATAAGCACAGTATTTTCAGAAACACATATATAAACAAACCACATCAAAAATTGCAGACGTACTCTTTATTCTGAATTGCATTCACAGTCACAATTGAAAGCATCAGCATAATTTAAAGTAATTTTAGTGAATGAATAGCAATTTGAAGGAATTATAGTGAACAGCAGTTTGAAAAGGAATAATAGTAAACCCTAAAATCTCTCTTTAATTACCAACAACTTTTTAATTATCTACATTTTTCTATCAATTACTAGGAATACTGGTACATTTTGATGCATCATGATATCTTTATTCATAAAAATAGTTATCTGAGCAAACAGAATACATAAACCTTTATTCTGTACCACACTACCGTCTTCACTAACAGATTTGATGTAGATTAGCATAAGGATTATTTCATTTCATTGACAGAGAGACAACATTTCTATATAATTTTTTCTCAACCTGTGTGTGCGTGTGCGTGTGCGTGTGCGTGTGCGTGTGTGTGTGTGTGTGTGTGTGTGTGTGTGTGTGTGTGTGTGTGTGTGTGTGTGTGTGTGTGTGTGTGTGTGTGTGTGTGTGTGTGTGAGTCTGTGTGATGGCTATGATTATTTTAATTATGATCTCCAGAATCCGTTTTTAAAAAACTTTCAAAGTACTCATAAGCAAAAAGTTTCGGTTGTTCATCACTCTTTATAGGTTTCTACTTTCTGTTTCCTGTACGAGAAACACTTCATAAAACATAAACTTTAATTAATTATTGTATAAGTGATATTGTGTATAATAATTGATTAACCTTTTATTATCTGGAATTGAATTTCAAGACTATAATGTTTTAAGTTGCTATTAGTTTGTGTTGACGGTTTATGAAATTGACAATATTATAATTTTTGACTCTGTACATAATATACCTGAATAATTATACAGCATTTATTAGGAAATAATTTTATGAAACAAAAGCGCTTAAAATAAAATGGTCGATACTCTTTATTCATTCAAAGAATTGCATGAAATGAGATTTTTTAGAAAGAAAATGTCTTGAAAAACTCAGTAAATACTCCTCTTCCGCATTCAATTTTACTGTTTGAACTTCCTGTAAGGAAATGGAACATTTTCGAGAAAAATTGTTCTTCTCTAAGTCATTTTCTTTCATCTTCTACTAAATTTTCTACCGCGTTTTTGTGTAACCTGAAGATATTCCTTTCTTAATTTACTTGATTTTATTTTTTTAGCAAATTAATTTCTTTTCGAATTTCTGGATTAATCATTTTTATTGATAAGTTATGAATCTAAAGTAACAATCTGCTTTCATTCATCATACAAAGAAAATATATACATATATGAATCACATGATACCAAGTTATATCAAAAAATTTCACTAATATAGCAAGATTTTAATAATAAATCTAGATCTAGATATAAAAATAAATCTAGATAATAATATTCTAAAAAGTAAAATTAAATTATCTCCAAAAATGTTTAACTGCAAAGATGAGAATTTATTTTTTGCTGCTGTTTTTCTTCTACATATTAATATAAACTGTGGATTTCAATTATAGCCTAGACTTTACAATAGTGTTATTATAATTGTGTTTAGGGAAGAAGTTTCTTAAATTATGATGATCAATAGAGCTTTTTTCATTACAATATTTATCTTACTTAAAAATATTTTGAAAAGATAATTAATTGATATCGGCTTTTAAATGTAATACATTTTTAGTATTTATAAGCAGGATTACTAATAAAAACAAAATTTTCTAATGATCAGTAATAATGCAAAAACATCCGATAAGCACCAACAAAAACATTTTATGTATTTTAAGCGTTTATCATACATAATTATTTTAAGTTTTAAAATTTTAATTACCTTCTGACCATCCTGTGTATGAGTTGGAACTTTCGAAATTGAAAAATGTTGCGGTTTATAACAACTAGGATATTTTTGCAAATAAATTAATAGTTTGAATAAAAATTGAGCTAAGATAACATCTGTAAAAGCGTACAAATTTACAACACAAATGTTCATTAAAAATATGTATGCACTAAAAATAAAAACACATCACAAGATACTAAATGAGCAACACTAAAAAATATTTATCAAAAAATTATGCGAACTTCAGAGAAGCGCACAACATTAAATTATGCAAATGATATGAAATGCACAGCTCTCCAGTGCATGTGGAATGATATACAAAGAGAAAGAATTTGCAGAATGGTGTCGGTGTAAAGTCTAGTTCCGAAATGGCACTATTCTCACATAACACGCTTTTATTTCTTGAGTATGGTATTTATGAGTGTGGTGCCGACATGGATATAAGCTCAATATGATAGCAATTGAGAAAATATTCACATCACGACATCATAAGTTCTATTGCGTGCGATCAACTTATTCGTATTCGTTCAGTCACACGAGAATTATTTCACCGTGGCCAGTGCTATCTTCAGGAAGTGCTAATACACATTATACATAAGATTATGCCGATGAATAAGATAATTATCAAAATAGCAAGATAATCCCTACAAATGTGCCATTTTCAGAGAGTGTACAATACCCTTTGTCCACAAGATAATGCCCGACCGCATGTTGCTCGCATCAACCAACGTGCCTTGCAAGGTAAACAAATGCTTCCCTGTCCACTTACTCTTCTAATCTCTCAAAAATCGAATACATTTGGGATATGATTAGACATCATATGTAGACTCTGCCATTGTGTGTTCCACATTCAGAAAACAAATTGTAGTAAATGGTTGATAAGGAATAGAGAGAATCATCACTCAGGATGTCATGCGTACTCTCAGTAATTCTGTACCTAGACATGTTGATAAGGAATAGAGTTGTAGTAAAATATATTCCTCAGGATTCCATCCGTACTTTCATTGATTCTGTACATGTTGCTTCGTGTACCACCTCCATGGGGGTCCATTGAACACTATTCCAGCTCTGTATTATGAATATCATTTTGAAATAAAGATTGATTATTCATTCCTGTTTCCCTTCGTTTGCCCAATTTTATCTTTTTCTGGAAACTCCTTCTATACGTTGCACTTTCAATATTGCGTAGTGCATTTAAGGATTATTTAACTAAAAGTAAATATTAATTTAAATTTCTTTATTTCTAATGCGAAAATCAAAAACTTATTCTAAAAATTTGTCCTAGATTAAAATAATTTTGTAAATATAATCTTTCTTCCTAGAAAGGAAATATTTCTACTTTTGCTGGAAAACATTTTATTAGAAAATAATTCTATTTTGTAATAACAACTTGTTTAAGAAAACGAAAACTTACATAAAGCGCTTCTAAAACTAAAGGTTGTAAATTAAGCAACTATAAATATACAATGTTAAACTGTATATTCAATTTTCTTTTAAATTCAAAGGTGCAAAAATTTTTTAAAAATTTACCCATTTCTATTTCCATAAATTGATTATTAAAACAATTTCATAAAAGGAATTATGAAATTTTAAACACATGTATAAAAATAAATTAATATAATATAGATATTAATATTTTTTTCAAAAATAATGTAAATGTTAAACATGGGCATGTTACGTTGCAGAATTTACAGCACTATTTCCATAATTTATATATTTATTTATTTAGGATAAACTCAATTAACAAAAATTTAATTTGAAATTTTGCAATCTAGTTCTCCTGCAATGAAAACAGATTTGCATTTTGGTTTAAGTTTTAATCACTGCTTTTTACAATTGGTGATTTTCTTTATTTTCATTTACACGTTTATTTTTACTAAATAAATAATCATAAATTAAACAAAAATGATTATTCATCATATAGTTAATTGTTAGAACACAAGACCAGTTTGTCTAGATATTGAAGTTCAGTGACGTCACCTTCAATCATTAATCAAGGGATTACTTAGGTGCCTTCGTTGAACCAATTTGGAAAAATTTGATTTGTTAAACGTACAACTGTCATTCTCTGCCCATGAGGATTAAGACATATGGTTTAAAGTGAACTTCGAACTACTACATTGCTATAAGCATTCACACTCAAAGTAGGAACTGAACCCATGAATTGTTAAACCAAAAACCAAACTTCTAACAATACGTCTGACAGCTCAGACCTACAAGACGAGACTAGACAATTTAAGAACACGTATTGGGCATACAGCTTTATAGAGTAAATTTGGAAGACCAATCTTAGATTTTAGGAATCTCCCTCCACTAGTGAATATAGAATTATGGAAAATAGAATCATAAAATTTTCTCGCTAAGCACTTCCTTGAGATTGAGACGAAAATATAAGTGCTAATTGTTATCAAAGTAATAAAATTTGTGCATTATATAAGGAGTTATGTGCCGCAATAAACTTGATTAATACAACTCTCCACCATTTGCCCCTCAGTTAACTTTCATGAAATAAACACGGGTGTCACAATCCCGAGGTAGCCCAGTGATCTGTCCTTTTCTTTCTTTTCTTCTACACTCTAGTCTTCTGCTTTCTTTTCTTCTTCTCCTTCGTTGTGGTTAACTCGTTTGAGATTGAGGGCTCTCCTTGAGTAGCTGTCGCCACTCTGTTGCTATTAGCTTCTTTTGTAAACTAAATCACTCACGAGTTTGCCGTGTGTCGAGATTCGTATGCCTGGAAAGGAGAGTCCTGTAATTGAACACAAGCATATTACTTTTGGCTTCTACTTCAGATAAGCAGGATGATTGCTCCTCAGCACATCAATCGCTTTGAGCCCGCGGTGGCTTGTTGGTTAATACGTTATTCTCATTACCAGAAGCTAGTGAGTTTGAATCCTGGCTTAACCTTAGATCCGTCTTGCTCGCTAAAGGCGGTTGGAGCACGTATTATATGTCATGGTCATAATATCTTTCAAGTGAAATGATACCTCTAAAGATAGTCGGCCAGATATTTAGAGTCTTCTGATTGGTTCCTGCTTCAAAATTACGAAAACTCCATCCGATTGCTTCCGTCTAACTGGTAAAAAAGCCTAATTCAGGGCTAGGTACGAGGGAATATGCTGCTGCAACAACATCAACAAATTATTTTATGGATCAAATGATCGGTGCATCTATTGGGTGACTCGTTTAGGGTGGAGGCCACTTCATGGATGTACAATGAGCGTAAAATAACTGACTAACAATGGTGCAGTTGAATTGCATTCCTTTGTATGGCTCTGTGGTGAGTCGTGCAGCTTGGTCCCTTAATTTCTAATTTTTTTCACATGAATAAAACTACTTTCTTTTCATTTCCTCGAGAGCAACAAATGTCAATGTCTGAAGCTAAATTCTTCATAATTAAAAACACTGAAGGGTCATTCGAATTTATCTCTACCTTTCTTATTAAAAAGGGAATAACATCTTATCTTAGGGGAATAAAATCTGTAAAGAAGCTGCGATTGCGTAGTTTACTAGTTGAAACGACACCTGAGAAACAAGTTATGCTCTTATATATCATAATGTCAATCGCTGACGTACTATTTACAGTGGGAAATTAAATTTTAGTCAGGGAATTATTTCCGCCAAGGATTTGTTTAGCACGTTAGCAGACGAAATTCTTGAAAATTTAAAAAGTCAAAATCTCTATGCCGTCAACTTACAACAATCAGAAAGGATGGTATTGCCCAGAATATCAAGCATCTCCTTTTGTATTTTGCTACACAGGACTTGACACAAAAGATTAAAGTGTCTTACAGATGTTGCTTTCTACTGCCTTGCATTCCATATTCTCTGAGATGTTTCCAGTATAAGCGATTTAGGCACTTCAAAATGGCTTCCAGAGGAACTTACACCCATTGTTGTGGCGTTGGCAATGAAAGCACTACAGGCGATGCCAAAGAAATGTGTGTTAACTCTAATGGCCACACCTCATATTCCACATCCTGTCCTGTTGGACAGCTTGAAAAGGAAATTATCTCCATCAAAATTAATATTTCCTATTCAGAAACTTATCGCATAGTTAATTCTCGCATTTGGTGTTAGTAATAGTCGCTCCTGGTATTAGTAATGAAACAAAGAAAGCCACCTGATCCTGCAGCCCCCAAACAAAGATAGACTGTATTTTTTCAGTTAGTTTCCTCCCGAATTCAGAAAGACCTAATAGAATTTTACCAGATATTAAAAGAATATCTTCAGCGAAATCTAAAGGCTCGCAAGCAAGGAAATTGAAGTTTTCCAAGAACTTCTTAGAAATTCTTCATTGCTTGGAAAAAGTCTTTCTTGCTGAGGAAGCAAATTTGTTAATCTGCATCCCTCATATAATGATTTGAATTTCGAAGAGTTATCTGAGACCTTACTAAATTACTATGATTAAGACGAGCAGGTATTCCGTTAATGACTTTGTTTCCTGGAATTGTAATGGTTTCGATCTCAAATTGGTGATGTCAAATCCATTATGTCAACTTATAACCCCGAATAAAAGGCTCACTAGGAAATATTCCTGAATCCCACTATTTCTACTAAAAAGGAATACATATTTGGTGACATTTTATGATACTTTATTATTTTCTTTATCAACATTATAAAAGAATTAAAATTGTTGACTTTATTTTTAAATACACTTGTGGGATCATTTCAAAAATATAATCATTTTGATTAGATTCTCTCTCAACTTAGATATATATATACAACCAAACCTCTCCAGAGTCACGTTTTGTAAAATCATTAAAGAAGAAAACAGAAATGAAATATTGTTTGATTTGATTTGGTTAATTTTTTATAAATTGTATGATATTGATGTTTATTTAATTGATATCTGCACTTTGAATCTATGTGTTGTAAATTATTGAATTATAAATTTTTTAGGTATGTATTTCATTTCTAAAGCATATAGGTGGATGTAAAGATAAAAAAATTTTGACTTTTCTAGTTAATTCATTTTATTAATATTTGTTGCTGGAATTTTGTTTTGTTACTAATTATCGTTAAAATTTACTTTAAAACAAAATATAAAAATAATTTATATATTTATATTTCTTTTAATCTACATATTTTCATCAACCACTATTTCTACTAAAATCCGTGGATTTCAAGGCTTTAGAAAATATTAAGGTGTATTGCTACTTTCTCTATTGCTGTTGAGTATTGCTGTTGGTGTATTGCTGTTGAGATTTGTATATTTACATCATATTATAACCTTAATTTACAAGGTTAATAACAAGGTTATTAACCTTGTAAATTATATACTATACAAGGTTAATAACATTATAATATATAAATCTTGTATAGCGCATCAATTGAGAACTACACTCCAGACTAGGGCTATCAGAATTCACATTATATATCTGATCACAGTATGTAGTCTCTAACATAAGCAGAGAACCTCAACGATTTAGTTCATCATCTCTCAGTTCCATTTTTATTGGTCGTCGATTTCAATGGTCGTTCTGTGAGGTAGTGCTGATACAAATTCTAGCAGTCTCATAGAATAGCTCAGATAGAATAGCTCATTTCAAACAGCTGTCTCTGCTAAATATTCACCAGAAGATTTATTTACACGAACCTAAATGGACATTTCTTTCTTTCAACTTAGTTATTTGTTCTTCAATACGAAGAGTTACTGAATTTTGCTGTTGGAAATTATCTTTAGAGTAACGAATATTTCCTTGTAATCGTGTCTCAGACTGGAAGCAATAGTGTGCGTCATAATCTAATTAATTACATATACAGTCATACCGATTGGATTCCTCATGCAACTGGCCGTGATTACGTAAGCAAGACTTAGACAGACGCAATTAATGATGCCATTAAATTTTATACAGTAATCCAAGCTGCAAATGGTGCAGTTCCTTTATTCCATATAAGCAGACAAAACCTTAGTGGAATAAAGAGTGTCGACTATCTTACAAGAAACATAGGAAGCAATAGAATATTTTCCAAAAGTACCCAATTAGGGATAATCCTATTGCTTTAAAAAAAGTAAAAGCTTTAGCTCATATATTAAGACACTAGACTGAAATAAAATTTTGGAATTCATCATGTGCCTTCCATTACCTCATCGATACCAAGCAAACAATTGTGGTGGAGAGTGAAACCAGCTAATGGCTTTTATCAGGATTATCTGATTCCTGCTTTAAAGCTGGAGCTGCTGTACATTCCTCAGCAATAGATATTGCCAATGTTATCGGAGAAGCCATTGCGGTTGCCAGACTCTGATTCACATAGTGTCCCACTTTTATAAGGATTAATAATTTCTCAGAGATTTCCTGTCCAACATAATCTACCCTGCAATTGTGCATTTGCATTATTAGAATTGAAGACTATCCTATCTCAGGTAAATGACACCAACGCAGGACCTGATGAAAATTTCTTATCGAATTCTCGGCCACTTTCATCAAAATTTCTTATTAAACATACTCTTTTTTCTTAATAGGATCTGGATATAACACGCTTATCCTACATCATCGGAGGAAACGAGTGATTCCAATTTTGAAGTCTTTCAAGAAGATTCCTCTGACCCTCTTAGTTATCGTCCAATAGCTCTAACGAGATGTTTGTGCAAAACCTTAGAGCATATGATCAATCATTTATATCTCAGAAAAGAATAAGTGTATCCCTTTTCTCCAAAGTGGTTTGCACAAAGTACCACTCACTATCGAAAATAACATATATTTGGAATCCCAAATTCGAAATGTTTTCATGAGGAGCAATCTTGTTGGAATATCTTTGACATAGAAAAATCATGTAACCGTACTATGCATAATTTTGGCTACCGGGATAATTTTCCCATATTTATACAAAATTTCCTTGCTTCACTTGTTTTTAGAGTCCATATTGCAGTTTCATTCTCAACTACTTTTAGCTAAACTGGAGGTATTCCTCAAGGCAGGGCTTAAAAAGCAACCATTTTTTAATCTTTTCATCAGTAATATCCTTCAATTACCATCATCTGTTCATGGCAGTTTTACGACTTGCAAATTTCTTTTCATGGATCAAATATGAATTTGAGACAACTGCAAACAGCTGTAAATAATCTCGTTACTTGGTATGAACAGAACGGCCTTAGTCTATCTCCAAGTGTGAGTTGCTATGTTAATTTCTTTAGGGGATACTAGTTCCATCGTAATTCTTTGCTTCACCTAAAGAACTGATCTATTCCTATTTTCAACGAGATAAAGTGCGATAGAAAATAAAACTTTCCTTCTGTCTTTTCATCTGCGGAAGATGTGCGAGCGATTGTTTAATATCCTCTAAGTGCTTTCAAATCCTTTTTGCGGTGCTAATCTCAAATCACTCCTTTGAATTTATAAGTCATTTAGATACTGATGGACCATCCACAACACATTCAATCTTTTTAACTCAAATTAAATCTTATCTTTTGCTGTCTGATCTATGTGATGTCCGGATTGAGATTACAGACTCGTTCGCACATTCACCTTGGTATGATCTACGCATTACCATACTCAATCGCTTTGAAGACTATAAAAAGTCGGAAACAATTACAGCTATTTTTTAAAAGTATTATGTATCTCATCGCTATTTGTGAAGATAAGAGTGTATATATCAAAGAGATGTATACATTCCTATCTTCACAAATGGATATAAACTGCAGGACACGTTGTGTGTGTGTGTGTGGCTGTGGAATTAAACATTGACAATACTTTCTTTAATTATAGGCAACAAAATCCTGCTCCATGTTCCAGGTTTGTTTGTTTGTTTGTCGCTCAACGGTCATTTTTTGCACACGAGGGCTAATTAGACCGGGACTTACGGTTTAAAGTGGATTCCGAACCACTACAAACATCCATGCCCTAGGTGGGATTCGAACCCATGAACTGTTGAACCGAAGGCAAGAGCGCTAACCATTCGGCTGCCAGCTCGGCCTCCATGTTCCAGGATTCGTGCAGATTTCGAAGGATCAAATTCCAGGAGTTTTCCATGAATCAAATCAAAAATTTTCAGGCGGTATCGACATTCATGTTAAATAATTTTTTTTATTTTATTTTTAGAATTTCTCTTAAAAAAATATGAATATAATTATCTATATGCACCATTTTTCAATAATATGAGTAAATAATAAAAATAACTTATTGAAAAAAATTAATGAGAATATTTTTTTATTTACGCTAGAAATATATCTAATGATTACTTCAAAAGCCTACCATGAATTTACAGTTTCAAGGATTTAGAGTACAAATTTTATTTAAATAATCAATATTGTTTACAGTACTGAATTATACATTGTATAAAATGGGTAATTTTAGAATTTTAAAGATCTCCACAATAGATTTCTATCTATTAATTTATTGAGTAATTCAAGATGTGTATAACAATCTATTTTCAAATAAATGTAACTCATTCAAAACAAAATGAATACAACTATTAGATAAAGTTAAGGTTGTGACTTTTATCCAATTATTATTTAATAGAAGCAATTCTAAATTTTTCTTCCATTTACTTTCAAACTCTTTTGAAAACTATAAAATTTCAGCTCCATATTCTAGACTTTTCTATTTCTTTACTCAATCAATAGAATTTTTCATACTTCTTGATTATTTATACATACACAATATTGCTATTAGAAAATGCTAATTTTTCCTCTCTAAAGCCTTCACTTTTAGTTCCTTATTAATAATAACTGCTCTTCTCTGAAGCACCACAGTTGCAACCTTGTCTTAATGGCTTTTGCAATTAATGTATGTAGGGAAAAGATTTAAACATTTCATAGTCTTTTTAGCAGTAATGCTGAATATGCAAGTCTGTAACAAGCTCAACTTCATCTTTCCATTTATCATGCCATTGCCTCTACGAAGCGCAAATACCCGACTGATTCACCTTCTATATTGATACCACACATTTCCCCAATAAAGACTTATTTTTTAAGTGATTTAAGCTTTTGGTTAGAAATATATGATGCTCCCATATACATACGCACACACAATTGGTCATATTTTAGTTGCCTGTCCAGATTTTAATAAGATTTACTAGGGGAACCATCTCATTGTGCAATCTCTGCATTTTGCTCAAATCTACCAATGTAAGAAAAAAATGGTAGAAAGGAGATTTGCACACATAAAATATTTATCATTAGTCTGAATTTATTAATTTTCTCAATGTTATCATCACTATATTAATGGTTTTTTTTTTAACTGTTAAATATTTCTGAATAGAAAGTCACAATTTTTGTGTTAAGCCATGAAATCCATAACCATAAACATCTTACAAACACTAAATTAATTGATTTTAATAACCAAAACAAAAATTTTCAATTAATATTAATTTGCATCCAGCAAGATAACAAGGAATCTGGACATTATATATTTGACTTATATAAGTTTCAAAAATACAATCACTTTTTCTATATCAGTAATTCTATTCTATAGAACACATCCTAGAAAATTGAATCACTTATATAAATTTCAAATTCTATAGTTTCACATCCCAATCGATCTAGTTATTGAGGCCTCCAATCTAATTAAAAAGTATCATAAATTCCCATGTAAGTTTAAATATTGCTCAATCTTTGCAAGAATGAAATTCAATCACTCAGATAAAAGAATATCCTTACATAAAATTTTAATAGTGCATGAATAAATATGTAAATGTTAGAAAATATTTTATCTATGATATTTATTGGATGTTGCAGATAGCTTGGTTCATTTGTCACTAACAGCTGAAATGTTTTCCACATAAGGATTAATAAAAGGCATGCAGCTTTAAATGGATTTGAAACTATTATAAAGACAGAAGCTCGAAGTTAGAAATCAAACCCATAAGCTGCTGAACCAAAAGCCAGAATGCTAACTATTTGGCTACCAACTAGTGATTCAACCCTGAATTTATAATTTATATGGAATACATAAATGTGCTAAATTCTTTGAAAATCTCGAAACTTTTTACATATCATTCACATTTAAATTTCTTTACTACTCTAAGAGCAGATTTCTTCAGTCAAAACTTTTAAGTTCCAAATGACTTATTTTTTCTATGCAAAAGCTAAAATTATTGAATGCATTATCAAGAAATATACCAATTAATTCAATAATTTGCTTGTTCAGTGACTTAGAAAATTTTTTTAGATAAGCTATCTCTTAGCTTGAATATTCTATTTCTATCTTAAAATATTTATTAATTTTTAATGGAATATCAATCAATCAATATTATTAATGAAATGAGATCATACTTCTCACGATTTTGTGTTGATTTATTTCTTAGTATCCAACATAAAAATTGGAAATCAAAAATTTAGAACAATTTTAAAATTTAAATACTTGTCTTCAGTATTATATAAAAAGTCAAATTAAAAGATTATATATAAAGTTTTGTCAAATAATTTTTTTAAATTTCCTTTAAAATATTTTTGAACCTATTTTATCTTTATTTTAAAAATATCAAATCACTTGAAAATTGTTATAAATTATTTATGTTAGAAAACTAAAAATAATATTTAATGATAGCATTTTATAATAAATTAAGGTGCATAATGACAAAAAATGCAAATAAGTTAGACAATAATTATATAGCATTCAATTTATTAGTCTATAAACAATTAAATTTATAAAAGAACAAATTTCTTCAACAACTTAATAACTATCACTAACCTCATAATATAAAAATATAAAGTATTTTTTCACAAAAAGTGTAGCAGAACAGCCAAAATTATTTACACAGACACAGTGTGTGTGAAAATATATTAGTACAATTCAAATGCAACTAAAAGTAATGCAAATTACTCCTATCTTTTCTTCCTCACTTTCTATTCATAATACATCTAAGGCATACATCAGAAAACTAGAGATGATTGTGTGAAGTTTCAAAAAAAATATTAAATATAATACATAAAAACTCATAAAATATTTCCAAAGAAACAAAAGCAAAAATAATATTCTAAGTAAAGAAAATATGAAATTTAAATTGGTTACATATTTTAGAGAGGAAAAAAGTTTCACATTAAAAAATCTTCTCATTCATCTTTTGTTAAATTAAGAGGTCCATTTTCATTTAATTACAGAAATGTATATTTATTTTTCAAATAAATTTCACCTAATGCATATTATTTCATTATACGCATTCAATGAAACAAGTGAAATTAAAAGCTTAAAGTTAATTCAAAAATCTAAGCTTATAGTTTTAAAATCAACCCAGTTTTACTTAATGTTTTTTAAGGTATATATGATACACTTTAATTATTTTAAAAACAAACTATAACAATCACCTCTAGAAGATAAAGCATTACCTAACAATTTCATATAGAAATATTTTCAAATCTATGATACAATAAATTTAAATGACTGTACATGTTTATAAGACAAATGTGAATGAAATGTGAATGACCTGACATGATAAAATATATATATTTCAGTAAATGCTAGTAGTAATACTGATAATAAACATGTATCTGAAATTTTTATAAATACCAGAGTAATGTATTTAGATTATGCTTTACACATTTAAGTTGTGCAAATATAAAAATACTTTGCTTTTAAACTGTAATTTTTAATTTTATATGGTGTAACATACATATTTGTATATTTAATTATATAAATTCAAAACTCTTAGTTTACATATACAAAGATGCAGTTTAACACTACTTTTAGTCAAGCTGCTATTGTGATATTAAAATTGAAAACAGCAATGTTTGCATTGACAATTTGCATTTTTGTACCCAAAACAGTACCTGAGATTCCTTAACAATGCAATTTATTAAAGAATGCCTATCACAATTATAAATCTTTCATATATAATCTATATACATTAATTCAATTTCTTTACTAATTTGTTTTCTAAATGTTCATGTTGACATAGATGTTCATTTGACTTTATTGCAGAAATATCTTCAGAATAACTATAAGCAAAACCATTGCTTGTCAAAAGCTCATTTTGACTTGTGTAACCATTAGAGATACCATTACAACTGTTGTGACTATTAACATTATAACCATTTTTCACTGGATGCAGAACAGTCTCTTTCATATCAACATTTATCTTACTTTCCACTTTTTTAGCATTTGAACTTGTTTTAAGATAGGTATTTTTATAGAAATTTACAAAAAGAACCCAAAATAGTAAAGCATGGAATCCAATCCAATACACAAAATAAATTGGGTAATCACAACTTCTGAACACCAGTTGCATAGCATGTGCAAAGATCATTATGAACTGAATCTGGAAAAGAGAGAAATTTAATTGTGATTAATAAAAAACAAACATTCTAGATTATTTATACAAATTAATATATTTCATTATCATTTTAATTAATACACAAAAGGAAATTCTAAGTAAAATGAATTATACAAAGAGGCAATTTTCTTAAGTCAATTCAGTGCAAATTATAAGAGACTTTTAAAAACAATAAAAAATTTCAAAGATAATGAAATTATATAGTACAAAAGATAAGAAACTTCAAACTTTATCCTATAAGGTTAGGTACAATCCCATGAAATCTAAATTATGATATTTATGAAAAATTGCTTTTCATGATTTGATTAACTTTGAAATAAAAAAGTAGATTCAATCATTTATTAAAATATTAATACATAATTATAAAGAATAGTATAAATTAAATAATACTTTAACAAAAAAATACAGAATAGTATTAACTTAAATAACCAGGCGAATATACTGTAAAATGTCAAGTAAATTAAATTGTTTAAAAAGTACAAGCAATGTTTCAAAAACAAATAAGGTATTCAAATTAAACTACTGAAATAGTGACAATGGCTTGCAAGTTTCAAATATTTTAATGTGGGCAATGTAATCATGAACAACAATTCACTAATTTATTTTAGCAAGAAATTACATTTAAAAAAGTCTGCATTGTATAAAAACTCTACAGTATTATCACATCTGTTATTTTAAATTATATAGATATCCCACCTAATACGGCTTAAAAAATGTATTTTATCTAAAAATTGTTATACACATCTTGAAATACTCAATAAATTAATAGATGGAAATCTAAGAAATATCTTAAAAAACTCTAAAATTACCCATTATTCTAAATGTTTAATTCAGTAATGCAGAAATGTTGATTATGTAAATAAAATTTCTGTTACAGCTGCAAATTTATTAAAAACTTTTGAAGTTATCATTAAATATGAATCTATCTTAAACAAATTAAAAAATATTTTCTCATTAAATTTTGCAATAATTTATTCGATTATTTACAAATATAATTTAAAAATGTTATGTGTACATAATTATACGTATATTTGGCTTAGAACAATTTTTAAAATAAAATAATAAATTATTTAACAGAATGTTAATACTTAGAAAATTTTAATTTGACTCATGGAAAACTTCTTGAATATGATTCTTGGAAATAAATGCAAACTTTGAACATAAATGCAAATATTATTGTTGCGTACAAGTTTTCTGTTATGAATTTTCTACCATTTTCTTGGTATTGATTACTTAACTGACAGCACAACAGTTAAGATTTGGCCCTTGGTTCAGCAGTTTGGATTGAACTTCCAGTTTGAATTTTTGAAAGTTTGTAGTCTACTTTGAAGTCATAGATCCTACTGTTTTAAACTCTCATGTTCCAAAAATAGTAACAAACTAAACTATCCATTTTTTTTTATTTTGAATGAAAGTATAATTTTTTTATAAATGATAGATTTTTTAATTACATGACTTAAAATGTGTGTCTGATTTATAGGATTATCTGTTATTACAAATAAAATATAAACGAATAAAATTTGATTTGATAAAATACAGAAAATCATTGCAATACAAGATAAGGATGATAAATATTTCTTTTTAAATATCTCCTGTTTATTTTGTTGTGAATATATTTTGTGTTTAAGAAATTTTTGATTATCATACCCAATCCAGTTCATCCATACTTTCCAGCTTATTCATTATTTAATTAGTAAATTTTATTTTTATATAATTATTAAATAAACCATATTGTAAGTTAATACCATTTTTATAATTGTATAAGAATACCTTAAAACAATATATATGTTTAAACTTAATTTTTATGTGTTAAATATGGAAAGTTGTTTCAAATCAAATAAGATTCCTCTATGTTTCAAAAAAGAAAGAAAATTTGCTTAGAAGTTTTGTCATAAAAGCCTGAAATCTTGGCACATATTATAATTTCAGGTTTTATTATTATTTAAAATAGATTTCTTAATAATTTTTCTCTGGTGAAAAAGTATTATCAAAGTAATGTAAATTTATAATCAAAGTATTATTAGAATATATATAATTTCTGTTGATGCAGTTATGCATTTCAAAATACATTTCTTTACTTTTCATATTCAAGTTTGCTTTTATGTATAGCATAATTAAACTATCTTCTTCAACTTAAAAATGATCATTTTTTGTTTATACTGTTTAAAGACTAGATTTTTAGGAAGCATAATTTTATTCATTTGAATATTACTGTTTTATTTACTTTAGGGCATAACAATAGAATCAAAGTTTACATTAGGATAAAGCATATCGTATATTAAAATCATGATATGAAATTCAATAGATATACTCTATACATTAAGTTATGAAAATAGTTGTTTCATCTATTAAAAATCAAGCTTTAGTGATTCGAATTATTTGTGATATGAGAAATATCAATTTTCAAATGTACCACCCGAAAAGCAAAATAATGTCAATAACAAAAATTAATTTATCAAAGATTAAAATGTCTTAAATCTGGAAAAATGAGCAGTTTATTTGAGTGAATATTTTTAATATTGATGTACACAAATCAGTTTTCTCTTATAATTTGGACTTAATTTTTCCCTTATCCATTTATTAATTAAAATTGTTAATTTTAATTTTTTGAAAATTTTTTGTTTCATGAAGAAACATAATATAATCATATCCACTTGAATTTAAAAATATATTATTTTATCTTATGAAATAAATTAAAAAATTGATTGCAAAGTGTCATTATTTTTTTTTATAAAATATATAAGTTTACAATCTGATTTTTTACAACCTTTAAAAAATTTTAAACCATTTCATATACAAGTAATTTTCTTTTTAAAATTAAGTAACAAAAGTCAATTTTTATAAGTTTACAATTATAAGACTGCTATCTGCATAAAAATTAAATATTGAATTTATTATATTTTACATAAATATTATATTTATATATTATAATTATATATATATATATATTTATATATATATATATATATATATATATATATATATATATATATATATTTTATCTACTGTCAATACTGTATTAAAATTGTGTTATATTCCCAAATACATAATTAATAATGCAGTTATATATAACTGTATTCAATATAAGGAGGTTAATAAAAATAAAATTTTATTTGATAAATTAATTTTATTGCTAAAATATAGTTTAATTATTTGGTATAAAATAAATTGCTGATATCATTGCCAGTAAAAATATTCGATACGATTAATACAATTTTATTTACATGTATATAAACACATTAAACTGAGCTGGTAAACTGAATTAAACATTTAGAATAATGGGTAATTTTAGAGTTTTTAAAGATATTTCTTAGATTTCCATCTATTAATTTATTGAGTATTTCAAGATGTGTATAACAAACTATTTTCAAATATAAAAAGACTTCAAAATAAATACAACTATTAGATAAAGTTTCCAACAATGTGACTTTTTCCTCATTGTTATTTAATAAAAGCAATTTCAAAATTTTCTTCTATTTACATTAAAACTCTTTTAAAAACTATACAATTTCACATCCATATTCTAGTTCTTTAATCAATCAATAGATTTTCATATTTCTTAGTTATTTATACACACACAATATTGCTATTAGAAAATGCTAACATTCCTTCTTTAAAGCTTTCCCTTTTAATTAATCTTTAATACTTGGTAATAACTGTTGCTTCTTTGAAGCATCATAGCAACATGTGTTTGATTTTGCAATTAATGTTAATTTTCCATTTTCCTTAGCATGCACCATAGTAGATTATTCAAGTTCATTTATGTCAACTTCCAAACACTTTACTTTGATTTTCAATTCATCAATTTTTTAAAGTGCTTTTTTCTGTAATAAGTTGCTTTTTTTCCTGTTTTAATTCATCTAAATAAAATTTATAATTTTACCTGGCATCAGCAGCAAAACTAAATAGGTCTTTGCTAACTATTATATTCTTGGCACATCCTTTGTTTTCGACATGGTCTTTAATGATGTACTTAACCCCTGTTAACTAATTATTTAAATTTTCTACCATGAAAAGTTTTTTCAAAAATTCAATTTTCAATTTTCGAATTTATTTTCACAGAAAACCCACATTTAATAGATGCTTGACTATGAGAAAGTAAGAAAAGGAAATTAACTACTTTCAATAAGTAACAATAATTTTGTCTATTTGATAGTAACTTAATAGAAAAAGCATATATTCATCTTTAATGAGATCAAATTTTCCATCAATATAATCTTGAAATCTAAATCAGTTGTAATGATTTAAACTTTTACAAAAAATGCAATTCTTTCTTTTTCTTTGAATCAGACAAAAGTTAATATTTGTATGACTTTTCCAAAGTACCCTGATTATTGAAAAGATACTTTCCACCCCAAATATATTAAATAATTTATTTCATTGATAAATATATAACTGAATCCATCCCTTTTTACTTAAATACATAGAAAGATATGGAAAGTACAAAGAAATATGGAGAGTTTATTTTAACTCAAAAATTTTATATGTAAATATTAATATGTGAATTTTGAGAAATATAAAAGACAGTCACCCATCTGTTTGCATCACATTATTAATGATTACTCTTTATCTCTAACACATAAAATTAAATACTACATCTAAACCTGATTGAACTGTATTATCGTGAAGCTATTGCAGCAGAGCTAGATTTTCAGTTTATTCAATAGTTATAAATATAATCTAGTTCCGATCATGGCGCCATCTATTGAAAACATTAAGAGCTAATATTCAATTTTGCTGAAAACTTTAAAATATTAAAATAAAAAACTCAAGAAATTATATTTTGTAACAAAAAATAAATGAATCACGGTAAGTAAAAATCCCAAGAGTCATTTACAATTTTGAAGAAGGCAAGCTTAATTTCCAAGAGTTTCAAGGTTCTTAAAAAAAAATTTAATTCCAAGGAATTTCAAGGAGTTAGGGGTTGTATGAAACCTGTCTGATACATACATAACTAGTTTATTGTTATTTTATGTGCATGCTACATTTATAATTCTAAATACGTATAAGTAACATGCATAAATACAGAGAGAAAGAAATATATTATCTTTTGATAATTCATGATTTGTTCAGCAAAAAACATAAATGTATATTTATTTGGAATAAAAAGTACTTTAAATTTAAAAATAAATTATCAAACAATGTATAAGAGATATTAATTGAACAGATTATACAGTACTTTTCAAACGCATACAACAATATTTTATAATATAATTTATACAAATTTATTTTTGCAAAAGCTATGTAATTTGTTCCATTACAAATTATATTAAGACTTCGTTTTTATTATTAATTTTACATGGTTTAAAAACAAAACACAGTTTAGTTAGTACTTTATAATTTATGATAAGGAGTAGTTTACCATTTGAATAGTTGTCATATATTTTTTCCACCACAAGTACTTATACATGTGAGGGCCAAGTGCAGCTAAACCATAATAAATGTACATCAAAATATGAACAAAGCTATTCAAAAAGGCAAAAAATGTACTGTGTCCACCTAAAATAAGACATTAAAATTTATCTTAATGAGATATTAATATAATACATTAAAATATACAATGCACAGATATTCAGACAAAATAGTATATAGACATTAATAGGTGACAGCAAACACAACCAATATACATTAGGGAAAGCAAAAACTAAGTGAAATGCAAACAATTCATAGCTATCTGCAAATATGAAAACCCACTCATGTTATGAATTATTGGAAGAAAAAAAAACAGTATGTAAATGTATCTAGGTAAAGAGAAAAATAAAATAACCTTATGGTGAATAAAATTTCTCCATAATAATCTTATGAAGATACTTGATTTCTAACTGTTGTACCCTGTATATATATAGAAAGTACAAATTTAGGTAATATTTTTTTTTATCCTAAGCCCGACCTTGGTTTTTCAACCATCGGTCTTTGTCGGGCAGCCCAACACAATCTTGAGGTGAATGAAAAGTCATCTACTGCAGAATTTCTAACTCTGACATCTGAAAGTCCAGGGCAAGTGTAAAGGTGGTCACCAGTCATGTCCTCTAGTCCACAAAAAGGGCAGATCGGAGAGTCCTTCAAACCCAAACGGTGAAGGTGTTTTTGCAGATAATCATGCCAGTTTTAAGGCGAAAATTTGCCACTCCCACAGCTCTGTGGAGGTTACACGGAATAGGCTTTGTTAGTAAGGAGGCCCATGCTTTTCCCTTTATGCACATCTTGTAAACATTTCTACGATAGGAGGCTATATTTGACTTAATAAGATTTTTAACAGTATGGTACTCCAAGGCTGGAGAAGACTGTTGTAGATCTGAGCCAGCCTTTGCCAATTTGTCAGTTGCGTCATTTCCCATGATACCACAGTGGATGGGTATCCATTGCAGCACAATTTGATGTCCCTCTTAATTTAGGTAATATTGAAAAATAAATGCATGAATTTTTTTTTCTAGACTAAGAAGTTGCAAACAAAAGATCACAAAGGAGCACAAGTGTATGATAAGTTTCTCCCCCTTTCCT
This sequence comes from Latrodectus hesperus, assembly GCA_037975125.1. Classification (NCBI taxonomy): domain Eukaryota; kingdom Metazoa; phylum Arthropoda; class Arachnida; order Araneae; family Theridiidae; genus Latrodectus; species Latrodectus hesperus. Next base: position 54,717,235 of record CM075855.1, read on the forward strand.
TACATAGGGTTGCTTAATCTAAAAAATTAATGGTAATATTTTTTTTAAAAAATAAAACTTGAAAAATTAGTAAAATTTCTTAATCAGTAAAACTTTTCCAGTTTTTAAATGACAGAAATATAAAGTAAAAAAAAATTACTTCAGTAGACATAGCTCTAATTTAAAAAAGAAATAAATGAAAATTCTTTTATTTTCCTAATATTAAAATAAATGCAAATGTTAATAGTGATATTTTTTTAAAAAATTCATCTACAAACACAAAATATTTTCATAGAAAAATAAAAAAGTTGGTTAAAGGTGGAAACTATATTCTTTCTGATATCATTGAAACAAACATGCAAAAATAAAAGACACAAGAATTTTAATATAAAATAAACTTAAGTGAGACTTTAAATAACATCTATTTAACTTTAACGCACACAAAAGGGCAAGAATATATTTGGTGATTGGTATTAGTATTGCATAAGCATCATTAAGTGTAGGTAGGTATATCTTTTCACTTATTTTTGCTGTCAAGAGGGAGTCAACTATGCTAGGGTAAGATTCATGGAATACTTTGGATATTAAAATATTGGCTCAATATTCTTTCCAATACCTAAAATAAGTTGCTGCTGTTCATAAATTCTCTAACTTTCAGCACAGTTCCTGGATAAAGTTCAGGACAAGTCCCTGATTCTTGAGCATAATTCCAGTTATCAATATTCTCATAAATAATTATAAGAAAACAATATTCATGAAATTATTTTCTTTATTTGGTATGCCTCCCTTTTTATTTTATATTGAAGTCCAATTTGCTTTTTTTTATTAAAAAAAAAAACATTTTACTAAATCTAACTTCAGGAAGAAAATATAGATTTTTAGCCCTTGAACATTCTTCCAGCACTGTACAGCTATCAGAGTAGCAGTAAATTTTAAAGTAGGTTTGTACTCTTCCAAAGGTTTTATATACATGATAAAAATGACTTAGTTCTTATTAGTTAAAAAAATCCAATAATATGCATTTCAATTTTCTATCCTTCATTTATATATTCTCTCTTATAACACTTTTTAATTTTTTAAAACATATGTTTTGTATTTAAATAATAAATACTCAAACAAATGCTGTTACTATGACCATGAAACAAATGACTTTTGCCTTCTGTTAACTTCTTGATTCATTATTCAAGGTAAGATAATTTTAATGAATTTTATAACTTTAATTACAAAAACTATAATTTGCATACATCTCATTTGCTTAGTTTGCAATTTTAATTTCTTGTCTTTCTTGCAATGAAATCGCATATTCCGAAACAAAAGTCACGAATCAACAAACATAAATGCATATAAAAGCAAATGAATGAACATTGTAAATCATCTAAAATTGCAGTCAAAATTAATAAAGTATTGTAACTTTTCTTGTAATAAAAAAAACAAAAATTCTATATTAAATATTTTTTCTAACATACGTTTATTTACATATAACTGCTATTTGAAAACAATTTCTATGAAAAATTTAAACTATTTGGATTAATAAAAAGCAAGTTTCTATACACTGCACCAAGAATCCAGTGTAGCAAAAATATTATACATGATATCAATCTAAATTTTCATTAGAGTTATTGAGCAAATACAAGCTAAAGTAAATTGCTGTTATCAATAGCAATTTCAGATTTTGATTTTATATGATGAAACATTGATGTTTTTATTAAAAAGTTTAAATTTTTCAAACACAATCTGTTTTCCTATTAGCATACTTCTGGATCTAGTATTGAGAGTTTGTAAATTTATAAGCTCAATTATCTACTCAGAAAGGAATTTGGTTTATTTTCTGATGGTCACATGAGAATTAGACCATATACATGGAGTTGGTGTGCAGAAGATGTCATTATAGCCTCACAATTGATTTTTAATTATTTATTTTATTAGTAGTATATCAAGGCTGCTATTTCCCTTGTTAAGCATGACATAACTGCTTAAATAAAAACACTTCTTGTAGTAATCAAGGAAATTGACTTGACCATTCTACAGTAAAAATATTTATTAATAATTAATTAAAAATTTCACAAATTTAATCATTTTAACTAAAATATTTTTATTAATGAATATCTCAAATACATTCTGATTATTAATCTTAGGCATTAAATATGCAATTTAAATTGAAAATTTCAATTTTGCATTTAACATTTTCAATTTATTGATTCAAATTCCCATAACATCTATTATACTTACAATTTCAGCAAGTCAAACTATTTGAAGGGGGAAAAAATAATGAAATAAATGAACATCATTATATTGCTGTTGTTCACAAATTGGCCATTTTATTTCAAATATTCTATTTTTGTTTTGAAAAATTATTAGTATCAAATACTTCATTAAAAAATAACTACAAAATATCACATCATGTCAGTATGAGGAATTTTTTTCCCCATAAATATTCTCAATTGAATATTTTTATAACACTTATTTCTTCATATATTATTGGTTATATATTAGCAGTAGAACTGACTAGGGAACAATTAAAGGCAACAAAAACTTTCCTTCCTTTTTATAAATATATAAAATTATCTTACTAGGCTGTTAGATATTAATATTTTTCAATACAAATTTGTTTTGTGCAGTTTATTGTTATAATATTTTGCTTTCCTTTCTTTCAAAAATAATAACTTAAAACTGTTTTTCCATTGTTATAAATTATTCTCACAAGTTTTTATTCAGAAGAATCCCAATAACTAAGGTTAATTTAAACTTTTTGTTTTATTTACATATGAACATGCTTGTAAAATTGATTTTTCTAAAGTTTAGATGGTTTAAATAATTATTTTTAGAATCATTCTTTAATTACTTAATTAAAAAATTAGTAAATTAAAAATATGGATAAAATTGCTTTTTATTTTAAAGATTCATTTTATTCACAATTAAAAAATTAAATTCCAATAAAATACTACTTTGTTTCACCTATGACTGAAATTAATTTTTTTTATATTCTTATATTAAAATTATTAGACCCTACATTTGCATTAATTGCTTCAGATAGGTTAGCTGGTTAGTTTTAAGGCCCGGTGGCTTAGTGGCAGCGTTTCACGCTCCCATGACATAGGTCCGAGATTCGATCCTCTGGTTGGGCAAGGTTGACTCAGCCTTTCATCCCTTCAGTAGGTCGATTAACTGAGTACCAAGCATGCTTGGGAACTAAACACTGGGGGTCTCATGTTAGGCTGACCATCTAACTGGGACATATGCTTCGCAGCCCAGGGCCCTTGGTCATGAAAACAGTTATGGGCACTGTAGGCCTTGGCCCACATGGGCTGTCGTGCCATGGAGTTTAGCTTAGGTTAGCTTATGACAGATAAACAATGTTAATAATTTTGACAGGTGATTGATTATTTTAAATAGCTTTAACCCTTTCTAATTAGGTATTTTTGTAAATTGTTTGAAAAATTTTTAATTTGTATTTTTAGAGTATTTTATAGATGCTGCATTATAGTTTATAAAATAATCAAATTATATTTATGATTATAAATAACACATAATTTACAATTTACATTTTTAATTAAAAAATGCTTATTAATTTTAATCTATTATTAAGGTACTTAAAATGGAAAGAGATAATTGAAGTCATTGACAGAAAGTATGAAGCATTTGTTTACTTTTTCTTACATGTGGTGGGAAAGGATAATATGTCAAAAATATGTATGCTTACATAATACTTTAATAAAAATAATATTTTAATACCCTTATGTAAAATGTACAAAAAAAAGTATTTTAACTGAAAATTATAATTGTAACTTGAAACAATATCATTTGTTTAATTACAATGCACATATAAATGTCAATTCATAACAATTAATGTTATATTCATCAACTATTACTTAACACTGGGGATTAATATTATACAGAAAAAATATTTTACCTGGGGTAAATTTGACTCCAAACCAAACACTCATAGGCATTATTCCATGATGAACTACATGGAGAGTAGATACTTGGTTGAATTTTTTTCTTACAACAAAAAATATCTGAGAGGAAAAAAATCAAATTTCAAAAAAAAAAACTGAAATATTTCAATTTTTTTAGTTCTGGTCTATATTTCACAAAAATAATTAGTTAATAAAATAAGAGATGCGCAACATCAAAATGAATTGTTTATAAATTCCTTTTATTTCTCCATTTTCAAATTAGAAAATTTATACATAAGAATAAATTATTAGAATTGTCAACACTATAACAATGGATAAAAACACACAAATGATAGAGATAGGGAAAAAAAGAGATCCATATTATAAATTTAATATTAAACAAAATAGAAATCACTTTTATAAAAACATTGATAATTCTTAATTTAATATAATCAGAAAGTACAATGAAAATATAATTTAAAAATAATGCACAAAAGAGCTTATAAATGAAATAAAACTATTTTTTTCACTTTATTAAATATAAAGAACATATCAGCGTATACGAAGATTAATAACTGAGATTTATATCGCATTCCAATTTAAATCTAAAGTTAACAAAATATGGAGTTTTAACATTTAAAATAATATTAAATTATGAGATTCTCTTTTTCATAGTAAGTTTATTTTAGAAATTGAAAATTCATTTAATGATATATTACAACTTATCAATATTAACATTTTAATATTTCTTATGAGTCAATCACTATCTTGACTATAAATTTAAGATAAAAGAACTGTCCAAGTAATGATCACACATAAAAATAATTCCCAATCATTTGGCCTCAAGAGCTAATTATGGTTATGCAATTGTGACAGGTTTCCTTACTTTGAGTTTTAATTCATCAACATCTTAAGACCTGATATTCTTTATTGTGCAGTAGTTGGGAACATCTTTGAAAACTAAATTATTTATGTACAGACATTAAGACAACCAAATAAAAAAATGCTAAAAACTTTTTCATTTTTTATTTGAAAGTTTTATTTTATTTTTGTTTTATTTCATTTTTTATTTGAGTACATATTAAATATCTGCTTTATGTATAAAGTAAGGAATATAATTGAATGAGCAGCAACATTTTCCCACGAAAAAAAACAAGAGCAAATTATTCAAAGTTTCAAAGCCTAATAAGTTCACCAATATCCTTTTTGCCAGCAATTTATGGTACCATTCAATTTTGCCAGCAAAAATGTTATCATATTAACATTTATGGTAGCAATTTACAGTAAGCAGATAAGGAAATATTAACAGTTTATTGAACAAAAATTTTTTTGAAACACAACTTATTTCACGATTTAAAATATCCGTAAAAAATAAAAATTTAAAAATATTTATGGTAAAATCAGCAATTTGTGACATATTATTTCATTTGATCATAATGGTAGGTGACCTTATCCCCTATACCTGTGAAGTGGAAAAGTTGATTCTGTATAAATTCCAATTTATATGCTTGACAAACAGTCAGCTTTTTTATTGATTTAATCAAACTGCAATGTTAATTTGATTTGTCACTTTACACATGAGGGCTAATTAAACCTACGATTTAAAATGGTTTCTTAGCCATTATAAATATACACACCTAAAGAGGGTATCAAGATACCAACTTTTAAAATGAAGATCAAAACTAAACCATCAAAATATACAAATTTCGCACAACATTAAATGAAATCTGACAAAAAAAGAATTCTTTGCATCTTTTAACTTAGTATAATAAATGAGATAAACAGGAATAAGTGTGTTGGCACAATAAATCATTCAAAGAAAAAATCACACATCAGTTAATTTTGTGAAAGAATATATTCTTTCTTTAAAAAAAAGAAAAAGCAAGCATAGGGTTTCTCATTGTTACACATGGTTATTTGTAATATTATTATACACAAATAAGTAATAAAAATTGTTACATAAAAATATATGCTGTAAAATCAACTTCAAAACATTGGCTGTGATAAATGAAGACCGAATCCAAGATAAAAACCATAACATAGACAAATGAATATAACATAACCTTTGCAATTTTACTTTAATAAAGTTAAAGGGACTTTAAAATTTTATAGATACATTAAAATATGCATTTTCAGCATCTTACTAAAAGAAAATTAATTTGCATAGCATATACTCAAACATAAAAAAAAATACTAGCAAATGTTAAATAATGGAAATTGAATATTGTGCTTCTTCCTTATTAATGCATGCCAATCAGAGTGTTTGGAAGCTTACCAGGTTTCTTCTCTAGCAACATGTGAATATGATTTGCTATCTATGAAATCCTTCCACATGCTAATTATTCAGTAGACATTAAAAAGCCTTACATAAGTTTTAGGTCATTAAAAACCCACTGTACATTAACAAACAATTAATGTTGGTGTAAGCAAGGCATTAGTTCATTAAAAAATTTAAATATTCCTTGCTAATTTAAGCAAACCATAAAGTGGATATTTTGTCTTGTCTTTTTCCGTTTGTTATTTCTTCTGTTCTATTTTCAATGTGTTCAATTTTGGAAGCAATATTGCTAAAGATTTAAAAATGTGAAAACTTTTACAAATAAAAAAAATTACAACTAAAAAATCCTTTTTTTTCTAACTGGTAAAAATCATTAATAGATTTTTTGTATTGCTGACGATACTCAAACATTTAATGGCAAACTTTGACTTGTTTGTTGCTGCTCGAAGAATATGATTTGTAGGCAGGCAGCAATTCCTCGACAAGTCGGACTTGTAACAAACTTTTTAATATGATGTGATATAGATAAAAGAAAGAACCACTTTATGAACAACAATACTAGATAAAAATGTTGCTGTTGCATCAGCATACTTTTCAACACCTAGCACAGAGTTGTGCTCTTCCAGTAATTGGAAGCAGCTAAGAGGGAATCTTTATAACTTAGAAGCAGTATCAAGCAGAAGATCCCTTGATACTTGACTTGCCAGCCCCAGAAGTATCATTTCACTTGGAGGGCATTCAACAATGACCTATTTAAAATATCGCAGCCAACTTGAGTGAACACAATGGATCTTTTATTAAGCTGTGATTTGAATTCATTACTAATGAGAACAACATCCTAACTAAACAGGCCACCCCATGGAGTAAATAAAAAAAAGCCAAATTTTGTAAAATTTACAAGAAAATATTCTCGTGGAACCAGTGTAGGTAAAATTCAAATATCAATTGTATGCACTGCCCAATTTTTATTAAGTTTTTACAGTGTTTAATTATCTCATTTCATAATAAATATTATGGAGTGACAATATTTTGATTGTTAGCAAGTTTAAAAACATACATAGTATCACTTTTAATTATTTAGCTCTTTTGCAACATTGAATTAACCCTACTGTACATATGTATATTTTCTTTTGATGGCTCTACTTATAATTGTATACATTAGAAAACAAGGAAATATGCACACACTAAAGTCATAAATTTGGAACAAAATGAACAGATTGCATAATTAAAAGTTTTAACTTCAGATAATAATAGCAAAAAAATGCTTTTCCTTTCATTGAAAATAAGCATTCAGAATAATCATTAACAATGGTTAGAAATACACAAGAAAGCTGTAATACACAGCAATATTCAAATCGGTTTCAGAATTTTGGAAAAATTAGACTGAAGAAAAGGAAAATAGGAAAAAAGTAAAAAGCTCCAGAAAAGGAAAGGTATGAGCAGAAAGATGAGAATGACATGTCAATTAGGAATTCAGAACATTCTTTTGAAAATTCATGAATGTCCAGAAGTTAGTACTGAAGAAATAGGAGAGTGGATTACGAGTCAGATACTAGATTTCCAATTGCAAATGATACTTATTGAAAGTGCCAATGAAAAAGATGACCTTAATCTCCAAATAAAAATAGACATCAGCTAGCTCAGCAGCATTTGCCTGCTTTGAAGTGGATAAAGCATTAACCCAAGTGTGATCACATGCAAGTTCTCACTCAAATGGATGCACAACTTGTTTATCCAAAAACGGATGAAGGCAGAGAAACAGCATACTCTGACTAAGATATTCAGCACAAACAATGACTTACTAATAACAAAGATGTATATAGATACTGTATTAAAGTATATAATTTGTAAATACCTAACAATTAAAAGTGTTGTCTCTTCATTAAATTCTCTTTCTTTAAAAATGCATGGTTTATTCTACCCTTTTCAACATATAATAATTAAAAAATTTTCAAAAAATTCAGTCCCAATCAAAAAAAAACCCAACAAACATCAGAATCTGCGACGATTTCAATGGAGTTCAATCTCAATTGAGTTAAATAACTAGATTACTACTGTATTTCTAACAGCTAAAGAATAATTACAAATGTTAATATATATAGTATGAAAAACTTATCAAATTACTTTTCAATGTTATAAGCAAAATGGAGATTAATTTTTTCCTTATGCCAACTACCATATCATAAATAAATGTAGGTTACTCAATTTCACAATGATCAATTTCCTTTAAAAAAAACATCTCGATTACCAACACAAATACTAGAAGTAAGAAAAATAATCCAAATATATTTAAAGATATTTGTAAATACTTATTTTTAAAGTGAATGAAAATTTTTTCTAATCCAGTTAAAAAAAAATTGCAACTCTAAAAAAATAAAAAAAGTTTTGTTTATTTCCACATACAATTTTTATTTACATAAAATCATTTAATAATAGAACTATAAGCAAACTTTTATGATTATAATAAAATGCATACCAGCAAACTATATTAAATTTTATCATTAACAGTTTATTTATAAATTTAATCCTATGGTGTAAAATCAGCAAAGAAGAAATTTTTAGAAAATATAAAAGCAATGAATGTATATAATGAAAAATGAGCATACACACATAAATTATGTAATGTGTTTAATTAAAATTTTAAATTTAATATTTTTATACATTGAAATTTAAATGGAATGGAAAATTGCTTAATATACATAGCTGTTAAGAAATTCAAAGATAGCATTCATTAGAAATTTATACTCACAGTATCAAAAAATTCTATGAATTTCGATATATAAAACCACCAACATACATGCGCCATCTGAAAGTAAATTAAATTTATATAGCCAATAGTAGTTAATTGATTTGTAGCAGTATATATTTTTCCAAGTTTTCCTCAATAGAACTGTAAAACATTTACAAACCTTTACTATTTTTAATGATTACAAAAAATTAGACTTCATATTTTATAATATTGATAGACAATTTATAGAATTCAGTATTTTTCTAATTGCAGATCAAATTAAATTGATAATTGTCATTAAATAGTTTAAAAATATTAGCATATCAAGCGTTCTTAAAAATATTAATACCTTATATAATTAATTAGTAATATATAATGTAACAAACTAAAAAATAATCTTATATCCACCAAGCAAGAATATTTAAGAAATTATTAACGTATAAATTTATCATCTGATTTTCTTTTAGTTGATTATTGTAAATTAAATAGAAAAAATGTGATAGGTACTAAAATAAATGCATGGAAATAAATCAAAATCAAATTAACGTAAAATTAAATGATCAAGGAATAAAATTACAAGGATGACAAAGTGAAATAAATGTAAAAAAAATAGTTAATAGTAAAGTGAAAAAAATACAAAATGAAACAAAGTAAACAAAAATAAGTAAAAATAGTAGAAATTAATGAATACGCAATAGATCAGGTAATCATAGAAAATTTACAATCCAATGAAGTATGCAGATGTCACTCCTAGTTTAAATACTTATAGATAATACAGACTACATCATGCAAGATATTTAATGCTTTTAGTTTTATCTAAAAAGTTTTCACAAAAGGAAAAAGAATTAAAAGGAACTGCGATACAGCATAAAGGCTTGCTTTCATTAAGACTAGATTAAGAAAAAATGACAAGAAATTAAGTCTCAACATCATGAAATTTTGTCAAAGTCAAATATTAAATGAAAGTCAAATATTAAAATTAGCATTTGATATTGCTTTGATTAAATTTGAAAATTATATACATATATATAATACCTTGTATATATACATATTTATGTATGAGTTGATAAATATTTTTTGAAAGAGCCATTTGAATAATTTTGAAGCTTAAATAGTAAAATCATTAAAAAATTTTTCAAATTATTAAAAAATGATAGATAATTTTCACGAAGAAAAAAACTTTAAACTAAAAATGTATGTGAAATATAGAAAAGAAAAAAGTCTCAATTTTTCTAAAGACATAATCTCTGCTGAGGATTTGTTGAATAAGGCAATGGACGAAATTTTAGAAAATTTGATAGTCAAAATGTCTGTGGAATGAAACACATGCCAAACAAAAGGTATGGTCAGTTCATTGATACTAAATATCTCATTCTGACTTTTGAATTTCTAGACCTTCCAGACAACATTAAAGTTTCATACATGAGATCAACCAAATTCCAAATTTTTTACCATGTTCCCAATGAAACTGTTTCTTACATTCGAAGAGTTCTTGCAGAAACAAACTGACTTGTGCCAGTGGCACAGCAGTTGGCCACGAAAGTTCGAATTTTTCAACAAAGAAAGCATTTGTTACTTATAAAAGTGATAATCTCACCAATTCTTAGAGTTGTTCTATATGGATGTTGAAAAAAGATAGCTACAATTAAAATCAATAAAAAATCTGTGTCATGACAACTGATTACTTCTCACACTTCTAAGCTGAGAGTCCCTTATACTACAGCTCCTAAGGTCAACATTTCCAAAAGTACTCATACAGAATTCTTTCCCCTTTCTCCTGTGAAGAAATAATCCAAAATGAAATTCCCTTTTGAAATGTTCTAAAACATTTTAAAAGTCAAAATTTGAAAAATCTACGACTTTTAAAATTAAGAACTTCAAAGGAAGACTCAAATAAACCTTCCTATTCTACCATAATACTTTCTCATGACTAGAAAATGAAGAGATATTTTATAACCCTTAGAAAATAACATATCATTTGGGGATTCCTCACAGAAGACTCGTCTTCCAGGTTTTAAATTTAAGTAATAACTTCTATTGTTTCTTTGAACTGCCATGGTTTGCATTTATTTGTAGATGGTATCAAGTCTCTAATTTTAGCTCATAACCTCTTATGTTTGGAACTTCAGGATTATCCTGAAGTCAACCATTAGTATTTAAATGTGTGGGTTTAAATACTTTTAAAAAAACTATTGTGATGACAGTAGTATTTGAAGGTGTTTGCATTTTCACATCCAATGATTTCTTCAGTCCTGTCCATTTACTAAATGATACTCTACAGAATGTAGATGAGAGCATTCACACACTATATTTGATTAATCTGTAGTTTATATTTACCACCACACAACATCATCTGCCAAGAGGAATTGGATGTATTTAAGGATCAGTGATTACTGTATTTTTGTTAGTCAGTGACCATTTTTCTTTATGAAGAATTAATGATATAAATTTTCACAGTCATCTGAAGAAGCAGTTTTTTTTTTTTTTTTTTTTTTTTTGATAACTGTCTATGTCTGATTAGTATTGATGAGAAGACTTATTGTCACATACCCACAAAAATTTTCTTGATCTTGCTGTTTTATCATTGTCACTACTGTCACTGTTCAATTTAATAATTGGAAATTACCTGCACAACAGCTATCATTTTCTTCTCGTCATGACAACGTTCACTTACTTACATGTATAGTCAAGCAGATTGGACATTATTTACACAATTGGCAGTTATTGATAATGAAATAGTTTTGATTGAGAGCATTGATGAAAAGATTTAATATGACAAGTCATAGAACAATTTTAAGAGCTGCTGACAATTCTATTCCTAAAAGTTCCCCCACTAGGATAATATAGGCACTATTATAGGCTTGTTGGAATAATGAATGAAGTTATGGAAGTGGTTTCAGAGATAGTCCACTATAAAGAATCTCATTGCCCTTAAGGAAACAAAAGCACAAGATCGCAAATTGTTAGTGAAATCAAGATTCTCTCTGTATTCAACAAGTATCTAGTTCTAGTATTTTCAATATCCAGTAAATAGATGTGAAGAAAAGTGAAAGCCGCAAATGGATTTCATAGAGAATTTTCTATTTTTATTTTGAAAAACCATAGCTGAGATGTATTATCATCTTACAAACATTACTAACATCCTTGGAGAAAACTTTATTAACATCTCAAGCTCTTATAGTCCTTCATTCTTAAAGACAAAGAATGGTGCTGAGCAAACAAATTTGTTTCATACATGAACAAGCTTTGCCTTACAATTGTGAATTCAAGACACTGGAATTGAAGAAAGCATTGCAGCAGGCCAATAATATCAGCCTAAAACCTGACAGAACTATTTATCATGTGCTTTGGCATTTAAGTCCAGACTCACTCACAAATTTATTAATTTATTCCAATAAGATCTGGACTGAAAAAAATGAAGCAACAGTGATTCTGGTCCTTAAGCTTTGTAAGGATCCTACCGATCCTTTACATTTTCGACTGAGAACATTTCCTTGTGCAAGATTTATGCATGTATGGACAATGCTCATCTATGTCTTAGAAAAAAATAAATACATTCATATCAATCAGAAGAATTTCCCTAAAGGAAGGTCTACTCTTGATAATATCACATATTTGAAAACCTAAATACACAACACTTTTGTGCAGAAAAATCATCTGGTTTAAATTTTTCATTTAGTGTATGGAAAAATAATTAATAATAGTTCCTAAACAAAACAGTATCAGATTACAAGACTTATGAATATTTATAAACCAGAGCTTTTAGGTATATTTTAAGCAATAATATTATAAAATATATTAATATAAATAATAATATTCAAACAGCATGATTTTATCTATTATTTTAGATATTGTATTTTTTGAGAAAAATTACCCTAATGACAGAAAAACATTAGAAAATAAATTTCAGTGTTTTGAAAAAATGAATCAAATCATTGATTATTTTATAAATAAAAATGCTTTCTAGTTGAAATAAAACTATACAATATTTTTCACAACTTTGTGTATTTAAGGTCACATTATTTTGTCTAACTGTACATTGTAAGAAAAAACAAGATGCTACCAAATATTTTTGTATTATGCGATGAATTATAAATATATTTTTCTAAACTATAAATAAAGAGAAATGCTCTTTAGAAATACTTAATAATGCAAAAAAAAGGCAAATAATTATTAAATATATATATATAAAGTAATCTAATAAAGAAAGCTACAGAACAGTCTTGTTTTTACAAAACTATGATTTACAAACTCATCTCAATGAACTCAAAATGTTTAATCCTAAAATCTGTTAGTCAATTTTTAACTCTATTTTTACATTTACTCAAATGAAATAAGGAGCATTTTTTTTAATTACAGATTTGAAATCTTATACAACAGACACTCATTTTTGTAAACCACTAATTTACAAATATTTATGATTTTAAAAAACTAATTTATGGTTCCCTAAAACAGTTACATAGATTATAATTTTAATATTTACAAACTAAAATTTGAAAAAACCCTTTTTTTTGCAAATTATTTTATGTACTCTTTATTTACATTTATCATTTCTTTTTAAATTTTTATGGTATAGAAACTTGAATTGAGTTTTTTAAATCTGGAATTTTTTTAAGGAAAACCTGAAGAGATTTTCGAGAATAAACTAACTTCGATCTTACAGCCAATGCATCAGAATGTAATCAATTGCTTTTAGTGTAAATATCGTCACAACTTTAGTAGGAAATGATAATGACTTAGAATTGTCTCATGAAATGGACAAATTATGCTTAAATCCCAATCTATATTGCAACTCTTGGTTGGGAGCGCCTATACCATCCGCCATACAGTCCTGATCTCGCAGCAAGCAACTTTCATCTGTTTTCTGCTTTCAAGAAAAATCTCTGGGGGAAGGCGCTTTGGAAGCAATACTTAAGTGAAACAAGCTGTTCAACGCTTTTTCCATATACAAAGCCCTGATTTTTTCCTGGAGGGCTTTTTGAAGCTTATTAAGCAATATGACAAATGCCTCAATGTACTTGGTACCTATGTGGAAAAATAAAGGTATGTCATATCTTTAATGTCTCATTCTATTTTTTGACTTTCATACACAACTCTGACCACAGTCGACAGGGGAAACTTATTTTTCAACTTACCCTCGTGTAACAATAATAATTGAGAAAATTTGCTAGTATACATAAAGTTAAAATTTTAAATGAAATAAAATTATTTACATCAATTTATAAGCTAACTAATCATATAACTTACACCAAGAGCTTCTGGGCTATTTGAGTAATCAACAGGTTGACACAAAAAGCTATATGATCCAAACCAACCATAAATTCCAAACTGAAATAAATAAGATACACCTGATAAAATAAAATTAATAATTCTCAAGTAATCAATTTATCTTCATTAAATATCAGCAATAAAATTTATTTGAATTATTTGAAAAGGGCAAAACAATGTGTCTTATATTTTGATTCATACATTGCCTATATGTATACAGATAATATCTAAAATGTTTCTTAAGAAGTAAAGTACCTTTTTGGAAAAATAAATTACTAACAATTTCAATTTTCCTGGGATGGCACACATTAATTTTAGCATTTAAAAAAGAGAACAAATTATCATCTCATTTATAAAAACCAATTCTAAGTCAGTGAAAACAAAAATAGAAATATTAAAAATACTAGATCTGAAATAAATTTGAGAAAAATATGAGATTAAGAAATTTAAAGTAAAAAAAAATCATAATATGAAATAAATACTTCTTTATAAAAAAATAAGACAAATATAAAAACTTTTTGTAAAGTAACATGAAAATTTAATAGATAATATGAGTTATTTCAATAGATATGAAACATTTCAGATGGCAAAACAGATTCACAGAAATATATAGAAAATTATTTGTTATTTAATAGATATACACTCTTGTAATTCTCCTGATAAAAAAAGATTAAGAGAGTGGGAGAAAAACATTTTCAACTAACTGCAATTGCTATTAATTAAATTTAATAACAAATCTTAATGACAAAGTGTTAATTAAATAAAATACTTAAGTTCAATATTGTGCCTAAAGCAACACATAGTTAATGCAAATTCATCCCCATTTTAGATGAATTTGCATTAACTATGTGTTGGTTTTTTAGTTACTATTTTTTATTTAGTTACTATTTTTAGTTACTTTATTTAGTTATTATTTATAAAGTAACTAAATAAACCTAGCTTACTTTGTTTCTTTTATATAGCTAAGAAGAAAATAAATAGTTACGTATTTCTATAAAAACAATCAAACACTTGACAGTAACTATAAATCAGATTTAAAGTATAAGAAGATGTCATACATAACAGAACATGCAAATATGTTTGCACAGTATTTTACTTATTGTACAAAAATTATATATATTTTATTGCTTTCAAAATGATCTATATTGGAGAATAGATCTATATTGGTATTTACTATTAAAATTGCCTATATTGGTATTTGTATGTTAAAATGGGCATCATTTTCTGCTTTGGTAACACATTTGATTAATTGATAAATGCAGCAAGAACATTATACAAACAATAAAATTCAAACTATATTAGTAAATTGCAATTTTTTGCACTTGGCACAGTGCCACAGTAATGATACAAATTAAGAAATAAATTAAAGAAAGTCATAATGATGGACAATGAAATATGATGTATATCAGAAAGTGTGACACATAAAAGATATAGTAAATCTGTCCAGTGGGGAAAAAATTGAACTACTTAACATAAAAAACATACTACTACAAAAATTATCGTCTTAAAAGTTCATATATGTTTTCCATACCTTAACTTGTTTTTACAATAATATTTTAAATTAAAAATTATCCATAACAAAAAAGCTATAAGCATACTAATTTTAGAAATTTTAAACAATTTATATTTTAAGGCTGATTACAATGATTACAATATTGATAATAATGCTGATTGTATTTACTGTATTTTTATATAGAATTTAATACTATTTTTTTGATTAAAATAGTTCATTAAATTATATAAATATTTTAAAAAATAAAAAGTTGATAATATAAAATGGATAAAAAAAATAAGCAATTTATTTCAAGAGTATAAATATAACTTTCTGATACAGCATTGAATCTGATAAACTTCTCCAGAAAAATCAAACTTTTAATTAATTTACAATGATCGAGAATATAGAGAATTTGATTATAGAATTTCTATTGATTTTGTAATGCTCTGCTTAATATCAAATATCTTTTCATAACAGTAAATTTTATTTTACTATTATAATAATAAATATGCCTTTTAATCCAATTAATGAAATCAGTTTTTTATCTTTATACTTTGTTTATAAAAGTATGTTATTTCTCAAAAATTTAAAAATTTGCTTTTTGTAGTTTATTTTAACTATATTACATATAATTATACAAACTTAATTATATTTATTCTGAACACCAGCAAAAGTATACCAAAATGATTATGACATCTATTTCATCTTTAATAAGTACATAATATAAGGTCAAAGAGATTAATATTTGAAACATAAAAAGAAACATATATACTTACATTATAAAATATATAAAAGCTAAAAAAAATCATTAAAAAATTATAGGTAGCCATTAACCACCGTATATCTAAAGGTTCTCTATTTTTCATCAAATTAGGGCCTAAATATTTGACTACATATATGTATGAAAGGCATATTATAAGAGTGGGAAAAGGGCTCTGCATCATGGCCCAGTCTGCAACACGTGGATCTAAAAGAAAATATTCATAGTCAAAATTCCACTAAATAAGAAAATCACAGAAAAATCATTAGAAAATTACAAAAAGAAGACATACAAATTAAATTTTACACATTTATAACATACAGATAATAATTTATGCAAAATATTTAAAAATATTTTTTCACCAATGAAGTCTCTTGACAGAAAATAAAAATATTGTCCTGGTGGATAACAAATTGCTTCAATTAATTATGAATGATCCAACAATTTATTCAACTTAAGCTACACACACATTAAATATCAATATTTAAAAATGCTATACAAATATTAAATATTTATAATAACTTTGGAGTATATTTGAGTACAATATAAATGGCATTCCTTTATATTTTACACATGAATGTCTAATACTTTTTGTAATCATTTTAAATAGAATGAAATTTCAACTATATAAAAAGTTATACATTTTTATAACCTAATTAGTAAATTATTTGGTACAAAAAATGTACATTATTAAAAATGAAATAAAAAAGAACTTTGTAAATTTAGAGAAGTAACCGATGAATTTGATTGATAATAACTTTTTTAGAAATTATTCTATTTAAAAATGTTAGAATTTTAAAATTAATTTTGAAAAATATTTTTAATATAATAGTACTTGAATTAAATAATTAGTTTTTTTGAATGAAAAGAATAAGGGTTAAAATAATTTGAGGATAAGATCAAAGAAATAAATTTACATGGATCAATGACTAGAAAAATGGTCTTGCTCAAAACCACAAATATACGATGCATAATTCCAATAAACTTACTATTTGAACTGATGTTTCATTTAAAATACATATAAATATTCCACTGAAAACTTTAAAAAAAAGCTGATATTTTGAGTGTGAATCATAAAAGATCAATAAAAAAAAACTTTTTACATCATAAGAATCAGAAGAAAGATATGAAGCTA
Organism: Latrodectus hesperus; assembly: GCA_037975125.1. NCBI lineage: Eukaryota > Metazoa > Arthropoda > Arachnida > Araneae > Theridiidae > Latrodectus > Latrodectus hesperus. The sequence continues at coordinate 54,734,774 of CM075855.1, forward strand.
AAATTCCATTATATTATTTAAAATTTTCAATCAAATGAAAATCAAACTCTAAATTATAACTACTCTCATAAATTACATTGCAAAATTTATTAGAAACAAAATGAATAAAGAAATTATTAATAGCAGATTATATTATTTAAATATATTTTGAAATTTCCTTCATCAGTTAAAATCAGAATAATCAAGGTAATTCAGCAGTCATTCAAACAAATTCTTAAAGAAATATGAAATTGATAGCTAAAAATATTAAAAATCTTGAGTAATGCTAAAATTCATTTCTTCCACCAGATAAAAGATTTTTTTAAAAGTGCAACAGTACTATGTATAATACTTATACACACTTAAATTAATAAATATTTCATTGAATGTTTCAATTATTAAAAATACTGAATACATATTCTTGATAAATAATTCAAAGTGTATATAGGCTTATATTTTATTATAAGAATTAAAAAAACTTAAATAATGAAAAGAAATTAAAATTCAGAATTTTCAGACCTAAATTATAAAATTCCATGTCTTAATCTCTGGAAATAAGAATAAATAGTTCTATATTTTGTATGATGTATCAAAAAGGTATATTTAAAATAGTTTAGAATGTTAGTCAAACATTCATTACATACTATAATAATAAATATAAGTAGAGTTTGCTCATATTATACAAACAATTTATAATTGTATGTATATAGTGTGAAAGTATGATATCTTGTGTAACATATATATGCATGTTATAACTAGTTGGCTAACATTCTACAGAATATTTCCTGCATTAAATTTCTTTGAAATTATGTGTTTAATAAAATTTCATACTTAATATAAAACACAAGAATTTTTTCCTTATATGACAAGATAGCATAAATTCATTAAAATGTGTGTGCATACATTCATTAAGACAACATTTACAAGTTTCTTTTTGACAAAATAAACAAAAAAATAATTTTAGAAAAATTTTGAACAGCAGTAAAAAAATTTAAACACTACTTGTTAGATTTGAGTTCTGATTAAAAAAATAATTAAAAAACCATTTAATTATATTTTCGTCTGAATACGAAATCAAAATAATTTTTAAGCCCTCGAAAATATATGGAACAAAAAAAATTCATTAAATTTATTTATAATTCATAAAATCAAAATTCTGTGATAAAATAATTTTTTCAATTAAAAATATAATCAAATTGAACATAAAGAATTTAATGTTTGGCGATGAAAGAAAAGTGTAATGAAAGGAAAGTGATTTTGCGCTAACTTCAAAAGGTTTATAAAAAATAGATAAAACTGTTAACAAACAAATGAAATTCATTAAATTATATTAAATAAACTAACCACTGAACCGATGTAAATCAATATCACTGATAATAATAAACTAATAAGAATTTATTTACCGGCTCATTTATTCTTCACGATTATTTTCAACAGAATATAATTGTAGATAAAATTTTTGAGGAAATACAAATAATCAAATTAGAATATTTTTTGGTTAATTTAAATCATTCATATTTATAAAATTTAATAATAAAAAATTATTATTAATTAAAAACTTAGCAATTTCATAAAACAGTATAATTTCTAATCATATTCTAAACTAAATTCGCCAAATTAGATACAATTTAAGTAATTCGTTTGATAGTAATTTAAATATCCCGGCTTTCACGGTTCAGTTAGTATTACACACGGAACTACATGAATCAGTAATGTACACACAGGAATCACTCTCACAAGGTTATTGGAGTAAAAAGAAAAAAAATTCTACTATAGAGAAAGGCTTACCACCATATTCCAACGTCTCATTATAAAACTGGACCGCTCGATTCAACATTTCGGACTAGTGTTTGATACAGAAAGAACAATTTCAGTCACCGGTCAAAATAAAAACAAACTGAAAAGAGGAAAAAAACCCTCGAAAATCGGCGATTTGCCGTCTTTAAAGACACCACACCTGACTAGCACGTCATGTATCAAAATCAAAACAAAAAAAAACCAAAGTAACATCGCCGAAAGTGCAGCCAGCGCCACTCAGTGAGACGGCGTATTGTATCAATCAGGCGGCGGAAATTAAAGCTGTGTAGGATGCAG